>OX246743.1:15501694-15891694 GCA_945910005.1 Isoperla grammatica | reverse complement strand
AAATTTTGAACGCTTATAGAGACGTGATCAGCCCGATTTTCAGTAAGCTATTTTACGGAAAGTGGCTTTGTAATGACACATGACTTGAAAACTCCTTTATTTCATTTTTACATGAGCCTATTCTATTATAAATCGGCAAAATGGTACTTTCAGACATAAAGTTTACCCGCAAACTATCAAGAGTCACTCTCAAGTAGCGAGCTAGCGAGCAAAATATTGTGAGGGTTCTTGTTTCCTATTAATTTGTCTAGAACGCATATAAACACGTGTAAAAATCGATAAATGATGATATAGGTGTGTCGAACAACATGTTGAACTGTGACACAACTTTAAAAATGAAATTAAAGAAATTTCCAGTAGTGGCATGTTTTATATTTCAAACTAAACTATAAAAAAGTAAGCTCTGAGGAAGAAAGCGGAAATCTGTGTAGCACTTCTAGTTCTAGATGGTCTATATAACTCTATATGTCCCTTTTCACTGACATGAGATACATATTATGCTCTTCTTACTATTGTTTCATAATCTATATAGCGTAAGATATTTTCAGGGGGTTGGTTGGTGGCCCTCAAGGGGGCCCCCACCCGGGGGGGGGGCCGTACGAGTTTCCGTAGTTCTGTACCTGCCAGTCCGCCCCTGGCCGCGCAAGTAACTAGTTGATTGGACTTGCGCGGGCTACACGGGGGCTTCGAAACAGCCTTTACACTTTACAGCGATTTGAGCAAGGGAATCATAAGGATAATAGAGCGGCCCTAAAAAGGATTTTATACGCACAACTATTTTAGTATACCAGAAGGCTGATTGCATGAAATAATATTATGATTGTCACGGTATATTTGTTATAGTATTTTAATTATTAATTTATAAGATAACAATGTCAGTCATTCCTCAATTACTTTACAAAAGATTTATACTATCCACTAATACGACTTGTCACAAAACTCCATCTAAAGAACATCTGTAAATAAAGTGACCACTCTTTGTGGTACAAAATGTAATAATATTAAATACCTTTCATAAATTATATGCAGGAGATAAATGCTGATTAACGGTTATATTTTAATCAATGAAGGCTTGATTAATTGCCATTAGCATGTCATATTATTTATGAAATATTATAATATAATATGTAAGTATTGTTGATCAAAAGACTTTTGATCTTCGATTTTTTTAAAGAGACACACTAGCACTTTAAGATTGGAAATTTAAGCAATAAAATTGATTGAACGAGGAAATTATTGGGGAGGCGCAGATTGCGATTGGGGGGCGCAGATTGCGATTGGGGGGGGGCGCAGGCCCCCCCCCAAAACCCCCTAGTGACGCCACTGGCGGAGTGGCGGTTTGTAATTCATATTAGACATAATTGTTTGTTAAGGCTGGTCCACGCAGATTTTTTAAGCATAAGATTTAAGGTTTAACGCGTAGTCGTAAAGTTGGATCATAGGAAACACGTACCGGCGTTCACACAAAGTTTTAGTTTTAAGACATTGTTTTCATTGTTGTTTTTAAAACAACGTCTTAAAACCTTAAATCTTATGCTTAAAAAATCTGTGTGGACCAGCTTTTAAAGGATAAGGGAATCGCTAAAAATAAATTATACGTTATTATTATCTATTTATGTATTATAAATGACAATTATTTGTACTGTCATACTGTGAACTTGATTACGTTTATTCTGTTTCTCTAGATTGTGACTGGCAATACAAAAATTATGCTTTCCATTTTTATAAAGTAATATTCCGGTTCCAGTATTTGCTGGAGGAACAGTAAAAGTTTAATTAACAATAATCTGTTGTTTAACCCTGGACTTATAATAGTAACGAACAACATTTAGGCCACACAATTAATTCAGTATTAACGAATAACTATTAATAATAATAACTATTAATTAATAATAATAAATAAGGATAATAGAGCGGCCCTAAAAAGGATTTTATACGCACAACTATTTTAGTATACCAGAAGGCTGATTGCATGAAATAATATTATGATTGTCACGGTATATTTGTTATAGTATTTTAATTATTAATTTATAAGATAACAATGTCAGTCATTCCTCAATTACTTTACAAAAGATTTATACTATCCACTAATACGACTTGTCACAAAACTCCATCTAAAGAACATCTGTAAATAAAGTGACCACTCTTTGTGGTACAAAATGTAATAATATTAAATACCTTTCATAAATTATATGCAGGAGATAAATGCTGATTAACGGTTATATTTTAATCAATGAAGGCTTGATTAATTGCCATTAGCATGTCATATTATTTATGAAATATTATAATATAATATGTAAGTATTGTTGATCAAAAGACTTTTGATCTTCGATTTTTTTAAAGAGACACACTAGCACTTTAAGATTGGAAATTTAAGCAATAAAATTGATTGAACGAGGAAATTATTGGGGAGGCGCAGATTGCGATTGGGGGGCGCAGATTGCGATTGGGGGGGGCGCAGGCCCCCCCCCAAAACCCCCTAGTGACGCCACTGGCGGAGTGGCGGTTTGTAATTCATATTAGACATAATTGTTTGTTAAGGCTGGTCCACGCAGATTTTTTAAGCATAAGATTTAAGGTTTAACGCGTAGTCGTAAAGTTGGATCATAGGAAACACGTACCGGCGTTCACACAAAGTTTTAGTTTTAAGACATTGTTTTCATTGTTGTTCACGAACGGGTATCGTGAAGAACACCTGAGTCAGGTAGATTTGGTTTTGTGAAATGGACAACGGTGAGACGGGGGGGGAGGAGGTTTGGCTGTTCGAACGAGAGGCTGGTTGGTCGGAGAAGAGTCGAGAGCGGGTGCGGACAGTAGAAGGGTGGCAACGAGGACTTGACCGGGGATCCGACCGAGGGGCGTGCTAGGACCGGTGGATTGGCAGGGTCGCTGTTCCAAGCCTACATAGAGGGTAGGATGATGTTTCGTGAGATTGTGTATTTTTTTTATTTAAATTAAATTGTACCCACGCACGCCGAATACACAGTGCAACAGTTAAAGGGATGACCATCTAGGGTGAAGGTTTAAGAACAATACACGTAACTCTCGTATTCTGGAATCTGTCTTTTAATGGTGTCCACCCTGCATGATCCATGACCCACAAAAAACCCGATCCTGGTCAAGATTAGGGGAAAACTGAGTCCCGTAGCTTAACATCAGCTACGCTCCCCAAGCCAATCAAGGCAACAACATCTGTCTTGGGGGCTCAGTCTACCCCTTTTCTTCACATGGTGGAGGTCGCCGGTTTTGTAGGGTTGTAATACCATAGGTATAATGGATTAATGCAGGCGTGATTACCGAATTATGGTTGTGGGAACGGGTTACGCTTTTTGGAAAATGTACGGTTATGTTGTATTTTTGGGTCAGACACTGTTGCGAGGGTGCGTGGGTTGCGATGTTATTCTAATTGGTCAGGAGTTGGCACGTGGTGTGATGATGATGTTATGGTGAATGTGTTATGTGCCACGTTTTTTTGTCTTTATTTGTTGTATTTTAATAATGCTATGCATTGCGTTGAAGGTGTCTTGATGTCTTCGAAGGGGTGTAAGGACACGTGTAGTGTTGTAGTCAGTTGTGTAGGCGTGGTGTAGCATTATAGGCGATGTAGGATGTAATGATGGTCTCCGTTTACACTGAAAGGGTGTGTTGTACACTGAATGTAGGGGTTTACACCCTGAATGCCTCTTGGGGCCAGTGTATGATCACCTGGAAGGTGTGGACGGGGAACGTCGGGTCGTCGGTTCGATTCCTGGATGGATGCAGCAGTGTACTTGTAGTGTATATACGTTGTGTAGTTCAACCGTTTATTCCTTCTTTAGCGCCTTGCTGTGCTAGTTTAGGGGGGGCTTACGATTAGTTTATACTGTATTCTTAGCAATAGGATAGTAATTATTATTGTTATATATACGTACTAATTTGAGTGTTGTAAATTTGTCTGTAGTTTTTGTATACTACTTTATTATTTAGGTACTGTAATTTTTTTTTATTATGTCGGTTCATGCACGTGGTATTGTCCGTGCCCGAGATTAGTACGTCCTAAGACGAACGGATGTGAACTTCGGACTGAAGTGATGAATCGACGTTTCTTACGTGAATTGTGCGTGTGGTTGAATGAAAGGTTATCGCCCGAGGTAGCGGGGATAATCGCGTTGTTGATGTATGAGGTGGGATGCAGTTATGGAGATAACTTTTTATCTGGTGACTTTATGGTCACAATGATCATGGTTATCGATATCATACTATGTGGATGTATGAAATTGAGAAGCAGTTATGGAGATAACTTTTTTTTAATGGTGACTTTATGGTCACAATGATTGGTTGTTGGTGTCATACGATGTGGATGTATGAAATTGAGATGCAGTTATTGAGGTAACTTTTATTCGGTGACTTTATGGTCACAATAATTGATTATTGGGGTCATGTGATATGGACACATGGAATTGTTATTTGGTGACTTTATGGTCACAATTATTGAATATTGAGGTCGTTATGCGATGTGATTGAACGAGATGTTTTGCTGTCGTTGATTTGACTATCTGGTGACTTTATGGTCACAATATTGGTGCAGTGTCGTTGATAGTTGATGTTTCGTTGATTTTGGTGGGAAAAATTGTTATTCCTCATTGTTTTGTTTTGAGGTGGTTGCTTTGGACATGAGTGATCTCATGATTTGTGGAGATTGATTGGATCTGCTTGTTGGCAGTTTTTTTTTGTTCGTTTCGACTTTCGATGATATGGGAAGTTTTCTTTGACGTTGGCGACGGAGAGTTCAATCTATATATACTCTGTTCACGCTATGTTGTTTTACGGTTCCTTTGGCTGGATATGTGTTGTGTTAAGGCCTGACATGACATGTGTAGGTGTTTATGTCATCTTGGGATTGTGCAGTGTTGTGGTTACGATGGAATGTCATTGCTGATTAGAGTATATTTTTAAAAAACAATAGTTTACCGAATATCTCATTCTCCAAGCACTATTGTGAAGAAGACCATTTTATGGTCTTCTTCTGTTCTTTTCGATACAAGTTATTGACTGCTCTACCGGATATGTTGCAATCCTAACTAGACGCATGCACAAGTTGAGTGTACCCGTGGAATGTGCATGTGTCAGGATTTCAACACTTTGTCGGGAGCGAGCAACGAACGGGTATCGTGAAGAACACCTGAGTCAGGTAGATTTGGTTTTGTGAAATGGACAACGGTGAGACGGGGGGGGAGGAGGTTTGGCTGTTCGAACGAGAGGCTGGTTGGTCGGAGAAGAGTCGAGAGCGGGTGCGGACAGTAGAAGGGTGGCAACGAGGACTTGACCGGGGATCCGACCGAGGGGCGTGCTAGGACCGGTGGATTGGCAGGGTCGCTGTTCCAAGCCTACATAGAGGGTAGGATGATGTTTCGTGAGATTGTGTATTTTTTTTATTTAAATTAAATTGTACCCACGCACGCCGAATACACAGTGCAACAGTTAAAGGGATGACCATCTAGGGTGAAGGTTTAAGAACAATACACGTAACTCTCGTATTCTGGAATCTGTCTTTTAATGGTGTCCACCCTGCATGATCCATGACCCACAAAAAACCCGATCCTGGTCAAGATTAGGGGAAAACTGAGTCCCGTAGCTTAACATCAGCTACGCTCCCCAAGCCAATCAAGGCAACAACATCTGTCTTGGGGGCTCAGTCTACCCCTTTTCTTCACATGGTGGAGGTCGCCGGTTTTGTAGGGTTGTAATACCATAGGTATAATGGATTAATGCAGGCGTGATTACCGAATTATGGTTGTGGGAACGGGTTACGCTTTTTGGAAAATGTACGGTTATGTTGTATTTTTGGGTCAGACACTGTTGCGAGGGTGCGTGGGTTGCGATGTTATTCTAATTGGTCAGGAGTTGGCACGTGGTGTGATGATGATGTTATGGTGAATGTGTTATGTGCCACGTTTTTTTGTCTTTATTTGTTGTATTTTAATAATGCTATGCATTGCGTTGAAGGTGTCTTGATGTCTTCGAAGGGGTGTAAGGACACGTGTAGTGTTGTAGTCAGTTGTGTAGGCGTGGTGTAGCATTATAGGCGATGTAGGATGTAATGATGGTCTCCGTTTACACTGAAAGGGTGTGTTGTACACTGAATGTAGGGGTTTACACCCTGAATGCCTCTTGGGGCCAGTGTATGATCACCTGGAAGGTGTGGACGGGGAACGTCGGGTCGTCGGTTCGATTCCTGGATGGATGCAGCAGTGTACTTGTAGTGTATATACGTTGTGTAGTTCAACCGTTTATTCCTTCTTTAGCGCCTTGCTGTGCTAGTTTAGGGGGGGCTTACGATTAGTTTATACTGTATTCTTAGCAATAGGATAGTAATTATTATTGTTATATATACGTACTAATTTGAGTGTTGTAAATTTGTCTGTAGTTTTTGTATACTACTTTATTATTTAGGTACTGTAATTTTTTTTTATTATGTCGGTTCATGCACGTGGTATTGTCCGTGCCCGAGATTAGTACGTCCTAAGACGAACGGATGTGAACTTCGGACTGAAGTGATGAATCGACGTTTCTTACGTGAATTGTGCGTGTGGTTGAATGAAAGGTTATCGCCCGAGGTAGCGGGGATAATCGCGTTGTTGATGTATGAGGTGGGATGCAGTTATGGAGATAACTTTTTATCTGGTGACTTTATGGTCACAATGATCATGGTTATCGATATCATACTATGTGGATGTATGAAATTGAGAAGCAGTTATGGAGATAACTTTTTTTTAATGGTGACTTTATGGTCACAATGATTGGTTGTTGGTGTCATACGATGTGGATGTATGAAATTGAGATGCAGTTATTGAGGTAACTTTTATTCGGTGACTTTATGGTCACAATAATTGATTATTGGGGTCATGTGATATGGACACATGGAATTGTTATTTGGTGACTTTATGGTCACAATTATTGAATATTGAGGTCGTTATGCGATGTGATTGAACGAGATGTTTTGCTGTCGTTGATTTGACTATCTGGTGACTTTATGGTCACAATATTGGTGCAGTGTCGTTGATAGTTGATGTTTCGTTGATTTTGGTGGGAAAAATTGTTATTCCTCATTGTTTTGTTTTGAGGTGGTTGCTTTGGACATGAGTGATCTCATGATTTGTGGAGATTGATTGGATCTGCTTGTTGGCAGTTTTTTTTTGTTCGTTTCGACTTTCGATGATATGGGAAGTTTTCTTTGACGTTGGCGACGGAGAGTTCAATCTATATATACTCTGTTCACGCTATGTTGTTTTACGGTTCCTTTGGCTGGATATGTGTTGTGTTAAGGCCTGACATGACATGTGTAGGTGTTTATGTCATCTTGGGATTGTGCAGTGTTGTGGTTACGATGGAATGTCATTGCTGATTAGAGTATATTTTTAAAAAACAATAGTTTACCGAATATCTCATTCTCCAAGCACTATTGTGAAGAAGACCATTTTATGGTCTTCTTCTGTTCTTTTCGATACAAGTTATTGACTGCTCTACCGGATATGTTGCAATCCTAACTAGACGCATGCACAAGTTGAGTGTACCCGTGGAATGTGCATGTGTCAGGATTTCAACACTTTGTCGGGAGCGAGCAACGAACGGGTATCGTGAAGAACACCTGAGTCAGGTAGATTTGGTTTTGTGAAATGGACAACGGTGAGACGGGGGGGGAGGAGGTTTGGCTGTTCGAACGAGAGGCTGGTTGGTCGGAGAAGAGTCGAGAGCGGGTGCGGACAGTAGAAGGGTGGCAACGAGGACTTGACCGGGGATCCGACCGAGGGGCGTGCTAGGACCGGTGGATTGGCAGGGTCGCTGTTCCAAGCCTACATAGAGGGTAGGATGATGTTTCGTGAGATTGTGTATTTTTTTTATTTAAATTAAATTGTACCCACGCACGCCGAATACACAGTGCAACAGTTAAAGGGATGACCATCTAGGGTGAAGGTTTAAGAACAATACACGTAACTCTCGTATTCTGGAATCTGTCTTTTAATGGTGTCCACCCTGCATGATCCATGACCCACAAAAAACCCGATCCTGGTCAAGATTAGGGGAAAACTGAGTCCCGTAGCTTAACATCAGCTACGCTCCCCAAGCCAATCAAGGCAACAACATCTGTCTTGGGGGCTCAGTCTACCCCTTTTCTTCACATGGTGGAGGTCGCCGGTTTTGTAGGGTTGTAATACCATAGGTATAATGGATTAATGCAGGCGTGATTACCGAATTATGGTTGTGGGAACGGGTTACGCTTTTTGGAAAATGTACGGTTATGTTGTATTTTTGGGTCAGACACTGTTGCGAGGGTGCGTGGGTTGCGATGTTATTCTAATTGGTCAGGAGTTGGCACGTGGTGTGATGATGATGTTATGGTGAATGTGTTATGTGCCACGTTTTTTTGTCTTTATTTGTTGTATTTTAATAATGCTATGCATTGCGTTGAAGGTGTCTTGATGTCTTCGAAGGGGTGTAAGGACACGTGTAGTGTTGTAGTCAGTTGTGTAGGCGTGGTGTAGCATTATAGGCGATGTAGGATGTAATGATGGTCTCCGTTTACACTGAAAGGGTGTGTTGTACACTGAATGTAGGGGTTTACACCCTGAATGCCTCTTGGGGCCAGTGTATGATCACCTGGAAGGTGTGGACGGGGAACGTCGGGTCGTCGGTTCGATTCCTGGATGGATGCAGCAGTGTACTTGTAGTGTATATACGTTGTGTAGTTCAACCGTTTATTCCTTCTTTAGCGCCTTGCTGTGCTAGTTTAGGGGGGGCTTACGATTAGTTTATACTGTATTCTTAGCAATAGGATAGTAATTATTATTGTTATATATACGTACTAATTTGAGTGTTGTAAATTTGTCTGTAGTTTTTGTATACTACTTTATTATTTAGGTACTGTAATTTTTTTTTATTATGTCGGTTCATGCACGTGGTATTGTCCGTGCCCGAGATTAGTACGTCCTAAGACGAACGGATGTGAACTTCGGACTGAAGTGATGAATCGACGTTTCTTACGTGAATTGTGCGTGTGGTTGAATGAAAGGTTATCGCCCGAGGTAGCGGGGATAATCGCGTTGTTGATGTATGAGGTGGGATGCAGTTATGGAGATAACTTTTTATCTGGTGACTTTATGGTCACAATGATCATGGTTATCGATATCATACTATGTGGATGTATGAAATTGAGAAGCAGTTATGGAGATAACTTTTTTTTAATGGTGACTTTATGGTCACAATGATTGGTTGTTGGTGTCATACGATGTGGATGTATGAAATTGAGATGCAGTTATTGAGGTAACTTTTATTCGGTGACTTTATGGTCACAATAATTGATTATTGGGGTCATGTGATATGGACACATGGAATTGTTATTTGGTGACTTTATGGTCACAATTATTGAATATTGAGGTCGTTATGCGATGTGATTGAACGAGATGTTTTGCTGTCGTTGATTTGACTATCTGGTGACTTTATGGTCACAATATTGGTGCAGTGTCGTTGATAGTTGATGTTTCGTTGATTTTGGTGGGAAAAATTGTTATTCCTCATTGTTTTGTTTTGAGGTGGTTGCTTTGGACATGAGTGATCTCATGATTTGTGGAGATTGATTGGATCTGCTTGTTGGCAGTTTTTTTTTGTTCGTTTCGACTTTCGATGATATGGGAAGTTTTCTTTGACGTTGGCGACGGAGAGTTCAATCTATATATACTCTGTTCACGCTATGTTGTTTTACGGTTCCTTTGGCTGGATATGTGTTGTGTTAAGGCCTGACATGACATGTGTAGGTGTTTATGTCATCTTGGGATTGTGCAGTGTTGTGGTTACGATGGAATGTCATTGCTGATTAGAGTATATTTTTAATTTAATTTACGTTTAAGGTAGACTTATGGCCTTCAGTCTGATTGAGGTATTCTCGGAGAAGTTTGCTTAGTTATTTTATTTATGTGCTGATATTGGCACTTAGGTTAAGAAGTACATTAGGTTAGGAGGTTCGTTTAGACATTCCATCGGTACGTTTTGACTGGAGGTTTGCGAGTGGTTTTGGAATTTATTTTTTTATGATGGTGGCCAAGGAATCCGTGTTTCATGTTGCGTGACATTGGGTATAGGTGATTACTCTCGATTGTCAGCGTAGGTTGTTTTGATGTACTGACGACGCTGTATGATGATGTATGATGCTGTAAGATGCTGGTGGGAACGCAACGAGAACGATTGTCTGATTTGTTTTCGGTGCATTGTCCTGTTGAAATGATGACAATGATGATGATGATGATTTTGATTTTGATTGGATTTTGATTTCGATTGATTTTGATTTATTTTGATGATGATGAGGTTGAGATGTTGACAGTTAAAGTATTGTTTTCAATAGTTTTATTTTGGGTTCTGTGAATTATAATTACGTTGGACGTTGGATATGCATGGTTTCAGTTGTAAAGAAATTTGTCATAATACTTTTGTTACTAAAGGCATGTAATTTCGCAAGAATTTGTTTTCTCGCGGTTATGAGTGAGCCTAATCTATTTTAGTTAAGATTTACCCTGTAAGATGATTTGTTTTGTTTGAAATTTCCGTTGCTAAACAATAACATTAAATAATAATATTTGTTACTTAGTCGTTGGTTGATGTTTTGAAATTATTGGTTTTCTTTGCAACTGTTACCATGTGTCTCTTAATGTCAGCTGTCAGTAACGCTGTGTTTACGTTGTAACACGTGCGTATCCTCGTGGCTCAGTCTTGCGTCAGCGGAATTCGCTGTATGTGAGTGTGTGGAAGTAACCTTGAATCGTAACTGGCGCAAGGTTGTTTTCTGTTACAGGCACAGTTCACTAACATGCTGACTAGACGCAGTACATGCCTGCGGACGAGCCGCCAGCTGAGAATTGTCGGGGCGAGCTCAATTGTACATCACGAGGGTTACGTTTCTGTTGGATCAAGACTACTATGAAAACTTTATTTAAGACAACAAAAATGAATTTATTTTGATATTGGTTCGGACAAAGACTCACTAGGTAGGATACATTGTTTTATATTTTTGGTTTCTCACACAGGTCTTGGTGTTGATATTTTTTCAGTTGTTTTCTTTGCTTTCACCTGTGTGCAAGTTCGTTAGCTATTTCAGGGGCATTTGTCGCCGTTAGGGTTTCTGCCCTTCAGGTGGAACTTATATAGGAAGAGTCTTTGTTTTCAGTTAGGATTTTAGCGGCTTGTACGAGTCTGAGATAACTGTTGCATTGTGAGTGCGGGGTGTAGGGTATTGCGTTTAGGGTAGGCTTGGTACAATGAGTGGGTTATGATACTGGTCCGGGACGACGACGAAACTACCTGAGACGGCAGAGACGGAAGACCGACACTGATAACCAAGAAGCTCTACGAAACGAACTTTAACGAGATCATACGAGGATACTTGAAGCATATTGGGATTATACAAGAAACTAGTCAACGCCATATACATGCCTGATGGACCTACTGTGTTGATGAGATGCCGAGGGATCCGGTGGAAATGGTGCCCGAGGGATGAAGAGATTCTACGAACGATGAGGTCATCGTTCATTGGGGGGCCGGGCATGTGAAGAAGACCATTTTATGGTCTTCTTCTGTTCTTTTCGATACAAGTTATTGACTGCTCTACCGGATATGTTGCAATCCTAACTAGACGCATGCACAAGTTGAGTGTACCCGTGGAATGTGCATGTGTCAGGATTTCAACACTTTGTCGGGAGCGAGCAACGAACGGGTATCGTGAAGAACACCTGAGTCAGGTAGATTTGGTTTTGTGAAATGGACAACGGTGAGACGGGGGGGAGGAGGTTTGGCTGTTCGAACGAGAGGCTGGTTGGTCGGAGAAGAGTCGAGAGCGGGTGCGGACAGTAGAAGGGTGGCAACGAGGACTTGACCGGGGATCCGACCGAGGGGCGTGCCAGGACCGGTGGATTGGCAGGGTCGCTGTTCCAAGCCTACATAGAGGGTAGGATGATGTTTCGTGAGATTGTGTATTTTTTTTATTTAAATTAAATTGTACCCACGCACGCCGAATACACAGTGCAACAGTTAAAGGGATGACCATCTAGGGTGAAGGTTTAAGAACAATACACGTAACTCTCGTATTCTGGAATCTGTCTTTTAATGGTGTCCACCCTGCATGATCCATGACCCACAAAAAACCCGATCCTGGTCAAGATTAGGGGAAAACTGAGTCCCGTAGCTTAACATCAGCTACGCTCCCCAAGCCAATCAAGGCAACAACATCTGTCTTGGGGGCTCAGTCTACCCCTTTTCTTCACACTTTAATGGTATAAAACATAATTCTATTAATATAAGATACGAGGCAGATTTAATTGCGAGTTATTATAATACAATTATTATAATATAATACAACATAATTCTCATTAATAAGACATGTTTTAATCACGAGTCATAATACATTTTTTATGAATATCCCAGATCGCACTTGTATTTTAGTTTGGAGTCACATTCTTCAGCCGCATTCACAATCTTGACTAGAACTAACCAAAATAGTAAATACGAAAACTCCGCAGGTGAAGCCAAATCAAAGTCAAAAACCAATTCAAAACATGTGAGTGTGACATATCAATTACCAATTGGATGTTACTAACAATCTGTTATTAGTAAAATGTCTAAATCACTAGTCTTCGGTATAATGTAAAATCCTATACTCTTAGTAAGCATTGTGAACGCGCAATGTGAACTTAACGTTGTGAAAAAGAATCTTCGTCTTCGTGAATTCGAAAGAATTAAATAAAATGTGCTGCAATGTGATGTGATATGTTAACTGGTTGTACCGTGTCTGAAGGCCACTCAATATACTCGACTCAATAAGAGATAACAAACATTATAATAGGCCTAGAGCCGTATTGCTAAAATATTGAGTGTGTAAATAATACAACGATTTATAACAAACACGTAAATGATATTGAAGTAAAAATATGTGTCCGAAAGAATAAAAAAATTTGCCGAAACCAGGGATTGAACCAGGGACCTTTAGATCTTCAGTCTAACGCTCTCCCAACTGAGCTATTTCGGCAGATGGCGGGAGAGGCGATAAAGATGTACAAACAGCCAATGCCGCTAAACTCCGTAATCGATAATGAATATTATTGAAATACGGCAATAAATGTGAATACCTGCCCCTAAATTCTCTTCTGCTCGATATTTTATCATATTATCTCGTTCAAGAGCTTACATTTACTGCAAAAACAGTGGCTAAAGTTTGGTTGTGTGATCTAGGCCAGAATAACGCCTGAGGCAGTAAAATACTGGCTTGGGTAAAAATATAACTATACAGAAAACTTTCTCCGAGATTGCTACACAATGTGATAGTATTTTAGGACAGCGTATAAATTGTTACGTGCAAAATATGGAACATAAAAAATGGGCCTGTCCGGGATTTGAACCCGGGACCTCTCGCACCCGAAGCGAGAATCATACCCCTAGACCAACAGGCCATGCGAATGGGCGTCGAAAAAGACATATAAGGTTTAGACGACGAAGGTTGTATACAGCAAAACTTATTAATATTTGTGTAGCATTGTTATTTCAATAAGGAAATGCTTTTTATATTTTCAACTGTATATAACTTTATGTTTTTTTAAATAAGCTCACCAGACGGAGGAACACACGTCTTCGTCTTTTCACTGCAAACTAGTCCAGCGCCACAGACGGCGGCAAGTGGAATCTCCAACGAGCGACACGAATCCCCGCGCTCTTTGAAAATAAAAATATAATATATTTTTCAATGGTGTGGCAAACACATAATTTAGCACATAATCTGATATTATGCATATTACATACCAAGGTACCGCACGCATATTGGACAGCAGCCACCATGGCTACCATTATTCATGACGAAACCATCCATACAATCTTCAAGACTTATCACTGGACAGTTTATATCACATGGTATTCGATTCACGTGATTATTTATTTTTAATATTGTTATGGATTGACAAACAGAATTTGAAATCACTCCTAAAAATATACACAGAAAAGCAATCATATTAACCATATATGAAAATTAAATCAAAATCGAATTCACTGTGCAGAGAACAATGTTCACACCAGTAAGAAATTATTCAACGATGTAAAAATATAAAGTAATTGTTGTTGTTCAGAGCACACACACAATAATGATTTGAGTATCTACAGCTGTGAATGAATGCATGTGGTCTGACCGCAAACTTTAAAGGAATAGAATGATGATAAAAAATAGTGTTCTCCAGTTTGTATGGACATTATCCTATATCGTGACACATCGGAGCTTGGGCTTAACCACATCCGCAAACAGTGGATTTTGCCCACGTATCACAGTTGATTGGTTTTCATTTTAATTACTTTAATAAGTTCTTTGCTCCCCATTTATTGGAGTGCATTGACACGTCTTCTTGACGATTTAAGCTGATACCATAATGAGCCAAGATAAGGATAAGATTCTTAATTGCACGATACATTTAAAAGAGCACGTGAAGAGCACTTGAAGTACAATGTGCCGTAATGGGTTTTATACCAATAGGGAGTTCTCAATATTGTTGTAAGTGTAAACACTATACTCAGTGGCGTAACTACATCTCCAGGGCCCCCCGCAAAAATATTTATGGGCCCCCCATAGAAGTTTTAAAATTTGCATTTTTCTATTTTTTATTAAAGCATAGGCCTACTTTTTCTTTTAATTCTAAAATTGATGATAGTATATAATATATACATGACTTAGAAATAATTTTTGGGACCTGATGCTCGCTTATATTTTTTATCCCATTATTGTAACTTGTAACTTACTAAACACATTTAATTTTTATTATGTAAATTCATATTAATATTAATATGGGATTAATTTCCTATCCCCTACCCGACTTCATTGTTGGACACAGGGAGCAGATATAAAAATTAATACAATTAACGACCTACTACTGAGTACTCATATGCTCTGTCACATGACGAGGGAACCCGTTTGTCGTCGGTGCTTGAGAACTTATATCGGTCGGTATTTTATTTTCGTGATAAGTTCAGTCTGGTTGCAATAATGGCAGGTAGGTTGCGCTACGTGATCTTGTTGCTACCTTCACTCACTGCACCGTGCTAGGCTAGCAGCAATTGGTCTATTGACTTGACAGGGTCGAAAGTTCAAGTGGTGCCGATTCATTCTAGTGTGATTATTGTTAATTTCCGTGTGATTTATGACGTCGAGGTTATTGTTCCGAGAACAGTAACACCATTATTTTGCAAATTTAAATGGAAAATGTACTAGGTTTTTCGCAGACAGGTTTCCCGTAGACAAAGTATCTTTGACGTACAGTGTGGTGGAAATTTCCCAAAGTCATGATCAGCTGTCAAAAACAAGTCGTGATTATCACGATTGTTTGCTTATTTTGGTTTGAATTTATTTCAACTGAAGGTACAGTAAATGTTCATCATTCTAGTACATATTACCGCCCTTTTTAATTATGCGATTAAGTTCAGTGTCTTGTACTTACATCGTAATTAGTCTGCTTATAATTGTCATATTTGGGGTTATGTCGGACAAGCTAGGCCTATACATTCTAGAATAATTTGATATGATAGGCCTAGTCTAGGTCTAGACTGGTGACTTGAATATACACAAGTTAAACATGAAGCTAGCTAGTCTAGGCCTAGGCCCATTAAATTACGCATTAAGTGAATAGTCTTCAAGGCTAGGCCTAGGATTGAATTAAAGCTAGGGCTAGCCTAGGTTCTACATGTATTTGTAATTTCTTGAACTAGGCCTATGTATGGAGAATATATTACCTTGATGCGCAATCCTTATATAGGCCTAGAATAATTCTATGTCTTATGTGGAGTAATAAATAATTTTTATTACCTAGATGTGGACGAGTACTGCCAAATCAACAAATTGCATCAGTGCAAACATGCGAACGAAACATGCGAACAGCAAGCTCCCAACAACAATACAGGCGTGTGCAGGTGTATGAACGGCTTCAAACGTCGTGAGGCAGATGCAGAATGCGTTCTCGTGAATCCTACCCCGTCTCCCGAGCCGGTGACAGCTTCGCCCGACCCTTCTTCTACACCGATCCACTACGATAGCTCTCACATAGTTCTCGGGGTAATGATACCGCTAGCACTGATTTCATTGGCTCTGGGAGTGATCTATGCAGCCCAGCGGTTTCAGTGGATTCAAAAGATTCGAGCAATGAGACAGCGACGCTACGACGAAGTTCAGTTTGGACAAGACGACGACGATCCACCATTAGTTTAAGTGGAGTGAGCATCGTGCATCGGTTCGAGCCACGAGACGAAACTAGTTTTAAAATCTTGTTTTAATTCAAGAGGTGCATTCTATTTAGTCAAACTTCTTGCAATTAATTGAAACCCAAGGTTTTTTACAGTATTTTTATATTATCAAATGTGTTACTACCATCTAATGTCAGTGGCTTTTATTTGCCAGCATTGGCAGGTTTGTCTGCCATTAGTATGTACAAACACTGACTTCTGCTTGTGTTATATATTATATATATATTTGCTTTTGAATTAAGGCTGTTATCGCTGTCACTAACTTGTGCACAGACATATATTTGATCTGGGAGTGTTTTGTATATTGTGGGTAGCGCAAACATTTCTTCATTCATCTACCTGTATTGAGAACTAGTCAGTCATAATATCAATAGTCATGTTAGTGTAATAGGCCTACACTCTTTTCTACTGATATTCATTAAGGTGTTTGCATTCCAAGGATAACAAAGATTGATTTTGTCACAAATTGTTCAGTACACTACTGTTCTGTGCTGTGTATAGTCTAACATTAATTTGGTCACATATTCTGCTGTGATAGGTAGAAGTGTTTTCTCTTTAACTAGCAATGCTCAGAATGCTCCTCGTCTTGTAAAGAGGGGTATTCAAACTAGGGTTGCCTTTTTATGTTGAAACATGATTAGTTATACTTTAACGCATCCCGAGACAACCTTATAGACGTGCTTTCGTCATAGATGAGTGATTCGTGGCCAACGTGCAAGCCAGCCGAGCCGAGCAAATACAGGTCGCTGATTGGCATTGAGTTCCTTGACCTTGTCTATGATGAAAGCGTAGACTGTAAGTTTGTAGTTATTGGGGCACGCACAAAGTCTAATCTGAATAGGACCTGGGTTGTGTAACCTTTGCTATTCAAATATCTCTATACATTTAGTTGCAAACTGTAGAGAATAGACATTAATGAATTACTATTCTATGGAAATTATGGGATACTTGTCTTATTACCAAAATCAATCACTGTGATTCACGCCTTCTTACAGATGATCACTTGCACGATTGAGTTCAAGTAGCCTACCAGCACTTTGTTAGTATGACAACATCTGAAACTATGTGGATGGAAGTAGCCTATATAACAAGAACCCTTAGTTAGTAAAAGATTTCTTTCTAGTGCACTTCTGGGATCTGTTAGATTGACCATTCCCTCTACACATCGTATGTATTTTTGTAAGCAGGTTTCCTTTACTGCTAGGGTCTACTTTTAACCAGTTTCATGATCTATGGCTTTGTTTACCACGCGAGCCGAGCTCAAGCTCGTAAGCTCAAGCTGGATATTATGCGAACTGAATTTGGCTGATAAACACCTAAGCTCAAACCCAACTCAGCTCGGTGAAGAAGTCGAGCCAGCACGCTCCGTACGATCTCAAATTGCGTGATAAACACATGCAGACCGAACTGTGTACATACGTACGTTTGGCAAGCGGTTAACTACGCCTTCTTTTTCAGCACGAACCAGACCTGTAGTATTTAGTACAATCTCAAAGTCCGTGGTAAACAAATACTACTGAGCTTACGAGCTCGCTTGGTAAACGTAATCTATGATGGATGCGAAAAAACAAATTTGTCAGTGGTAAATAATTTCTGCATTTTCCTATAGGCTATCTCAACCTCAACAATGAATTTCATATTGAATGGCAACCCATTACGCTAATATATAAACCATTGGTTACAATTAATGGTGCATTACCAATCTTTAGATGTTGTGAACACTATCTGGGAATTGCAGGCTACCGGTACCACAGTTTGAAAGTTAAATTTGTATAGATGTACATATAACATGTAATAATATTAAAAGATGGAAACATAGTAGAACAGGTAAAACGTTATATAAAACCTAGTAGTTGGACTATACACTGTTCTTTGTCAAGATCAAACAATTAAAAACCGCAATATTTCGAGCCCTAATCAGAGCTCTTCAACAGGCGAAATCACACTCACATGCTGTGTGATTTCGCCTGTTGAAGAGCTCTGATTAGGGCTCGAAATATTGCTGTTTGATCTTGACAAGGAACAGTGTATAGTCTAACTACTAGGTTTTATATGTTATGTAATAATATAGTAGGCTATATTTCTAATGACCAAGGACATAATTTACTACATCGTAGGATAAATATTAATATAAATCAAGATAAAGTATAAACAAACAAAAACGGTGCTATTGACCGTACAACCATGTCAACTTTCTTTGTACTAGCATAATTATTCTCACCCTGTGTGGTTGGGGGGGACTTGGTCCTGTAGGCCTATGTATGTATGTATGTATGTATGTATGTATGTATGTATGTATGTATGTATGTATTGTATATGTATGTTCTATCATTGCTACTTATGGTTTTTACTTTTAAGTTACTGTGCAAAATGTTTTAATGGGACATTATTTTATAATACCATCTTGACGCCAAAAGTTGCCGAAAAGTTGCTTCAGAATTAAACTAGGACCGGATATGGTGTAAAAACACAGGCAAATAACACACTGTTGTGCATTGAAATTTATAGCCTTAGAACATTAATGTTTAATAAATTAACTGTTAATAATTTATAATCTTTTGACTCTTCTGGCAACCATTTCATATGAACACTGTAGTGTTGGGCTAGGCAAAGCATTTTTGCCAACAACCAATTTTCACTAGTCTCGACATCCACAGGTGTCTATGTCAAAGGAGAAACTGTTCAAAGACGATTAACGCTCCCAGTTTAACACGCTCTTGGCCGTTGCTAACCTATCCTGTCTTAGAACATCTGCAAATAAATCAGTTAGTATAAAATATAAATCAGGGTTGCCCAACATTACTTTGAAGTGGGCCAGATGATATAATTGTGTCTGCCTGCTTCCTTACGCTGTCCTGCCATAGTTGTCTCCCCCTTCTTCTTGTACCTGGGATCTTTTGTTTTTGGATTGAAAGAGAAAGTTATTCTAGTACGATTTGAAAGTAAAAATGGTCGGCCTTAAAGTAGTATACCTTTAATTGCTCTAGAACAAGGAATATTCTTATTTTTACAAGCAATACTATGAATATTAAGTAGATAATAAAGAATTATTTTAGTTTAAGCATTCACACTTAACACCAGGCCATTATATCAATACCCAAAATATGTCCGATTGCCAAATCAAATAGGCATTTAAGCTCATAGCTATTTGATGCACACAACATGAAGCGACTTGTCAACTGAATGACGTGATTGAAATGACCTAGCCCAAGACTAGAAGCCGGCCCATTCGCTTTATGAAATGTGTCGTTGGAAGGAGCTTAAATACAAAATGCAGTGATAATATTATTTGGAACCCTATATTTCTACTTTGTATATTAGGTATACCAAAAGAATTACAATAGACAATTAATAGCCAGCTTACAAAATGTGAATGGGATGGGATATTTTATCTAGACCCAATTTACTACCAACATGTATGTACCATTTAGCTAAAACTAAAAAATATTTCATAAGTTTATGCCTTCTGTATTTTTAATTCTAGTGTTCATGCAGTATGCATCTATTTAAGAATATTATGTACCGTATTTTGTACAATATATAATTATATCTATATTAAAAGTTGTGAGATCTCGTTTTTTTAAATATATATAGATTAATGCCGTTTTTAAATCTGTGTAATGTTCCTTTCAGTCTTGGGTTCGCTACTTTTAATTAGTAGCATGCTACAACTACCGCTACTTGGCAAAAAAGTAGCCTCGCTACTTTTTCGCTACTTTATTTTAAATGTAGCGTTGCTACATCGGCGCTACGAAAAAAAATGTAGCGCGCTACTTTGACGCTACATTTGTTTTTATTATGTTTTAACGATGTTATCGACCTTTGTGTCTCAAAACGTGCCGTTCTCGTTTTATAATATGCCACCACGCAGCGCGTACTTGCTTTCGTAACCTAGCATTTGATTTGCTGAGAAAAATAATAATAAAATAATAATAATGTCTTTATTTTTTTTCTTTTACATAAAAAATACAACCGCACTGGTACATGAAAAACTACATTTGGAAATAATTTAATTCAAAAAGAAAAAAAATGGGCGAATTAAAGTACATATGTACTTTTCTTACAATTAACCATATAGGCACTCTGGAACCTTCAGACAAATGATTATGTCTTTTATGTGTCTGGAGCCTGTATCCCTACTCCCTTCGGGTGTACCTCTTTCCTCTTACGCAGTTACACTACGTCAGACAATAAACAAATCCAGCGACGACCCAGAGCTGTGTAGGCCGGGGGGGAGGGGCTGAAATAAATAGGCTACTGGACCAACTTTATTTCGTATTGGTTTGTACATGACCATACCCGCCCCACTTATCTACTCCGTACACATCCCGCCCATTTACAAAATATCTACCCACGTGTTTTACACTACTGGACAAATTTCGGTCACAATAAATATTATTTTCCGATATTTGATATTCCGATGCACTACAACAAAAACGCACCGACAACCAAGGCAACACTGTCCAGTGTCCACTTCCAGCACCGACAACCAAGGCAACACTGTCCAGTGTCCACTTCCAGCACCGACAACCAAGGCAACACTGTCCAGTGTCCACTTCCAGCACCGACAACCAAGGCAACACTGTCCAGTGTCCACTTCCAGCACCGACAACCAAGGCAACACTGTCCAGTGTCCACTTCCAGCACCGACAACCAAGGCAACACTGTCCAGTGTCCACTTCCAGCACCGACAACCAAGGCAACACTGTCCAGTGTCCACTTCCAGCACCGACAACCAAGGCAACACTGTCCAGTGTCCACTTCCAGCACCGACAACCAAGGCAACACTGTCCAGTGTCCACTTCCAGCACCGACAACCAAGGCAACACTGTCCAGTGTCCACTTCCAGCACCGACAACCAAGGCAACACTGTCCAGTGTCCACTTCCAGCACCGACAACCAAGGCAACACTGTCCAGTGTCCACTTCCAGCACCGACAACCAAGGCAACACTGTCCAGTGTCCACTTCCAGCACCGACAACCAAGGCAACACTGTCCAGTGTCCACTTCCAGCACCGACAACCAAGGCAACACTGTCCAGTGTCCACTTCCAATACACGAACAAGACTGTTCAAGATGGCAATTAGTCGCAGGTTAACACCCGATCCAACACCTCGTACGTGCCCGAAGTCGGAAACATGGGATTAGAGGGTTGACAAGTGTTATTGTCCATCCATCCCTCATGGACTAGTGTGAGGGGGAGGGCATAGACCTTCGGAGAAACGATGATTGATTGATTTTTGGGCTTAACGTCTTATATTTTTGCAACTTGGCTAATCAAGACGTTGAGTGGGTGATGATGAAGATGAAATTGGGGGCTCTTTGGAGGAAAGGGGATTGGGGTGTGGACTGCACTTCGTCTGACTTCTCCTCCTCGACCGTTCCGGCTAGGGTGGCCCTACCAGAAGCATACGCTTCCGCCGACATAGCTCTCGGGATCAACAAAGCACGCAAACCTGCCAACCACGATAAGGTAGCAGTCCATGGGCAGATTCGGAGAAAAGGTTCAATATGAAATAGGACGCCAAAAAAAAAAAAATGTTTATGAACAGTGTTATTCCTACTGATATTTGTGATGGTGAAAGTGGAAAAATATCGGCTTGAAACTGTAGAATAATTGGCACAAACGTGTAAAGAACCGTATCATGTGTATCATCCACTAGGCCGTGACTGTGGCGAGTTTCAAAGTTATAGCATCTGTATCATCCAGTAGGCAGTGACTGTGGCGATGTTTCAAAACTATAGAAGGCAGTGGAATTATCAATAAAAAGTGTTTTTATTACGTTGCCTAGCAATAAATGTTGACATGTAACTTAGGGAGCCTAGAGACAGGGACCCTGTTTTATTTCTCTATGACAGGGACGGTGGAAAGTGAGCCTAGCGAGAGGAAGCTGTGTTGAAAGCTACACGGAACGATTTCAAGAACTTGAGTCTTTGAGTCTTACAATTTCTCTAGTTATCAAAACTAGTACTACCCAGACGTCAACTACGCCTGCCCCGTTAAATGGGACGGTGATTTCCGAAGCGTCTGTTGCACACGATCAACCACTGAATCCAAGCAAAACGAGAAACCAAGACCAAAATAAGGACATTTTGGAAAATCACAATGGACGCGATTCTATGGACGACGTACAACCTGAGAGGATGACTGATTGAAGGACCAACCTGCAACCTTGGCTGAGCTGCACTGCGATCATGTAACTTTGATCGCTAACGTTGAAATCGTTATTGTGTAGCCAATGACAATCGAGAATTCGAAGAAGTTCACAGGAACTAGTCAAAATCCAGCAAGCTGTGAGCAACATTGGCAGTCTTTTGTTTTTATTGAAAGCCTGTCAAAATGTATCAAAATTTACACTTTACTGAGTAGATCCATAGAGTAACTACTCACAACACGTATTTATTCAAATATTCCACTGTGTTCTAGAGGTAGGTCTAAACTCTAAAGGTATAGTCCGTCCTACTTTAGTTTTGTGAAATAAAGTCGTTTAAACACCGGTGTTTCCGCCATTTTTTGGTATCGAAAGCTGTTAATGGCTGGGTGCTCGCGATCGAGAGGTGCGCACGATATTCGTGATGATTATAATAATGATATTTGGGGTTTACGTCCCATATTTTTGCAACTATGGCTAGTTGTCATCCCCGGAATGAGTGTTCAACGTTGAATAGCGTTACCGAGCTGTACATAATTGCTTTTAAGAGCTACGATCGTTCAAACGAACAAATTTCAACGATGTCGATCGTTATCTACCAAAGTTACATGATCGCAGTGCTGGTAGGCCGTCTGTCTGTATGTTGATTGATATGTGGTATGTGAACGTTTATTAGTAGTAAGTGGTGTAATAAAGTTCATATTATAAATGTTCAAGTGCATTTTGGCATACTCTATTATCGTGTAACGTTACAAACGTTTTTAAAAGGAGCGACAAAAGTTGCGCTACTTTTATCGCTACAGCTACAAAAAATGTAGCATGCTACAACTACATTTAGCGTTATAAAAAAAGAAGCGCGCTACAGGGCTCGCTACACGAAAAATGTAGCATGCTACAAGTAGTGCGCTACTTGTAGTGCGCTACTACCGAAGACTGGTTCCTTTACAGTATTTTGATGAATGGCTTAGGCAAGTAAAATAACACGCTTAATGTCACAATTCACAGTGGTAGCATTGAGTTTGTTCTGGTAGTCTCAATGAGTGATATTATTTGTGACCATAGTGGCCCTAGGAGTGTTCAAAGATGTATACATATACACTTCAGTGTTTACATTCTTGATCGACCGTGTTCACTAAATGTTTGCAGTTCTGTCCTTGTGTTATGCATGATTGATTGATAGATTGACAATGCATTTGTCAATCATGGGGCATGAGCAGAAGTAGTCAAATAAATTTGCTAAATTGTTTGAAGAGTCCCATCATTTTGCACACAGCAAGAATATCAGAAAGCCAGAAGACAGAATGGAAATCACTGACCATGGAATGGACGGTAGCAAGTTGATACTGTTTTCACTTTTCAGTGAAATTAGCACTGTTGTAAAACATCCCAAATAGATCAACAAGCCATGGTCTTGCTTGTACGCGTACGCCACTCAAATGTTGAGACTTCACGCATTAAACATCTTGTACGTAAATATAATCAAATTTTTGTAAACACTTTCTTACCCTACAAATGTGTAGGAACGAAACATATTACACAACACTCCTACAAAAGTGTAAGAAGAAATAACAATATATAGGCTTAGGCTTAAATGGTACATACTGTAAGCATGAAGAACTATTTCATCAAGAAGAATTTTCAATTTATTAATATAAATAAAATACAATTCAGGTTACTACACAAGTTTGTAAGCACCATACTGAAGGGACCAGTAGATCTAAAATACAAAAGTGATTCACTAGTATATCCTTATGCTGTAGGCTATTAAATTAAGTTTCGTCCTTCTCGACAAGAACATTCCACTCAACTACCATAGTGTAGGTTCGTTAATTTTATGTTACCAACTTGGTATTAAATTTAGTCTTTAATTATAATACACTGCAAGCTTAATTGAATTAGATGGATAAATTATAACTAACATCTAGATTGATCCTCAGTTCAATGTTTTTTAGGGACCAACTAAAAAAATATGTATACATAGGAATATACATACCATATAACTGAACAGACATAAGAAGTGAAAGATAAATTAAAGTACATAAACTTACAAAGTACCATATTATATCTGAGTAAAATGTACGAACTAGTAAAAAGTGGAAAATGTATTTAACCGGGGTTCCACAATGGTAATTAATTGGCAACTGAGCAGATGATTGTCAAAAAATTGTATTTTCTAGATTGTCGTTTCATTAAACACAAATAAAAGTTTACAGATAGATCAATGATGGAGAAAAAAAAAATAAGAATACCACCCGACATTCATGCAGAACCCAAACCTCAAACATGCATTATAGAAACCATCCTCAGCACAATCGGCCAGGGCTCTGGGCCTACCATAATATTGATTGAAGTTCTAGGTTTCAGTTATTGGGAACCAACGGTTTACCTTTATTTTTAAGTCCCATGGAAGATGACTAAATTGAGAGATTGAGAGATGTATAATTCATAAAAAAATAATAAATAAATAAACAGATCTATAAGAGACATTTTGATGTAATGTCTTGATCACTCGAGGTGATCTTGCTAATTATTCTAATCACATGGCAAGATCAAACTAGAGAGAACCATATATATACAAATATCAAGGCACTGTTGGGGATATTACAGTAGTGCCAGGTGAATGAGGTACCTACCGAAGTATTTTAACTTTTTCCCCCTGCTGTAAGTAAAGCATATATATATATACATGGGCTAAGGAACTTGCTCTAAATCTACCAAATTAATCTCTTGGGTTTCCCATCCTGTGGATCGACACATCGGGCGATGCATGGACGGCGGACAAATCCTGGGGCGTCAGGAACACAAACTGGTTGTTTAGCTTGGTCTTGGCCTGCATTGTGAGCATCTCTAACGTGAGCCTACGGTTCACCTTGTCCATGAAGACGTCGAACTCGTCGAGGAAGTAAAACGGGGGGTCCGACACGTCCCACAACGACATGATGAACACAACGGTCGAGTAGGACCGTTCGCCTCCCGACAGCGTCTTGGTGTCGTCGGAAGAGTTGCGGTGACTCGGCTGCACCTCGATGTACAGTTCCTGTTTCACGTGGTCGATCTTCACCTCCCCCGTGAATCCGATCTCGGCGAGCATTATAGAAAACAACTGGTTGACACTGCCCGAGGTCAGGTTTTGAATATTCGTGTAGACGGTTTTCCGCCCATCCAACGTGGCGTCTAAGAAGGCGAGCGCGTCGCCGACTTCTTTGATCAGATAGGAAACATGTTTCAACCTCTTCTTTTTCTCGCCGAGCTCCGTCTGAATGGCGGCATAGTCGTCGCCCGTGTCTCTCTCCACGTTTGCGACTAACCTCTCGAGTGATTTTATCTGGCCGTCGAGTTCCGTGGGCGTTCTCTTAGTGGGGATTCTCTCGGGATGTGCTCCCACGGCGGTGGCCAGCCTATTTTCTATCGTCAGTCGCTGCTGGGCGACGCGATCGTCCACCGCCTTTACCTTCTCCTGCAGTTCGTGTAGGCGTCGTGCCCTGAATCCCTTCTCCGTGGTCAGCTCCCGGAGCTCGTCGCGAACGCTCTCCAGCTCCATCAGCAGCGGCTGTTCTCTGGTCTGTAGAGTGCGGACGCGCTCGCGCTGCGCCTGAGTCTCGTTCCTCGCCTCGTCCATATCGCGCTTGAGCCGTTCGCACTCGTCCGCCAGGTCCCTCTCCTCGTCCTTGAGCTCGGCCAGCTGGACCGAAGACTCTCGCAGTTCGGCGTGCAGCGTGGCGACGCTCGTCGTCTCGGGCTCCTCCGAGTCTCTCAGCGTCCGGATCTCGTCCCCCAGGCGCAGCAGTGCCCGCTGCAGGTCGGTCCTCTCACGCCGCAGTCGCTCCACCTCTGTGGCATTGTCGCGCAGCGCCACGGTGGCACGCTTCCCTTCCGAATCGAGTCGCTCCTTGCGCAGTTCGACATCCCTCAACTCGGCCTGCTTTGACGCGATCGCCTCGGCCATGTTGACCTGGAGGTATTGCGAGTGGGCCGCCACGTCGCCCGCGTAAGTCCGGTAGTCCGGATCCGGGTAGAACTGTTCGCCTTGCTTTGTGATGGAACGCTTGCAGTTGCGGGGCACCTTGTTCCGGTCCCTCATCAGTACGCACGCCTCCTCGCTGGTCGGTATGAGTAGGATCGTCTCCAGTTCGCGCTGGTCGATGAGACAATTGGCGATGACCGGGTTGCTGATGATAAGCGCATCCAGCAGACTACAAGTGCCCTGGGGGGCGTGTACTTCGTGCGGTGCCACGTTGTGGACAGCCGCGAAGAATTTACTGATCACGATCGTCGGTTTTCTCTGGTTGCCGAGCACGCTTGCAAATATCGCGTTTAGCGCCGCGTGATCTTCCGAATTGTCCACGCAGAAATTTCTAAGGGAACCGCCCAGAAAGCCCTCGATGGCCGGGGCCCACGTCGCGTCCTTGACTTGAATGTAAGCCCCGACGGGACCGAGTGGAACCTTCTTGAATTTTCCTTGTCTAGCAGCGTCGTTGATTTTCTGCACAAGATCGGGCATGTATCTACCGTAAACTGCAAGTTGGTTTGAAGAGTTGCTCTTCATGGAGGAAACCTGTTCCTGTAGTTTATTTATTCTTCGTCTGGCCTCGGCCAATTCGGCTTGAGTTTGATGTAGGTCTTCTTTATACTTATTCTCATGTCCTCGTAGCTGGGCGAGGTGATGGTCGACGGTCTTTTGGGTTGCGGTGATTTCGTTAAACTTTTCTTCGTGGACGGCAATCTGCTCCCTAATTTGTTGGCGCCTTTCCGCACTATTCGACTCGTTACCGTCTTGCAGCTTGTTTATCTCGGCCTGCAACGAGCAAACATTTGTCTCGTGACGTTGCACCTTAACTCCAAGAACCTTGTACGACTGCAACTTTCTAACGTACGATTCCTTGCAACGCGTTGCCTTCAACTTCGATTCCGAATAAGTTGCTTCTGTGCCACTTGCTTCTTCGCGAATATCATTTATCCGTTTCTCTACGCCGTGCAACTTTTCCTTAGTTTTCTTTTCTTCGGCGGCTTGATTAGAAACTGCATTTTGCAAAGGCACTAGAAGTGTTTCTTGTTCCGTTTTCTTGTTTAAAAGCACTTCTAAATTTGCCTCTTCTACAATTGTCAATGCCCAGTTCAACTCGTTACGCAGGTTCACAATCTTCTTGCGATGTCCCTGAACCGCCCTTACTTGGTTCCATTTCAACTCCAGAGAGTCTACTTCTTTTTTATTGACTTCGAGGGCAGCCTTCTTCTCCCTGAGTATCGACATTGCCGTACGCTTACTTGATATGGTGCTCAAAGCCAAGTCCCAGAGTGCTTGGAGTCGCGACGCTCTCATGAACAGGTGATACTTTTCACGGGAATTGCTGCTGTTGAGAAACGACCGAGCCGTGTCCTGGTTAAGTACAGAAATAGGGTTGTCAACCTGAACTTGCATATAACTGGTAATTTGATCAAGTTCATCCCGTTTTGTGAAAATCACAGTACCGTGCGAGTCTTTGATTATATAGGACGATCCATTTTCACTCAACTTTCGAGTCACTACGATCTTATCTCCAAACTGGTCACGCTTGTAAGAATTATGACCGGCATTATTCAGGGTAATCTCAATACTAGCGTTGTGCATGCCATTTTTTATAAACTGCTTGAGAGACGAACCTCGATTGGTAGTGCAAGCCGAACCACCTAATCCCACCACCAATGCAGTTAAGATGGCACTTTTCCCACTACCGTTTCTACCGACGATAAAGTTGATACGCGGGTTGAAATTGATCTCCAAATTTGAGTGACACATGAAGTTTTTAAGAACTAGTTTTAGTACCACACCAGATCTGGGAGCACCAGGCAAAACTTTTCCTAAAGGTTCTCTGATTTGGCTGGTCCGTATTTCACGAATTGATCTTTGACTAAAGCCTACGGTTCTGTCGCCGTTGTGGGTATCGGAATCATTTTCCTCCTCATCACGATCAGCTTCTGAAAATAATAAACGAACCATTAATTGGTCATGTATTGTAACCAAGATATATAAATTTAATGGAGGTCCGACAAACTATGCTTGTTCCTGCATGTATGTTGTACCATTTCCTGTTTGCTAGAATGCTAATAGGTAGAGGTGTTTGTAAATGGTGTTATGTTTTCTTAAATTTCGTTTATAGATTTAATAATTTCGATGTTATGGCGGTGTTATGCTTTTTGGGAGATTTTCTACAGTAAATTTCACCAGAAACATGTTTTAATTAAAAAGGAATTTGTTTGAATTGTATGTCCAAACTAGTACTAGTTAATACGAAGTGTATTAACATTACCATTACCTGTGTTTGTCTAGTGTGTCTTTACGGTCGAATTAAAGGCGGCAGTCACAACACATAAGAATCTTCTTGTCCGTCACGTAAAATCCCTCAGAATTTTACTCATTTGCTCTACTTGACGCCGAATTTCAGCAAAAATAAATCGTTGATTTTCTTAACGAAATCATCATTATAATTAAAAAATATTAGGTCCCCACGATTGTGTTGTAATGACGTTTGACTGTAATAATAAATTTAAATTATTTTTAAAATGTTATACTAAATTAAAAACAATCGAGATTTCGTGTTATCTCGCTCTTTAATACAAATTTCGATGTTATGACTGGAAATTGACGGATTTCGCGAATTTTCGCGGTGAAATTTTGATGTTTTTAAGGTGCCTATCAATAGATACACACTTTGTTTATCTTCACGATTTCGCGGTCCGCAAAAAACGAACACCTCAACTAATAGGCCTACATATACATATATATATATGTGTGTATGTGTATGTGTATGTGTATGTGTATGTGTATGTGTATGTGTATGTGTATGTGTATGTGTTTGTGTTTGTGTTTGTGTTTGTGTTTGTGTGTGTGTGTGTGTGTGTGTGTGTGTGTGTGTGTGTGTGTGTGTGTGTGTGTGTGTGTGTGTGTGTGTGTGTGTGTGTGTGTGTGTGTGTGTGTGTGTGTGTGTGTGTGTGTGTGTGTGTGTGTGTGTGTGTGTTCATGTATGTTATACATTGCCTGGCATCTGTTGATGGCAAATTGATGGCTCAAAGCAGGTAGGCCTGATGTGAGTATTACAATCCCCATGGAAAACACAAAATAATTGTCTCTCCAAAATATTAAAAAATAAAAATAATAAGGTACAATATGGTAAAAGTTTCGAGAATAACCCCTTGTTGGTATCTCAAAAGAAAACGAGTTTTTGTACGTCTAGATGGCAGTGAGTTACACACCTCAAGCAATATCTATAGGCACCGAGTTTGGCCACGTTTTCACTAGCGCTCTGCCAGTGAAAACGAATGAAGCGCTCAAAGTGGCAATATCGCGCAACTACCTGATGAAGCAGCGTCTTTCTTCCTACGTCGATGATGGCAAATTGTGAAAATTGTTTAATTTAATACGGCTTTTAAGTTTTTTGGACAGATTATGAATCCCATCAGTAAATCTTAAAAAGGCAAGCCATTTAATCAGGAGCCTCTTTAATCAGGACACGTTTTAGACGTGTAAACAACAAATAACAAATAACACACAACAAACACAAACAAAACAAGACAATAAAAAACAAAACAAAATAAATACACATAACACAAAACAAAAACAAGATATATATATATCAAACACACTTATCCAACATTCGTCGGGTCGGGGGGTGCCAAGTCACCAGTTTCTCGGGCTATCTTCTAGTGCTTGCTAGCCAGGCTCAGCACCTGAGCATCTTCTTCGTTTTTTACCATAACCGCCGTTTCTAATAATTCTCTCCACTTCTTTCTGTCTTCCTAGAGTCTTTCTTCATTAATCCTATCCCATAATTCCCCTCTTTCTTCGGCGCTTTGCTTTATTTGGTCCCTCCATATATCTCTTGGCCGGCCCGCTTACTCTTCGTACTCCCCCACATGTACGTCCAAATTCTCTTCTTGGGATTCTGTCTTCCTTTGTTCTTTTCATATGTCCATACTCCATACCACCTGTCTTTCTCTTCCTATTTTGTCTCGTAGAGTTTCCACCCCTAATTTGTGTCTTATTGTTTTGCTTCGTACCTTGTCCAGTTTTGTTACACCCACCGCACTTCTAAAGGAATTTCTTCTCTGCTGCTTGTAGTGCTCTCATCCTTTCCTCCTATTGTCCATGTCACTGATGCATATATAGGCGCCGAGTTTTGATTTTCCTTGGGGGGGGCTCAACCTACGATCAACAGTATCTGCGTGGGAAGTCTGGGGTCTGGGGCAAAGCCCAGCCGCCGGAGGCAATTTTTTCTGGGTACTATTCGGGTTGGCATGATTTTACCCGACCCACCTGAAGAAACCTGCGGGTTTTAGACAAAAAGTGGGTTTTTTCAAATACTCAACTTAAGTGTATAATTGTACAGTTTATAATATTCTAGCCACCTTTATTTATTCTTTTATTGTGTTTGTGGGTATGTAGGTCTACTGCAGTCTCATTCAAAAATATAATACATATAGGCCTAGGCTATCTCATATTATGTCAGTACAACAGACTGAAGATTTGATTACGATTAGGCAGTAACACCTGTTAATTCCGCTCACTAAATTGATTCTCAAGAGGCGTGGGTAAACTGTTTGCCTGAAATTGAAAGGCAGACCAACTTACGATATATTTAACTAACTTGTACAGTCACCCTTTTTTTGAGGAGATAAAGCCACTTATAAATTCTGTGATTGTTGATGATTTATACACTTTGCAAAATTAATATATCATGATTTTTTTAAATTTATTGGATTATATAAAACCATATTTGTTCTTCCCGGAACTATATAAAATAGATTTATTTGTTTTTGACTAATATACTTCACATTTTCTCTCTCTCCAATGCAAGACAAGCTAGAAATTAATCAAATTTTCGGGACATACAAATTCTCTTGTTTTTTAACGCTTTTCGCACGTATGGATTTGGAATCGTCTAATCAAGGTAGGCCTAACATTCGTCACAGTCATTGAAACTAAACAAAATCACAATGGCATTCATCTACACATTTACTTTTTTCAACATTGGTCAATTGAGAACGAAGGTCATATTTGAATATTTATGAACTTAATAATAATAAATCTCTGTAATAAACTCAAAAAACCCGTATCCGAAAACGAGGACGTGGGGTCTGAGAAAGCTAGTTAGGCATAACCAACAATAATGATACTATATATATACATTTATATCAGGCAGGGTAGAGAAACAGTCAATTTATTTAAAGTAGTAAATTGTGATATTGTCATTAAATGAAAAGAAAAAGCTTGAAATATTTTTGTTGAATTTTACGATGCTATAGGAATTCCTAATTTTACTACCTCTAATACGTTTGCCCTCATCACACAACAATAAACAAAATACTAAACAATACCCTGGGCTTGTACATTGCGTTGAGAAAGAAGTAGGAATTTAACCAATTATACGGTCATTCATTACAGTATGTACAATAACGTAATACGATATAACATGTAACATGGTTGTATAAGGTCAGATTATGGGTTTAGGGTGCTTGAATGGTAAAGAACTAAAGATTATTCCCGCAGTATATGGTCAAAATATTCATAAATCGTAAAAAGAACAAGCTGAAGGCACAAGAGGGCATGCATACTCATATAATATGTTTTTGTCTAAAACCCGAAAAAGCCCGATAAAACCCACTGGGCAGGGTTTTGTCGGGAAAACCCCAGGTTTTTGCCAACCGTGGTACTATTGCCATCGAGATTGCCTAAGAAGCGATTATTTTGAAAGGGAAGATTAAAATACCCAGTAGGCCAATTAATATATTTTATTCTCCTATTTTAACCTTTCACCAACATTGGTTCATAGTTTTAACCTATTAGGTATATAAATTAATTTTGTAATTGTCTACTACAAACGCTTCCTGGCTAGGAATATATGTGTACACTGACGCATTATTTATTAACGTTACGAGATCCTATAAATCCGTGGTCTGGGTTACGGTAAACGAACAGTTTTGCAACCCACGCATTGATAGGGTGATTTTACAAAGAAGGGGTTGGACTTTTCAAGATGTACAAGTTCCTTCACCCAAAGTGACTGTTTGCGCCATATTTCATAGTCGCTCGTTATTTCCTGTGGTTTGACTAGGGTAGTCTATCACGTCATTTCTCTAGCTTATCGTTGTAAATATCGTCTGTCTTTCCCCAGTCTTGTATCTGGTCGTGTCGTCGTTCGTGCGTGTTCGTTCGTCTCTCGCTGACTTATGTCAGACTCTCATTTCTCGGCTTTGCGATTATCCTTTTCTTATTCCTATCTCTACTTCCTTCATCTTGCTATGCTATATACTATCCCCAACGCCGGTCATAATTACAGCAAGTGTCAAGCCGTCAGCGTCACCAGTTCACAACCTCATCCACCGAAGCTTCTCGCTGCAATGTAAGTCTAATTTCTCTCCTTTCTAATGTATCTCTCTCTAACAAAAAATACAGTCCACTATTGCTATCTTCAGGGCAACCGCCCCTACAGTGACATTGAACATCTATCCTAGCTCTGTCAGGTGAAATCCTATAATTATAGGCTCCTTCATAAGTGCACTGCTCTCTATTGAGTTTTTCTCCAAAATTTTCGTTAGAAATTTAAGTTTTGCCACTGGGGGCAGAGCGAGATGGACTGTCAAAGAACCAAGACACATCATAAAAAGAAAGAAAGCTCTCATATACAATATACCGTATAAGAAAGAGACACAATTTGTTGATGTGCATTAATTCGAAGGGCCCTTTAGCACAAAAACAAAACTGGTAACTGTTTGAAGAACAGAAGCTAGCTGAGGAGCTAGCTCCTGTTAGCTCCTCAGGGGGGGGCTCGAGACCTGTTGCCTCCCCGTACTCGGCGCCTATGGATGCATATGACAAAATTGGAAGGAAGTACATTTTGTATAATAGCATTTTACATCTGCTTGATATTACCTCTTTCCATAGTAGTTAAAAAAGATATATCACAATAATATCCAGCACTATTTTCAACCGCGGAATGAAATCTTCATCTTCACCAGTTAGATGCTAAATTTGGCCACATATAGCGCTGTATGTACTAACACTAACACATGGTGCCTATATGATAGTCTATGAACGAATTAAGTTCCAGTGGATTTACAATAGAGTGACAACTGACAATCATTTAAAAAATGGAACACAGATAGGCCTAGCCTATCTTGACAGCCAAGAAGACAAATAATAATGGAACACACATTTCATTGAACGAAATGATCAATTTTCTAACGTTTGAAATCGAAAGTCTTAAATTAATGAGTAGGCGTTTCATATTTACTGTAATAATTGAAGTTTAAATGGTGTGCAAAGAAGTTTTTATGTGCCACCCATGTATTGACTCCCTGCGTGCTGTCCTTAAGGCGGTAGGCCTAATAATAATTGCCCAAAAATGGATATTTTGTAATTCCGGGACAAAATAGCGTAATATAGTACCTATCAGAGTGGTATGGACCCATGATACAATAATATTACTGTGTGGGCTAGATATGACATTGCGCAATGCTAGCGGCAGCCCGCTCGTGACGTCATGTGGGTCATATGGATACAAGAATCGCCCAGCGCACGAGTCAAGTGCACGCATTCAGGCCTCCGCTCTGAGTTATTGACATGGTAATCAATGAATACTGTCTCTGTTCTTAACTAAACACTCATATTTCAAATCCTCGCACTTTGTTTATGGTTGCCGTGTTGGTGACAACTTATAATCTTCTTCAGATATCTATAATATTAATATTGCCATAACAGACCTATTAAATTGCATGTTCTGAATAACGTTATAAATAACTCACTTCCGTAAATAAACACAGCACACAAAACTACTCTAGATTATGTTCGCTCGATCCTTGTTAGTTCGAAACCTTTTTACGATAGCATTATTCTCGCCAAGTCATCATAAATTTATTACGATTGCTTACTTCCACTAATGTTTAGGCTATAAACTTCTCTTACTGGCCGTATCTGGACCTCTCAATAGTGTGTCGTCTTCTTCCAATGTGCAAGGACTCGTGTCCAAACGAATTAAACAAATTAAATGTACCGACTTTATGTTTTATTGCATGTGATGTGACGTTATACCAAAGATTACAAACTAGTTTGTAATCTTTGGTTATACTGTACAGTGTTGGGGCTTTAGTCGAGTACCGTACTGGAATCTTGGGCCCATGTAAGCATTATATAATAATACACAATATTGTATCCTAATGGTACGAATCATAACGGACGTAATCGAATTTGGCGTAACTCTGGGTACGAATAAAATGATAATGCTCAAGCGAAATAATTCCTGTTAAAATGTGTTAGGTGTAACTATATTTACCTACAAAATGTGTATTGTGTGTTTAATGTTGCTGTGACGGTTTTATCACGTTCACATGATACATAATCACGCAAAGATGGGTTTATCGGTCATGTCTTCATGTTACCATTGTACGCCTATTATTATAGTAGTTTCTACTGAGCTAATATTTCTATCAACTTATATAGCTAATGCATTGTTAGTAATCATATACAAACACATTCAAATACGACTTAAATTTTGACGATGAATGTTTAATCAGTTGAGGAGAGTAGCATTTTAACACGCGCGAAGCGGCAGCCGGCCAGCGATCTTGTATCCACGTGACGTTATGCACGGGCCGGACGAGATCCGGCGCGCGGGAGTGCCAGACCTAGGATATCCTTAGACTATCGGTATGGACCAGCAAGTCGGTGTGCGAATTTGCTACATGCCAATAGGTGTCGCCTACAATTGCGCAAGTGTGGCGGGCGGCAGGGTAACAGTTCACTGTAATATCGGCATGGGAGAACACCAATATAATTTATCAGTTTTACACCCTTAGGTTTTAGCCTAGGCCCTACCTTCACTTTGCGCATGCCGTTTTCTCTTTTTAGCGTTGTCCACCTCCAACTTGATAGCGCCTCCCCTCTTGCGCTTGCTCGGGCCAGCCTCCATTACGTGAGTTGTGCTAAACAAACGGGGGCAAAAATTGTATAAATGGGCATGGTATAATTAATGGTAATTCCTGCAAAAATTGTCAATGGCAAAGAGCTATTCACTCAAGTGTCATTTTATGGTAGATAGTCATAACTTCATAAGCTTATTATTATCAATGGCATTTGAGTCCAATGCTTCGAAACCGAACTATTTGTCAAGTCATAAACTATGGAGCAAACATGCAATAGGCCTACTGTTGTTAAAGATGGTTTAACTTTAAGGTCTCATCAGTAGTGCCGCATTAGACTATAATATGGACGCTCGATTGTTAATACGTTTGACGTAGCCCTAGGCACTAAAACCTCCAGAGTAGCGCGATTATGAATGGGCGACAATAAGTTTCTCGCCGGTTTCGGTCCTTACTGAAGGCGAATGCAAGGCGGTGGTTGGGTCATTGCCTTCTTGTAATGACCGAAACCTCAAACCAGTGATAAATAAAGCTTAATTCACACCACTACATGTACGTCGAGGAGTACTAAAACAAGCGCTTAGAAGTTGGAACCAACCACTTCGGCGCTTGCAAGCGCCGCTTCGCCCTGATTGGTTGGATCATCCACTTCCGGCGCTTGTCAACGCCCATGTACTGCAACAAGCATTATCACCGCCCATTCAGAATCGCCCTGCTCTGTAAGCGAACATTCCCGCCGTGCGTATCAGTCGATACTCGATACTTTGTAAACTGGCCTTTAGTCTTCCTAGGAACGTAAGCTAGGGCTAGACCTAGGGCCTAGGCCTAGTAGGCCTACCATATGTAAAACCTAGCCTAGGCCTACCTAGACCTAGGCTAGGCCTACCACTAGGGCCTAGGCCTACCTAGGGGTGAAGTAGGCCTAGGCCTGTAGGGACCAAAGCACCAAACAAATGTAGCCTAAGTTTAGCTTAATTAGGTCTGGAAAACGCCTAAATCGGGGTTAGGGCACAACCTTACTGAGCATTGCAGTAAATAAACCGAGGCTGAGCATCTCAGCCCAGTCTTCGATGCCTAAAGAACTTTGTTTGCCTAGGCCTAGGCCTAGAACAAAGATATTATATTAGCCTAGGGCCTAGGCTATTCCCTACGGCTTCGAACATGTTTGGCAGGCATAGGCCTAGGATAGCTACTTAATGTCCAAGATAACAACTCCAACTACTTACTTGTTAATTTTCTATTTGCAATCGTATAAATTGTTGTAAACGTGTTGTATCGAAGTCAACCTACTAAAGCGGCGGGAACGACAGAACACAACAAAACACAAGCACAAGTATCAAATCGAGCGACGATATCTCGATGCTCAAAAGTGCCGTTGTCACTTTAGCCAATAACAAAAAACAAAATACCCTGTAAAAAAATACAAACTGCACACCGTGAATAATTTAACTGTAAATTCATATTATCATTTCCTTTGGACGGAATAATTTGCCTTCTTCCAGCGTTTTGCATAAATAGCGTTACGTTCTTTTATCACCTATATTATAAAAATATATTTTGTTAACGTAATTAATATGTACTGTATATGTTGGTCATATGTACTCAACAAAGACAGCGACCATTTTGAGTGTCGAGATGTCGTCGCTATCTTCATTCTGGTAGAAATAGGTGATACGGAAGTAGTAACAGGGCGGGAAATCAACTTATGCATGGCGCCAAATCTACCCACTGCCCACTGTTACAAAAGAGCTGATTTTCAATGGAGACATTAGACGCAGTGGCGTATACACGGGTTGGGGGGATGGGGGGGGAGGGAAGGAATACCCCCCCCCCCTTTTGCAAAGGAAACATGGACAATGACCGTTTACATTTCAATAGACAGTATTTAAATAGACAGTTAGATGTTTTACTTTATAATTATTGTATATTGTTGTAATTAAAAGCAAAAGCAATACGAAAAATATGCAAATTATTGATTGAGGTTTCTTTTATTAGCGGTGCTAAGGAAAAAATGTGTTGCCAGAAACTCAAAAATCTTGTTTCACTTGGCCGCTGTAAAACGCACAGATTTGCACTAAAATTACCTTGACGAGAATTTTTTCGGGAGGCAAGCCCCCTGGAACCCCAATTATGTTTCGGCTCCACTCTCTATAATATGGGTTGAAAACCCCCCCTTTCCCAATTCCTGGATACGCCACTGCTATGACGGCCAGTAGCGCCGGAAGTTAAGCTTGCTAGGGGGAGCATATGAAGACAGTGGCATATCCGAGAATAGACCATGCGGTGGGGGGGGGGGGGGGGGGGAAGTTGAACATCCCAACCAGAAAGGGGTCTGGGGCGAGAGCCTCAGCCGCCGGAGGTCTTTTCGCCAAAAGCGTTTTAGTTTTTCACATATTGTGACGTTTTAAACGCCTGTAAACAATCGTATAATGTCATAGAGTAGGTTTCTTGTTCTTATTCTTTGTTCTTTATTATTCTTATATTTTCTTTTCCTTATTGAATTCGGCTATGAATCAAGGGATATCTAATTTCTTTATTAAAGGGGTTCTCACCCGCTACACCAAAAAAAAATATCTTTAACTAAGGCTAACTAGCTATGAAATTAGCGACTAAATACAAAAAAAATCGAGTTACCATAACCCGGGAAAATAATATCAAAGTTAGTAATTTTCGAGCTAGGTCCCATCGGCGAAAATCTCCCATAAGAAAGCATTGGGACGACCTGTATGCCTTGGGACCTTGGAGGATTCTGCTCCAAAAAAAAAATGATGTACTTTTCGCTGCGTCTTTCTTTTCTGCGTATTTCGTATATTTTGGTTTTGTAATCGGAGCTTCCGTTCAGGTACAAAATGAAGATGTGTAAAGATGTGTAATCGGGTGCTGCATTTCGTTTTGAGCGTTGCTGTGCGCATCAGTGAGTCACACGATACTCGGAGGAGGGGTAACGAGTGGAAGGAGGGGCATCGTCTCGTAATCACTTTGCGTAGCATGGCTACGGCTGGGTACCAGTTTGAGCCCAAATATTCTGCAGAAGAATTGGCAGAATTAGCAGAGAGAGAGAGAGAGAGAGAGAGATTGAGAGAGTAGTATTGGGAGGGGAAATAGTCAACGCATGCGCAATGAACGCGGTCCGCTATGCGGTGTCGAGTGGAGTACAGCCGCACCAAAAGCCGGCTAACACCACGCTCGTGCAACAGTCGCCGCGGCAGTTAACCAGAAACTTCATTAATTAATAACAATTCACAGGTTTCAACTCACGATGTTAAATGGTTCATTATCGATTCGTGTGGTGCCATAGGCGCCGACTACGGGGGGGCCTGGGGTCTAGCGCCCCCCCTGATAAATGTCAGGGGGGGCGGAGCCCCCTCTGAGATTGAATCCAACGCTAAAGAAAAATACGATACTTTCTCATATTGATGCGTGAACTTATAACTTTCGTTCAAAACTCGCCAAAAAGATTAGCAATCTTCAAGTAATTTTAAGATGACGATTCACAAGCCTTTGAGGCCATTTTGCCAAACACGGTGATGGTATTTCGTATCAAATCGAATCTTATTATCAAATGATTATAACGTTTTTGCAAGACGTTCACTTGACAGGCCAGGGCGATGGGGCTGAAAGAGCCAATGAATTTCTGCTAAAATTTCTCCAGTTTTGAAACGTACTATTTCACGTCGTTCATGATCAGTGAAAGTCGAAATTTTCCAAAGCACTTACCGGCGCCAGGCAGTTTATGCCTGTTCCAGTAGGACCAGTCCAAATTCGGGCCAAAACAGGCGCGGGTCTGTCCACCCCTTCCGGGCCCATCAAACATAATGCAGAGCCAATTTTAGTTTTAACAGGATACCCCTTTAGTATTAAAGAGGAATCGAACGTATATCCACAAACAGAGAAATACTGTATCAAACATGTAAATCATATTTTACGGATCGTGCTATTTCCCTCACAGCAGCGGGAGCGACTGAACCGCCTTCGCGTTGCTATCCCTAACTGGCTGGTTGACGAGGAACCTGCAGCCAATAACAATAGGAGATGATTCTATCTATAAAGTACGGAGGTTGGTTTGGGAAAAACGTAAAACCAAGATATAAGAGTTTTATTTAGAGTTATAGATATATTCAAGTAAATTTGAAATGTGAGCATGTGAGGGTAAAATACCTAATACAAATTATTTTTGTTTTTTATACACGTTAGCCAAAATTTGAGTGTTGCGTACCTCATAATTCGTGAAAAAAGGTGGGTATACTGCGTATACCCACGAACATAGGTGGGTATACTGCGTATACCCGCGCTCCATTACAAATTAAGCACTGGATAGCTTTGATGGGTAGAGGTTGTGACTGTGATGGGTGATGTAGCAAAAATGGGGCGTTTGGAAGAAGTGGGTAACCTGGGATGTGTAGGAGTAGCGGAGCTGGGGCAAGAATTGAGGTTAATTGGTGGTGTAGCAACATTGACGATTTTGGGAGTACTAGTGGGAACAAAAGTTTGTCTGGAAAGGTTAACTGACGTGGGAATTGGTGGAATGGACGAAGTGGGTTTTTTGGGGAGGATAATTGTGATTACTCTGGGGAGTTGGGAAGTAGGTCCAGGAAATGTATTTGGAATTGTTGGAGTGGGTGTGGGTGCAGTTATGATGGTAGTAGGCGTACTGCCGTTGGGGAGATTTAATGCCTGGAAAATGGAAATACAACAGAATTAAATAAAATACAGGATACAGGCAAATCAAAATATAGTGCCTATGTAACCAAAAGAATTATTATGACAGGACAGAAAAGAATTCTTATGAAACCAGACAAATGTGTCTTCTGATATGCCTGAACCAATTTATGAGGCCAAGCGTAGAAAATAAATCAGGGCTAGGCCTATAACCAGACTTATTTGATTATTTTTCACCTATAGTGACTTGCACTTTGCATGTGCTGTAGTTTGTTGTTTGCTAGGCTTACTTTGATGCAAAGAAATGTGTTACAAAAGTTTGATATTGAAATATAGGACAGGCTAAACCAGCTACCTTTAGGCCTATTTGCATTGTTATTATTACGTTATTCATATTTCACTATGGGCTGGTGTATCACAATGTAGGCTACAGGCTCACTAACCACTGGCAACCCTACTATATCAATTGGGCCTAGCACCTTCAATCTAATCAATAGTGGACATGATATAATATATTAGCTAATCGTAGATAGGTCTAGGACTATAGGGCCTAGCTGCTAATGAAATAACCCACCTGTTCGTTTGCTACGGAGAAGAAACGTTCTACTCGGGCAATGTCAATTTTGTCTAGTTTCGTATCGAAACATAGTTTTTTTTTTGACATTTCGAAGGTGATCTGTAACGTAAATATAGTTAATATTAAGCAAAGGCCAATGCCTTGGTCTAGAGTAGACCAATAGGGAACCCGCAACTGACGTCACATCAGGACTACAACAATGGAACAAATGAATTGAACTGGGCTGCGTACCAACTATGACTGGCAGTCACTACAGTGACTGAGATCCGTACCAACTTGACTCGCAGTCAAGCTGCAGTCACTGCTTTTTGCGTACCAGTTTACCTCGCAGCTACCCCTCCAGTCACTGCGATGACTAGGCTGAAAAGATCCAGCTGTCGCAGTCAAGGGGGGCGTGGCTAATAATTTTACCGCGAATTATGAATTTATAGACAACATTATATGGTTTGAATAGTAAAGCCCGGTTTACACACCGTAATAAGGTTTAAGGTCTAAGGTTAAACAAAGTTGAATCAAGCTAGTAGCATCATGGCGTTCACATAACTTCCTAAAGCTTGTATTACACGGTCAAACTTTTTCATCCAACTCCTTGAATCCAAGGACAAAAGCGCATCAATAACAGTCAGTATGTAGTCAAATACAACAATAGGAATTATTTATTGATGCGCTTTTGTCCTTGAATTCAAGGAGTTGGATGAAAAAGTTTGACCGTGTAATACAGGCTTTAGATTTAAGGGCTAGGACGAAAGTTGAAACTATTCCAACTTGTTAGCCCTTATCCCAAAAATTCTTAGCCCAGCCAATGAGAGACGAGCTTTTATAAATCCGGCCAATGGTAGCGATCCTAGTAAATCAGTTTGGAAAATACTTTCCTTAGAACAAAATATTAAATGTTAAACCTTAAACCTTATTCCGGTGTGTAAACCCACCATAAGTGACATCACAACACCATATAATCTTATCTTAGAAGTCCCATAAGCGTTAAATTATTAATGTTATTGTTATGTTATAAGGTAAAAGGTTAATTAGCAGATGGCAAATGTTGCTTTTATGAATGACAATTTCTGCTGTTGTCTGCTTTCGCTGTGACTGTGACTGCATCCCGTACCAGCTGCTGCGTTCACTGCGTTGACTGGGCTACCCCCACCACCAGTCACAGCCACAGTGAACGCAGTCAAAGTTGGCAAACAATCAGCTGTCAAAATAATAAAATTGCAGCCATAGAAATAAAAACAAGTGTAGCAATAGTAACTGCTCGTAATTTAAAACTTTTAATGATAGACAACGACTAAATGAAAGTTTTGTATGTGTATTTGTTTTCCAAAATCAGAAGAAATTATTTTTTGACAGCTTGTTGTTTGTCCATCGATTTAATTCATTTGTTTCATTGTTGTTTTTTGGTGTTGCTTGTGCCCAGGTCCTAGAGGCTCTATGTCATATTTGTCGTTTGTAGACCTGTAGGCGGCAGGCCCCTACGTAGGCCTAGGCCTACGTAAAACTAGCCTACCTATTCACTTACGGCCCGGTTCCCACAAACGGCCAAGGATTATGGCTAAAATATGAACACAATGAGAAATGATGTGTTGCTGCACCAATCACATGCAATCTAGGCTACTGTATTGTAGCATTCGTTAGCCTAGTTATTTTGTGTGAACCGAGACGGCTAGGCGTTGGCATTAGTCACTAGCGTTAGCCTTAGCCATTCGTGGGAACCCTTTCTTAATTTTCTTAGGCCTAGCCCTAGCTGGCCAACAATATCGTAGAATTGCAGTGCACAATGGCCCTTTAATTGAAGAGCTAGGCCTAGACCCTTAAGAAGGCCTTAGAGCCTAGGCTCAGCTTAGAGGGTTAAACCAAGGTGTAGGCCTAGGCCCTAGGTTTTGCCTACTTGCCACAAAAAAAAAACACAACAAGTCCTAGCCTAGTCCTTTGGGTTTAGTCAACAAGATAAGGTAGGCGGTCTAGGTATAAGAGTAGACTAAGGCAATACGAGCGACTTTGGGTCGCGAACTTGGCATTTGTTAACAAGAAACATGAACCAGCTTTCATGGGATAGTCCAAAAATTAATATTTACCCAGCTTAATAATTATCTACAATTAAGAACTCACCTGCTTGGTTTCAGAATTTTCAAGATTTTCTTCTAGAAGCACATCAACCGACAACGGCCATTTTTATTCCTTCTTCGGCAGCTTCATCCCTAGCACGGTGGGACGGAACTACTTTCAATTTTCACAAATATAATGAAGTAGTTGTTAATTTGTAATTAAATACAAAAAATAAGATAATAAGAAACTAAAATTTATCCCTGCATAATTTAACCGCATACACATACCAAGAGGGAGAAAAATAGCATTTAAACCAGCGCCCATGTCCACCAACCTATGAAATAACAATACATGTTAACTTCTGGTAAGGCAATGAGTAGTAGTCTACATTTAAGTTAGTATTACAAGGTGTGAGGTCACTTGCTATTACATCATCCGTGACGACACAACTTTCTTTCCTACGGCGTCCAGCCTATACCAGCTCTTAAAGGTCTCGCAAAACAACTTCCGTAATGCTTTCGTCATCAATCAATGACGTGTTTACGGTCTCGGCCAACCCGAGCAGGTATTTGAATTAGCCACGGCTGCTGGTTGGCTGCCGCTCACCCACCCGTGACGGAAGCATTACCGAAGATGTTTTGCGAGACCTATACCAAGTGCAATACAAAATTAGCGTTTGTCCGTCATTTCCAGACAAGTTTGTATGAAACTCATAACTGGCTTACAGGTTGTAATGACTACAATAAGCTTTTTTGTTGGCCGTGTTTATTATTTTCTAAGGAAAAAAATAGTGTTTGGGTCAGTAAAGGTTATTCCGATTTAAATAATTTACACACGGCGCTTACACGTCATGGAAAATCGTCTTCACATATAGAAGCTGTGTTGACTTTGAAAGAATTTGGTAAGTCTCGAATCGATTTAGGACTAGACATTCAACTCCGCATAAATATTGAGCAGCACAATATTTCAGTTAAAAAAATCGCAAGATTTTAAAACGATTAATAAATGTAACTTGTTTTCTTGCTTGTCAAGAACTAGCTTTTTGTGGCCATTACGAGCGAGAAACGTCTTTGAATCGCGGGAATTACGTTGAACTCGTCGATTTCCTGGCCGAGTATGACAACTTTACTAAGGAACATTTAGATAAGTGGGCAGTGTTTTCTGGTATGTCGAGTGATATCCAGAATGATCTTATTGCCGCCACAGCTAACGTGCTGCTATCAGCAATCAAGAATGAAGTTAACGATGCTGCATTTGTCGCTATTTTACTGGATGAAACAACCGATGTGGCAGTAGTTAGTACTACGAGAAAAGAGGCTCTCCCCCCCCCCCCCCCCCCCCCATCCCAGCCACTTAACTTAGCTTGACGCGCGCATTTGTTATCAGTATGCTTATATTTTGGTATTGCATGCCTACCTTCGAATGTCACGCCTCGCCACTGCTTATATGATTTTTTATATGATACGTAATTTCCCAATGAGCGTTATTTTATTTATCATTTTATGATTGGTTGATTGCTGATACATGGAAAGTGACATATGCCCCGTTTTTCCCGCCATAAATATGTGTGAAACTTTCAGCTCGTTTTTATAAATGAAACTTTATTCTATGTCATCGAAATAAAATATTTTTGTAATCAGGAAGTTAATCCTAATCTAGTAAAATGCTAAAAAAAATCATGCATATTCCCCATTGTTTTTAAATAGTCTCAAAAGAAAATTTTAATCAGATACATAATCAGTAATCACATGCGGGCATCATACTTACACAATATAAAGTTAATGGGATACAAAGAAAAGCACTAGGAATTACAGATAAAGACAATTATAAGAAAAACTACCAGGAGTGTAGTGTATTACTCATAATAAATTTGTTTTTTATTAAAGGTTACAATAAAAAAATTACAATTGAAATCGTTCCATTCATAGTATACTTAAAAAAAACAAGCTTTTTTTATTACACTTTAACATTAATTATATATTCAGCTTATTGTGTGCAAACTGCAATGCCATTAAATGAAAACAAAAGCAATGTATCAATTTTAACTGTCACAAGCTTTGTTGAACATACACGATGATAGTAATAATAACGTTGAATCAGGGAACAATGGCTGTGGCACCTTTTCTTCTGTTGTCGAAAGCATCACAAATCTTAAAGCATTTTAAATATACATCCAACATCGACATTTCACTTTTCTACATCCATAAAATGTTAGCTCACAAATTCAGTTGATAATATATATATAATATATTTTTTACTTTTTAATTGCCAGTACGTAATAAGCGCAGATCAATTCAAACGTTAATCCAATCATTCAGAATAAATAAGGGTTAAATACAAAAATTAAAAAACAATACAATACATGTAAACATTAGTTTAATTTAAGAAGAATACAGTGAAATTAAGATCTATCATCACTACGTATTGATTTGTTCTTTTTCGTGAACGAACCACATTCCACATTACCAAACTCCATTCAAACACATGCAAAATTTGCCAGACAACTCACTTGGAACTGGTTTGCTATGAACATATGTCAATAAATAATAGTCAATTCCACCCTCAATTAGTGTCTGTAAAATCATAAATTTCAAATTGACACTTGTAGTACACACGCAAGTTCTTCAGTGTGAGGTTAGATTCAAGCCACTATAGTTGTGTTCCGAATCCAAACACAACAAATTAGATTATTTTTGCCAGGCATTGTATTGTGTAAATTTATATATATATATATAGAAGTCCATGTCTACATCTAAAAGAGTGGCCATACTGTAGTTTTGTCTTTTGTGTGAATACGTTTCTCAGTTTATGAGCAAACATATTTTTGAGACTGAGCTCAAATTCTTATCAATCCTGAATTTAAATTAAAGCCAACTGGAAATACACAGGTCTATATCTATGAATATTGCACATATTCGTAACATCTGGTTCGTTCATTTGTTCTGCCAAAACTTTCAATTGTTTAGCATTACATGCCTAGCCTCAACAAGTAATAATAGCTAGTAATTCCACTGTACCCTATGTCAAGACAAAAATGTATCAGTAACATAATATTGTAGTAGCATTGTGAGCTGCACCAAAGAAGTCTGATTAAAATGAATATCTTCCGTGTGCTGCACTTTGTTAGCAATGTAGACAGAAGCCACGATGAATAGTGCAAAGGTCCTTGGGCACAACGCAACACCACAGTATGTACACTTTCGTTTGTTAATAATCGTTAATATGCAAATATTTTCCAGTGTTATAATGTTACTATGTACAAATGACTATCCACTGGTTTCCTTCAGAATATTTATAAACTTAACCCATTCTTAAGCACGGTAAATCTTTGATCAAGGCGAGTCGGAAACATCAACAATTACACAAGATTTGCAAAGTGGCACTTGGCTTATTTCTTGCAAAAAGTGCAGACTGCTATTAATAATCATCACACTCACAACTATGGTCGATTAATTTCTATTGAGATAGTACGCACAATCGTAGATGGCAATTGACGGTTTATTAATCTAAGTCAAATTGCAATTAGGGTTTAATAGGAGACTACATAAGCACAGACTTGGGGCAAAAGAATCGATAGAGAAAAGTTTCTTTGTGCAAGACTGCATTTCGAAGCACCTTGCATAAGCCGAGCACGTTGAGATTTAGGCTATCAATTCGGTACCACTTTAAGAAGCCTCGTACAGTTCAGTACACAGCGACAGACAAATCGGCGACCAATCCACGCAAGCACACTTGCACAAGTACAGCCAATACTTTGTAGTTGTGCTCTGGAACTTTCAAGCAACGCACTCGAAATAGCGTTTGACAAATAAGACAATATTGAAAAAAAGAATACTCATGCAAAAACAAAATGAATAAAAGAAGCTGGTCTTGGTGACTAGCAGCATTCAATTAAAGAGAAAGTTAGTAAAATGCAATTTAAAAAGTTAAAAAAGAGTTTTGATTTTTTATATTGGCAGTTTAATAAAATGTTAAAATGAGTAATTGGATCTACTCCTCATACATACAGATATAGAACTCAAGGATATGGCCAGCTATAAAAAGCTCAAATTAAAGAATAACAATGATAGTTTCTGCACTAGCTCCGCAGACAGCGGTCAACTGTACTTACTTGATCCCATTATCCAATTAAGTCAATCAATACACACTGAGTAGACGGAATATATCAACAACCTTTGTTCGTACAGTCGAGGGCCCTCCAGGAATGTGACGGAGATCTTATCTTCATAAAAAAAAAATGAACTGAAAATTTAACAATAAGAGAACTTTCAACTTGTAGTCTAGAAATAATTGGCATTATTAACTGCACATAAAATTCCTTCGTTGGATAACGTGAAGTATTAGAAATGTAGTCAATGGTAACATCATTATGCGATGGTGATCTCTAAGTAACGATAAGATATATATTATGCCGATCACTTTTTGATTACGCCAAAGTTCATAAAGCCGAGGTAACATTTTGTTGTCGAGTTCAGTTCAGTAAATTTGTTTCCCAGTTTGGAAATGTCAGCAAAGTCCTGTAAAAGAGAACAAATCACATACAAATTCTGACCGTCAAAAAAAGCAGTCGAAGCAGGTAAAGACCATTTGGCACCAGACGTTATCTATGTCTGTTAATGAGAAACCGTACGACAACTAAATGAAATGAAATCAGTGCTATTATGCAATGTCTTATTTAAAAATGATTTACAAAGGAGGACAATAAACTAGGCCTATAACTATGCAGACAATTTCTTATAAATAAATCACAAAATAGCAAGAATAGCAAAAACAAAACCAACTAGTACTTTACTATATAAATAAGCAAGAACAATAGAAATGAATTGAAAAATTAAATATAAGCAAATCTAATAAGAATATAGTATATTAAATTTAATAAAATATATTTATAGCCTATAAATATGACAGGAGTTAATAGACTCACCTAGGGTGGAGCGTTCTTGGGCGAGGTGGGTACGGAGGCTCCCTGCTCCGCCCGTCGGATGTAGAGGTGCAACAGTTTCAGCTTGGAGCTGGCGAGCCCCTTAAGGTAGGGCGCCATCTTCTCCTCCCCAAGATGGTTGTGAAGCGCCACGATGCAGAACACTGCACACTTGCGCACGGGACTCTGCTTGTGATCGTACGCCTAAAACACACAGTCATGTTGCTAAACAAGTGGCGCTACTCAGATAAAAGTAAGAGCTTGGAAAAGAGCAATGCTGAAATAATCTTTTTATTACTGTTTTTTTTTTTTTTTTATAGTGTACATAGTACATACCAATCATGTTGGTTGTGTCAGCATTGACATAGTAGTTGGTGCTACAGCCTAGTCATGGTTAACCCATACTTGGTCCTACTGTTTTGAATTTGGTGCCAATCAAGTATCACAAGCTCAATTCAATTGGTAAAGAATTGAATCAGAAAAAAAGAAGAAAAACAAATTAATAAAAACATTGAAAAGTAATCAGTAGCCCATGTGTTATTCCTTACCCTATCAGGTTTGTAGATGTAGGAAAATAACAAACAAACTACTGAAGTCATAAAATGTACACGAAAGAAACAATTTAGTTTTAAACATTACCAATTTGTAAAAACCAAATTTCTTGCTATACTTGTAAGGAACTTATAACTTTAATCAAAGATCATATATATTTTTTTTTTAATTTCCAACCTAAAAAATGTTTATGAAAATTCTCAACACTAAAGTTACGTTCAGGGGATCGAACCGGTTCGAACCGAAAACCGAAAACCGGAAAAAACCGTTATTTTTCCCGAACCGAAAACCGTTATGAAAAAGTGGTAAAACCGTAAACCGAAACAAAAACCGATATTTTGGGTTTCGGTTATCGGTTTTTTTCGGTTATTTTCGGTACAAGCCTCCGTATATCAAAATCTCAAAATTGCAATATTAATAAAAATTAAAAATATAAAACAAAAAATGCAAAGGGAAAAATTATTTTTGGAAGTTCTGCGATTTGTTCCACTGGGATTTGGGAGGTCTTCCTTTGAAAGGTTGGTGATGACAATACTCGATGGATGGCTAAGTTCCTTTTATATCTGCAATAATAGGAACGGGAAGTATACACAATGGTAACAACCTTCGGCACCATGATAGTTGGTTGATATTTTGTTAACAATTGGAAGATGTGTTCGGCGAAAACACAAAACGCACCGACAGAAGATTTTGGTTTCCACTTTCCTGGAAGTTATAAATCAAGAACCTTGGAGACGAATATGCCTACATAAATTATGTTGAGTCTTGACCGTTGACACTAATCAGATAATTACAGGTTTAAGACGAGACTCCGCTGTCGAAACACGTGCAAACCCCACCCTTGAACATAAAACAAACTTTCGTGGCAAATGACCATGCACTGTTACTTTTATGTCAGTCGCGTTTCAGCTTCCGTTTCGTAGATATGGGTAGGAAAAAAGAATATGTATTCCGTAACTTTTAAAATTTAACGCAACCACAAATGATTCGTCGTGCTAGATACAGGACTGCAACGTTATCATGAAGGTAAGAGATTCGATAATACAGTATTACAAAAAAAATAGCGATTTTTTAATGCTATTTCCTCACTTTTAAAATGTCAAATACGAACATTGTCGGACCGAACCGAAAACCGAACCGAAATGATTCTCCCGAACCAAAAACCGAACCGAAATTAAAATATTTTCGGTTCGATCCCCTGGTTACGTTAATACTTAATGCATCAGGTTGGCCTACAGCTTACCTCTATGAGCCCGTGCATCAGGTTGGCCTACAGCTTACCTCTATGAGCGCGTGCATCAGGTTGGTCCACAGCTTACCTCTATGAGCCCGTGCATCAGGTTGGTCCACAGCTTACCTCTATGAGCCCGTGCATCAGGTTGGCCTACAGCTTACCTCTATGAGCCCGTGCATCAGGTTGGTCCACAGCTTACCTCTATGAGCCCGTGCATCAGGTTGGCCTACAGCTTACCTCTATGAGCCCGTGCATCAGGTTGGTCCACAGCTTACCTCTATGAGCCCGTGCATCAGGTTGGCCTACAGCTTACCTCTATGAGCCCGTGCATCAGGTTGGTCCACAGCTTACCTCTATGAGCCCGTGCATCAGGTTGGTCCACAGCTTACCTCTATGAGCCCGTGCATCAGGTTGGTCCACAGCTTACCTCTATGAGCCCGTGCATCAGGTTGGCCTACAGCTTACCTCTATGAGCCCGTGCATCAGGTTGGTCCACAGCTTACCTCTATGAGCCCGTGCATCAGGTTGGTCCACAGCTTACCTCTATGAGCCCGTGCATCAGGTTGGTCCACAGCTTACCTCTATGAGCCCGTGCATCAGGTTGGCCTACAGCTTACCTCTATGAGCCCGTGCATCAGGTTGGTCCACAGCTTACCTCTATGAGCCCGTGCATCAGGTTGGTCCACAGCTTACCTCTATGAGCCCGTGCATCAGGTTGGTCCACAGCTTACCTCTATGAGCCCGTGCATCAGGTTGGCCTACAGCTTACCTCTATGAGCCCGTGCATCAGGTTGGTCCACAGCTTACCTCTATGAGCCCGTGCATCAGGTTGGTCCACAGCTTACCTCTATGAGCCCGTGCATCAGGTTGGTCCACAGCTTACCTCTATGAGCCCGTGCATCAGGTTGGCCTACAGCTTACCTCTATGAGCCCGTGCATCAGGTTGGCCTACAGCTTACCTCTATGAGCCCGTGCATCAGGTTGGCCTACAGCTTACCTCTATGAGCCCGTGCATCAGGTTGGCCTACAGCTTACCTCTATGAGCCCGTGCATCAGGTTGGTCCACAGCTTACCTCTATGAGCCCGTGCATCAGGTTGGCCTACAGCTTACCTCTATGAGCCCGTGCATCAGGTTGGTCCACAGCTTACCTCTATGAGCCCGTGCATCAGGTTGGTCCACAGCTTACCTCTATGAGCCCGTGCATCAGGTTGGCCTACAGCTTACCTCTATGAGCCCGTGCATCAGGTTGGTCCACAGCTTACCTCTATGAGCCCGTGCATCAGGTTGGTCCACAGCTTACCTCTATGAGCCCGTGCATCAGGTTGGTCCACAGCTTACCTCTATGAGCCCGTGCATCAGGTTGGCCTACAGCTTACCTCTATGAGCCCGTGCATCAGGTTGGTCCACAGCTTACCTCTATGAGCCCGTGCATCAGGTTGGTCCACAGCTTACCTCTATGAGCCCGTGCATCAGGTTGGCCTACAGCTTACCTCTATGAGCCCGTGCATCAGGTTGGTCCACAGCTTACCTCTATGATCCCGTGCATCAGGTTGGCCTACAGCTTACCTCTATGAGCCCGTGCATCAGGTTGGCCTACAGCTTACCTCTATGAGCCCGTGCATCAGGTTGGTCCACAGCTTACCTCTATGAGCCCGTGCATCAGGTTGGCCTACAGCTTACCTCTATGAGCCCGTGCATCAGGTTGGTCCACAGCTTACCTCTATGAGCCCGTGCATCAGGTTGGTCCACAGCTTACCTCTATGAGCCCATGCATCAGGTTGGCCTACAGCTTACCTCTATGAGCCCGTGCATCAGGTTGGCCTACAGCTTACCTCTATGAGCCCGTACATCAGGTTGGCCTACAGCTTACCTCTATGAGCCCGTGCATCAGGTTGGTCCACAGCTTACCTCTATGAGCCCGTGCATCAGGTTGGTCCACAGCTTACCTCTATGAGCCCGTGCATCAGGTCGGCCTACAGCTTACCTCTATGAGCCCGTGCATCAGGTTGGCCTACAGCTTACCTCTATGAGCCCGTGCATCAGGTTGGTCCACAGCTTACCTCTATGAGCCCGTGCATCAGGTTGGTCCACAGCTTACCTCTATGAGCCCGTGCATCAGGTTGGCCTACAGCTTACCTCTATGAGCCCGTGCATCAGGTTGGTCCACAGCTTACCTCTATGAGCCCGTGCATCAGGTTGGTCCACAGCTTACCTCTATGAGCCCGTGCATCAGGTTGGTCCACAGCTTACCTCTATGAGCCCGTGCATCAGGTTGGCCTACAGCTTACCTCTATGAGCCCGTGCATCAGGTTGGTCCACAGCTTACCTCTATGAGCCCGTGCATCAGGTTGGTCCACAGCTTACCTCTATGAGCCCGTGCATCAGGTTGGTCCACAGCTTACCTCTATGAGCCCGTGCATCAGGTTGGCCTACAGCTTACCTCTATGAGCCCGTGCATCAGGTTGGCCTACAGCTTACCTCTATGAGCCCGTGCATCAGGTTGGCCTACAGCTTACCTCTATGAGCCCGTGCATCAGGTTGGCCTACAGCTTACCTCTATGAGCCCGTGCATCAGGTTGGTCCACAGCTTACCTCTATGAGCCCGTGCATCAGGTTGGCCTACAGCTTACCTCTATGAGCCCGTGCATCAGGTTGGTCCACAGCTTACCTCTATGAGCCCGTGCATCAGGTTGGTCCACAGCTTACCTCTATGAGCCCGTGCATCAGGTTGGCCTACAGCTTACCTCTATGAGCCCGTGCATCAGGTTGGTCCACAGCTTACCTCTATGAGCCCGTGCATCAGGTTGGTCCACAGCTTACCTCTATGAGCCCGTGCATCAGGTTGGTCCACAGCTTACCTCTATGAGCCCGTGCATCAGGTTGGCCTACAGCTTACCTCTATGAGCCCGTGCATCAGGTTGGTCCACAGCTTACCTCTATGAGCCCGTGCATCAGGTTGGTCCACAGCTTACCTCTATGAGCCCGTGCATCAGGTTGGCCTACAGCTTACCTCTATGAGCCCGTGCATCAGGTTGGTCCACAGCTTACCTCTATGATCCCGTGCATCAGGTTGGCCTACAGCTTACCTCTATGAGCCCGTGCATCAGGTTGGCCTACAGCTTACCTCTATGAGCCCGTGCATCAGGTTGGTCCACAGCTTACCTCTATGAGCCCGTGCATCAGGTTGGCCTACAGCTTACCTCTATGAGCCCGTGCATCAGGTTGGTCCACAGCTTACCTCTATGAGCCCGTGCATCAGGTTGGTCCACAGCTTACCTCTATGAGCCCATGCATCAGGTTGGCCTACAGCTTACCTCTATGAGCCCGTGCATCAGGTTGGCCTACAGCTTACCTCTATGAGCCCGTACATCAGGTTGGCCTACAGCTTACCTCTATGAGCCCGTGCATCAGGTTGGTCCACAGCTTACCTCTATGAGCCCGTGCATCAGGTTGGTCCACAGCTTACCTCTATGAGCCCGTGCATCAGGTCGGCCTACAGCTTACCTCTATGAGCCCGTGCATCAGGTTGGCCTACAGCTTACCTCTATGAGCCCGTGCATCAGGTTGGTCCACAGCTTACCTCTATGAGCCCGTGCATCAGGTTGGTCCACAGCTTACCTCTATGAGCCCGTGCATCAGGTTGGCCTACAGCTTACCTCTATGAGCCCGTGCATCAGGTTGGTCCACAGCTTACCTCTATGAGCCCATGCATCAGGTTGGCCTACAGCTTACCTCTATGAGCCCGTGCATCAGGTTGGTCCACAGCTTACCTCTATGAGCCCGTGCATCAGGTTGGTCCACAGCTTACCTCTATGAGCCCGTGCATCAGGTTGGCCTACAGCTTACCTCTATGAGCCCGTGCATCAGGTTGGTCCACAGCTTACCTCTATGAGCCCGTGCATCAGGTTGGTCCACAGCTTACCTCTATGAGCCCGTGCATCAGGTTGGCCTACAGCTTACCTCTATGAGCCCGTGCATCAGGTTGGCCTACAGCTTACCTCTATGAGCCCGTGCATCAGGTTGGTCCACAGCTTACCTCTATGAGCCCGTGCATCAGGTTGGTCCACAGCTTACCTCTATGAGCCCGTGCATTAGGTTGGTCCACAGCTTACCTCTATGAGCCCGTGCATCAGGTTGGTCCACAGCTTACCTCTATGAGCCCGTGCATCAGGTTGGTCCACAGCTTACCTCTATGAGCCCGTGCATCAGGTTGGCCTACAGCTTACCTCTATGAGCCCGTGCATCAGGTTGGTCCACAGCTTACCTCTATGAGCCCGTGCATCAGGTTGGTCCACAGCTTACCTCTATGAGCCCGTGCATCAGGTTGGCCTACAGCTTACCTCTATGAGCCCGTGCATCAGGTTGGCCTACAGCTTACCTCTATGAGCCCGTGCATCAGGTTGGTCCACAGCTTACCTCTATGAGCCCGTGCATCAGGTTGGTCCACAGCTTACCTCTATGAGCCCGTGCATCAGGTTGGCCTACAGCTTACCTCTATGAGCCCGTGCATCAGGTTGGTCCACAGCTTACCTCTATGAGCCCGTGCATCAGGTTGGCCTACAGCTTACCTCTATGAGCCCGTGCATCAGGTTGGCCTACAGCTTACCTCTATGAGCCCGTGCATCAGGTTGGCCTACAGCTTACCTCTATGAGCCCGTGCATCAGGTTGGTCCACAGCTTACCTCTATGAGCCCGTGCATCAGGTTGGCCTACAGCTTACCTCTATGAGCCCGTGCATCAGGTTGGCCCACAGCTTACCTCTATGAGCCCGTGCATCAGGTTGGCCCACAGCTTACCTCTATGAGCCCGTGCATCAGGTTGGCCTACAGCTTATCTCTATGAGCCCGTGCATCAGGTTGGTCCACAGCTTACCTCTATGAGCCCGTGCATCAGGTTGGTCCACAGCTTACCTCTATGAGCCCGTGCATCAGGTTGGTCCACAGCTTACCTCTATGAGCCCGTGCATCAGGTTGGTCCACAGCTTACCTCTATGAGCCCGTGCATCAGGTTGGCCCACAGCTTACCTCTATGAGCCCGTGCATCAGGTTGGCCTACAGCTTACCTCTATGAGCCCGTGCATCAGGTTGGCCTACAGCTTACCTCTATGAGCCCGTGCATCAGGTTGGTCCACAGCTTACCTCTATGAGCCCGTGCATCAGGTTGGCCTACAGCTTACCTCTATGAGCCCGTGCATCAGGTTGGTCCACAGCTTACCTCTATGAGCCCGTGCATCAGGTTGGCCTACAGCTTACCTCTATGAGCCCGTGCATCAGGTCGGCCTACAGCTTACCTCTATGAGCCCGTGCATCAGGTTGGTCCACAGCTTACCTCTATGAGCCCGTGCATCAGGTTGGCCTACAGCTTACCTCTATGAGCCCGTGCATCAGGTCGGCCTACAGCTTACCTCTATGAGCCCGTGCATCAGGTTGGCCTACAGCTTACCTCTATGAGCCCGTGCATCAGGTCCACCATGTGAGGCTGTAGCGTCTCTTCCGGAGGTCCTTGCTCCACGACGCGTGTCAGCATCTTGATCGCCCCCTGGTTGACGGGATAGTCTCCGGTCTTGATCAGTGGCTTGAGCACCTTGATCACGACCTCGGGGGGAAGCACCGCCCCCATGACCCCGGCACAACTCTCCGCACTCCGGACGACCTGGCGAGTTAGGCACGCATTAGTTTTAATCGTTTATTTATTGAGTATTCTAAAATAATAATAAAAATTTGATACGAACACAAAAATATATACCGGTAGGCCCAATAATCAATCAATCAATATCTGTCTTTGTTTCAAACTATGAAGCCAGGTAGGGGGTGGGAGGTTGCCCCCATTCACCTGGGCCTCGGGCCTGTATGAGCAAACGTATTGTAAGTCGAGCGATATCGAGACAAATTTGTGAACCCGATTGAATTTCTAGCGGAATTCGAGATTTGAATTTTACAATTGGTAGATATAGGCCAACTAATTACTACAGGCTACATTATAAACCAGTTTATGAAAAGTAATTTAGTACCGGTATGTCAAGTCAGGAAACAACAGCAGCAGAACCGGTCTGTAATGTTTGCTTCAATTCACAGCACGGTTTAGATGGTTTTATTTTACTACGTTTGTAACAGTACAACAGTGTCGATGTTTTACTATGTTTAAAACTGTAGCATCGACGTAACAACTCGCCGAACGTCAACGCCGGCAAAGTGACGAACGCACCTCTTTGTCTTCGTCCTTGTGCGAGCTGAGAACCTTCAACATGAGGAGGTCGATGTAGGTGTGGAAACATCCGACCAGCTCGGCCTTGCGGAACATCTCCGTCAGTACGGTCCACGACAGTGAACGCAGGCTGGGCTCGGGCTTCTCGATCTGGCTGAGGAGAACGCGCAGCACCGGCCTGGGGAGAAGCGAACACGTTAACGTTCCGTGCATTGCGTTGTCCAAGACGTTCAACCAAACACGTTTACCATAAAGCCATACAAGAAACCCTCACTATAGGGTTATTTAAAAATTGCAACTTAATCATCGATTTCTTTAATTCGTTTCGAATATGGGCAAAGTTACTTGAGAAGTGACGGCTAAAGCACAATAGACAAAATCAATCTGTGTGAAAGCTACTTTGTAACGAAATAAAATATCAACCCAGTGGTCTTCTTACTTGAACTGTTCGATGAGCGCCTGAGTGTTTCCGTCTCTGAGAAGTCTCTGCAACAGGTACAGGACAACCTTCCTCTCCTGACAGGAAACCTCTCCTTCCTGACCGCCGAGCGTGTGGCAGCACTTGCGTAGCATCACGGTCACATCCGCGTGTGTCGTCGCTGCAAGAACACGCAGGTTATTTCAAGAAACGCTCGTGGAATTACAATCTTCATACATACTACAATGTACATTTGCCGACACAAGTAAACCAAGGGTTGGATAGAGCATGTCTTTACTCTTAGCCACTCTCCTGCACTCACCGTATTATTTTTTGTCTCAACGACATTTACCAATCAGTAGGCAACTTACTTTGATTATAAATCAATCAGTAATTATAAAATACAAAAAATTAGTGCAGAAGAGTTGTCACCTAGATATTTTGATTTACTTTTGTTGCATGCCGAAGCAAGATTGTCTAATGGATGCCCTACCAGTCAGTGGGTTTACGTTCTAGATGTTACTAATCTCTACGACGACTACAATAGACAATCCACCACACCCAAGTCCTCACCGGTAGGAATGTAACCGTCCTCGGGGTCTATGGTGTAGTCGGAGGTATCGATGAGGCTCGCGTAATCCCTCGGTCGGTGGGTCGGAGAAGACAAGGACGAAGATCGACCCTGGAGAAAACAAACTCACATCATTTCAATGTTATTACTTATTACCCCACGAGTTGATCACTCCTGATTACCATTACCTTCATATTCCCCATACAATTATCTTCTGAAGTGTCATCTTCACACTTCAAATGGCTACCTACCATAAGACTGTTAGGAGCAACAGTATGTAATGTAGTAGTATTGTTGTTATTTCAAATTTACTTCATTACAAAGTAATATGTAGTAGCCTATTGATAGTAGGCCTAATTTGATAATTTAAATATAGCAAGTATTTTTCACATGGTATTTAGCTGTTACGAGCCAAAACTGTGCCAGGTGTACACTTTTTTGAATAAGTGTAGCATGAACCATTATTGAGAGATGCCTTTGCCGTGAGAGTTGAGCAGTTAGTTTGTGTCGAGTGTACTCACCGACTGCGAGACGTGCATGTCTTCCATCCGTTCCTCAAGCGTATCCAGTTTGTCACCGGGACCGATGGACATTTGACTGATCCCAGAGTCCTGGGAGGTGGTGTCACGTTCGACTAGTAGACGCCCCGAGCCGGGGGGCTCGAAGCTGTACGCCTGGATCTCTGCAGTGGTGCGGCGCAGCGATCTGGACGCAGGGAGAACATTGCCATGAGACTCACGCACAATATGAGACGTACGGAAATTTTAGTATTGGCAATTTTCAAAAAATTTCGATTTGTTGAAAATTTCAATGAAAATGTTAACATTTAAAAAAATCAGAATTATCACATAATTTGATGTTTGTACTTTAAAGAATGAGTTTTCAATTTAACATAAACTTACTGGTTGAGAATGTATTGAAAAGCTACTCAGACACTTGTTTTGTGTGTAAAATCATTACTAAGATACTGGAAGGCAGGCCTGCCACCAGGGAAAAAATTAAATCCTGTTGGAGTGGGTCAAATATCCTGAAAATGTCCATAAATTTGAAATTTACATTTTTAATCGATCTCGGCAAGTCTAATATTAAAAAAACATACTTTTTAATAGGGATGTCATAGGGTACCCGCGTTACCCGAATCCATTTTTAGGATTCGAATCTCAATTGGGTAGTAATATTATGCAAAAAAAAAAAAATTAAAAAAGATTAAAATACGCGACGATATTTTTGCGACTACTTTGCTTGAAGCTACAGTGAATTCCTGCTTGTGGGCGTGGCGAGCTGGTCGCTGGGTAGTACGCGCTGTCATTACTGCGGGCGAGTTCTGTGTTACCTCACAGCTGTTCAGTGATCACGTCTACTTCACGGAGACAATTACTACGCGCGGACTATTTACCGGCCTAAGTCGATAACGTCATGGACTTCTTTATCGATCGCGTTCGAACATTAATAATACCCGCGAAATTCAAATCCGCGAAATACAATATTTTCGAAAAATCCGTAAATGACTGTAAAAATCCTGCTGTCCGTTTTCCACCCCAAATATCCGTTAAAACGGACAATATTCGTAAAAATGGCAGGCCTGCTGGAAGGTATTTAATGACATTTTGATTTAATATAAGTTTATTTTTGTAACAGGCAACAAGATGCAATTTTGTTTTACTTTGAATGGCAATTTAACTGTGGAACTGAGCAAAAGAGTTCCAAACTGGACAAATAAATAAAAAAGAAAACAACTTCTATCCTAACCACCTTAAGACATTTTAATGCCATGATTCAACTGGCTAGATTGAACTAGATTCAACATAAGGATAGTGTGTACGTCCTGAGTGGTTACCTGTAGACTTCGTCCGGACTGCACGCCGAGTCTGTGTGCATCGTCTGATGGTGGAAGTGGGGGGGCGAGAATGGGGGCCGGTGCGGTGGGGACAGGGGTAGGGGGGACGAGGGGAGGCTCCCGTTGCGACTCCGCTCAAAGTGGTGGTGGACGAACGTCGCCGCAGCCTCCTGGAAACACGTGAGGAGACATGTTAAAACACTTTCAAGTCACTATTAAAAACATTGTCAAGTCACTAGGGAATATTTTCTACTTGTAAACATTACCCTCTGGAATTCTTTCATAGTGTGTATGTCAAAAACTTGCAATTAAGAGCTCGAAGAAAACTGTGTTTAGAGTTTAAACATGTAGAATGACCGTGCCACCCAACTCAAATATAGAACCTGTGACGAAGGATAGGCCTATCTAGGGTGAGTTTATTAAAAACACCAAAGGACATACGAAGACTGTAATGTAAGAATAAATCAAGAAAGTAAGGTATTCAATGAGTAAACCAAGTTTATCAAATAAAGACTATCTGGATCCACACTCATAGTATAGATTTCACTTCCATACCGGGACTTCCCTCCAGCGAGGAACCCTCAACAAGAAAAGGTGTCACTTTGTGACAAAACTCACTTTAAGTGATGCTAGATACCACTTTCACAAATCAACAACTTTCAGAAATAGGGGCCCAGATACAAATTATAGCAAAAACTAAACAAAAATCAGCATACAATCTTGTTGGAAATAGGGGAACGAACAGTGGTTACCTGATATTCCTTGGGCAGAGAAGCGAGTACCATGGTTATCTGAGGAGTGTTGAGATTGAACAGCGCCATGACGGCAGTTTGTGACGCCTTGCGGAGCTCCGTTGACTTCTGGTCGCCTGACCACGCGATGATCTGAAGGAAATACATACACACGGTCAAAAATTCGAAAAAATCATTACAAGGTGTGTTGATTTTTTTCAATTTTTCTAGTGAACTATAAAATTCAACAACACCAAACCATTTTTCAAATGTTCAACAATGAAAACCCTTCTTGTTAAATACGATATTTACTAGGTTTGAACGACCCCGTTTATTCATTTTGAACCGTACTAAACCTATATTTAAAAAAAGAATGGGAACACAGGAAGGGATGTTTTCTGCTACCAGGAAGAATTTGGCACATCTGAGATTGTGCATTCATGTAGCTGAACTACCTGTTAAAACAAAGGTTTTTATGTGTGTACATTTCGATTAAATAGTTGGACATTTAAAAAAAAATACGTAATGAAACTGCTGTTTGACATAAAAAAAACGTAAAACGTTACAATTTTTTCTCATTGGTAAGCCTATGTGATAAGATAATGTTTTGAAACTACATGAATCGCATTTATTTATACCTCTGTAGTAGAAACTATGCAAAACAGACAATGCCGCCAAACATAAAATGCTAAAAGTGAACACTCTGTGCAATCTGGATTAATTACTCGGTTGTTGTTGTTGTTGTTGTTGTTGTTGTTGTTGTTGTTGTTGTTGTTGTTGTTGCACTCACCTTGGCCAGCACGGTGGCAGTAGAGTCCTTGTGCTCCAGCACAGAGGGGTCCATGTACTGCGTGAGCTGCGTCAGGAAGGTCAAGGTCGCGACCTTCACCTTGGCGTTGGGAGTCTGTGTGGGGTCGACGACGAAGCGCATCACCGCAGCCAGGACGAGATCGTGCGGGAACGAGTCTCTGCGCAAACACACGTGCGTTACAGACAAGTACGACACAGCCTACTTTACAACATCGTGATGGAAACATTCAACTTTGCAAGTACTACAAAGACAGACAGCTTGTAGTGCGCTACAAGGAAGATACGCAAGTACTACAAAGACAGACAGCTTGTAGTGCGCTACAAGGAAGATACGCAAGTACTACAACGACAGACAGCTTGTAGTGCGCTACAAGGAAGATACGCAAGTACTACAAAGACAGACAGCTTGTAGTGCGCTACAAGGAAGATACGCAAGTACTACAACGACAGACAGCTTGTAGTGCGCTACAAGGAAGATAAGCAAGTCGTTAATTAATCTAAAAGCCAAAGAAAGACTAAAAATCATATTGTATCTTATCTTTAATTCTAAGCTCAAGTTATGTTTGTACAGTAATCCCTAGCTTTAACTCAAACTCTGTTAATTCAAATTTACGTATATTTTCAAACTAGTGACGAGAGATCATGTCCCTGTAGAAGGTTTGGCACAGCCTAGACTCTTCTTGTTATTATTTATAATCAGTGGATAGAATGGTTCATGAGAAGTTTGTCTATATAGGGCTAAATTAGGTGGCTGCCATAAGGTGGAAACACAACAAATCATTTAAAAAGGCAAAAATATATATTTTGAACTTTTTCAAAATTATAACAATCTCAAAAAAAGTTTTGATTTTTTTCGAAATTCCCCGCTGGATTGTTGACGTCAGCATCGGGCTAGCAATGTGTATAAAACGACGCTACTACCCACCTGACGACGCAGAGAGACTTGTGTATCTTGTTCTGGATGGAGCCGAGAAGGTCGGCGCCCAGTTTGTTCAGCAGTCGTGTGAGAAGAATGTAGAGCCAGTCGTGCATGTCTGCCTTGTGCGTTAGGATCAGCTCGTTGAGGGTGTCGAGGAAGAGGCTGAACACCTGAACAAGCCACCCGGCATTAACACCACAACCCAGCCTGCACACTCACTGTCACACGACGCAACCCAGCCTGCACACTCACTTTCACACCACGCAACCCAGCCTGCACACTCACTGTCACACGACGCAACCCGGCATTAACACCACAACCCAGCCTGCACACTCACTGTCACACGACGCAACCCGGCATTAACACCACAACCCAGCCTGCACACTCACTGTCACACGACGCAACCTGCACACTCACTGTCACACGACGCAACCCAGCCTGCACACTCACTGTCACACGACGCAACCCGGCATTAATACCACAACCCAGCCTGCACACTCACTGTCACACGACGCAACCCGGCATTAATACCACAACCCAGCCTGCACACTCACTGTCACACGACGCAACCCGGCATTAACACCACAACCCAGCCTGCACACTCACTTTCACACGACGCAACCCGGCATTAACACCAAAACCCAGCCTGCACACTCACTGTCACACGACGCAACCCGGCATTAACACCACAACCCAGCCTGCACACTCACTGTCACACGACGCAACCCGCTATTAACACTACAACCCAGCCTGCACACTCACTGTCACACCACGCAACCCGGCATTAACACCACAACCCAGCCTGCACACTCACTGTCACACGACGCAACCCAGCCTGCACACTCACTGTCACACGACGCAACCCGGCATTAATACCACAACCCAGCCTGCACACTCACTGTCACACGACGCAACCCAGCCTGCACACTCACTTTCACACGACGCAACCCGGCATTAATACCACAACCCAGCCTGCACACTCACTGTCACACGACGCAACCCGGCATTAACACCACAACCCAGCCTGCACACTCACTGTCACACGACGCAACCCGGCATTAACACCACAACCCAGCCTGCACACTCACTGTCACACCACGCAACCCAGCATTAACACCACAACCCAGCCTGCACACTCACTTTCACACGACGCAACCCAGCCTGCACACTCACTTTCACACGACGCAACCCGGCATTAATACCACAACCCAGCCTGCACACTCACTGTCACACGACGCCACCCAGCCTGCACACTCACTTTCACACGACGCAACCCGGCATTAATACCACAACCCAGCCTGCACACTCACTTTCACACGACGCAACCCAGCCTGCACACTCACTTTCACACGACGCAACCCGGCATTAATACCACAACCCAGCCTGCACACTCACTGTCACACGACGCAACCTGGCATTAATACCACAACCCAGCCTGCACACTCACTGTCACACGACGCAACCCGGCATTAACACCACAACCCAGCCTGCACACTCACTGTCACACGACGCAACCCGGCATTAACACCACAACCCAGCCTGCACACTCACTGTCACACGACGCAACCCGGCATTAACACCACAACCCAGCCTGCACACTCACTGTCACACGACGCAACCCGGCATTAATACCACAACCCAGCCTGCACACTCACTGTCACACCACGCAACCCGGCATTAATACCAAAACCCAGCCTGCACACTCACTGTCACACGACGCAACCCGGCATTAATACCACAACCCAGCCTGCACACTCACTGTCACACGACGCAACCCGGCATTAACACCACAACCAAGCCTGCACACTCACTGTCACACGACGCAACCCAGCATTAATACCACAACCCAGCCTGCACACTCACTGTCACACGACGCAACCCGGCATTAACACCACAACCCAGCCTGCACACTCACTGTCACACGACGCAACCCGGCATTAACACCACAACCCAGCCTGCACACTCACTGTCACACGACGCAACCCGGCATTAACACCACAACCCAGCCTGCACACTCACTGTCACACGACGCAACCCGGCATTAACACCACAACCCAGCCTGCACACTCACTGTCACACCACGCAACCCGGCATTAATACCAAAACCCAGTCTGCACACTCACTGTCACACGACGCAACCCGGCATTAACACCACAACCCAGCCTGCACACTCACTGTCACACGACGCAACCCGGCATTAACACCACAACCCAGCCTGCACACTCACTGTCACACCACGCAACCCGGCATTAACACCACAACCCAGCCTGCACACTCACTTTCACACGACGCAACCCAGCCTGCACACTCACTTTCACACGACGCAACCCGGCATTAATACCACAACCCAGCCTGCACACTCACTGTCACACGACGCAACCCAGCCTGCACACTCACTTTCACACGACGCAACCCGGCATTAATACCACAACCCAGCCTGCACACTCACTTTCACACGACGCAACCCAGCCTGCACACTCACTTTCACACGACGCAACCCGGCATTAATACCACAACCCAGCCTGCACACTCACTGTCACACGACGCAACCCGGCATTAATACCACAACCCAGCCTGCACACTCACTGTCACACGACGCAACCCGGCATTAACACCACAACCCAGCCTGCACACTCACTGTCACACGACGCAACCCGGCATTAACACCACAACCCAGCCTGCACACTCACTGTCACACGACGCAACCCGGCATTAAATCCACAACCCAGCCTGCACACTCACTGTCACACGACGCAACCCGGCATTAACACCACAACCCAGCCTGCACACTCACTGTCACACGACGCAACCCGGCATTAACACCACAACCCAGCCTGCACACTCACTGTCACACCACGCAACCCGGCATTAATACCAAAACCCAGCCTGCACACTCACTGTCACACGACGCAACCCGGCATTAATACCACAACCCAGCCTGCACACTCACTGTCACACGACGCAACCCGGCATTAACACCACAACCAAGCCTGCACACTCACTGTCACACGACGCAACCCAGCATTAATACCACAACCCAGCCTGCACACTCACTGTCACACGACGCAACCCGGCATTAACACCACAACCCAGCCTGCACACTCACTGTCACACGACGCAACCCGGCATTAACACCACAACCCAGCCTGCACACTCACTGTCACACGACGCAACCCGGCATTAACACCACAACCCAGCCTGCACACTCACTGTCACACGACGCAACCCGGCATTAACACCACAACCCAGCCTGCACACTCACTGTCACACCACGCAACCCGGCATTAATACCAAAACCCAGTCTGCACACTCACTGTCACACGACGCAACCCGGCATTAACACCACAACCCAGCCTGCACACTCACTTTCACACCACGCAACCCGGCATTAATACCACAACCCAGCCTGCACACTCACTTTCACACCACGCAACCCGGCATTAATACCACAACCCAGCCTGCACACTCACTGTCACACGACGCAACCCGGCATTAATACCAAAACCCAGCCTGCACACTCACTGTCACATGACGCAACCCGGCATTAACACCACAACCCAGCCTGCACACTCACTGTCACACGACGCAACCCGGCATTAACACCACAACCCAGCCTGCACACTCACTGTCACACGACGCAACCCGGCATTAACACCACAACCCAGCCTGCACACTCACTGTCACACGACGCAACCCGGCATTAACACCACAACCCAGCCTGCACACTCACTGTCACACGACGCAACCCGGCATTAACACCACAACCCAGCCTGCACACTCACTGTCACACGACGCAACCCGGCATTAACACCACAACCCAGCCTGCACACTCACTGTCATACGACGCAACCCGGCATTAACACCACAACCCAGCCTGCACACTCACTGTCACACGACGCAACCCGGCATTAATACCACAACCCAGCCTGCACACTCACTGTCACACGACGCAACCCGGCATTAATACCACAACCCAGCCTGCACACTCACTGTCACACGACGCAACCCGGCATTAATACCAAAACCCAGCCTGCACACTCACTGTCACACCACGCAACCCGGCATTAACACCACAACCCAGCCTGCACACTCACTGTCACACGACGCAACCCGGCATTAACACCACAACCCAGCCTGCACACTCACTGTCACACGACGCAACCCGGCATTAACACCACAACCCAGCCTGCACACTCACTGTCACACGACGCAACCCGGCATTAACACCAAAACCCAGCCTGCACACTCACTTTCACACGACGCAACCCGGCATTAACACCAAAACCCAGCCTGCACACTCACTTTCACACTCGAAAATGGGAATTTTTCCACAAAGAACACGGGCTATACATTATTCATTTTGATAATAGTGAATGTGTTAGATTGCCTAACGGCTAGGTAATTGAGCTAGGGGAGAAGGACAGGAAGGAACCAATAGCTTACCTTGTAGTAGTTGCGGCCTTCGGAGTCGATAGAAACACAAAAGATATAAACACAACGCTCCGAAGGCCGCAACTACTACAAGGTAAGCTGTTGGTTCCTTCCTGTCCTTCTCCCCTAGCTCAATGATTTTTATAATTATTAGACAAACACTCTTGTGGGTGGATTTCTTGTGAAATCCAGAAATATAACATAAATGCGCAAAATCAAAACATGAACTTGTCAGTCCCAGTGGTCTAGATGCCCACCCGGCAAGTGGGAGACGTGCGTTAGAATCCCAGTTGGGGTCGGTTTTTAATTTCTGGATTTCACAACAAAATACGTTTGTCACTCGAAAAGAGTGCACGTTTAGAAATTTTCTTTAGAGAACAAAGTTAATAAGGGATTTAAGCTGTTAGTAAAAACTGTGGGACTTTTGAATTATTGTACTTAAAAAAAATTATAATAACAAAAAATTAGTAATTATGAATCATCAATATGAAGTATGAATTTCAAATTACTCAACAAGAGTTTTTAGACAATAAAATATGTATATATATACATGTATTTAAATTCTTGGTTACTATTATGACAACACAGGTAAGTTGTTTAAATACAATCAAGCGGTTGCCACTGCCAAGCACACTAGCAGAACTTCCATGTCAATACATGAGGGCTTGACAATGGTAACCACTGTCAAGATGACCAACCAATAACTATTGGATCAACCTGGGCATTGTACCATTGATCTGAAGTTGGGGTCAATCACAAAGACCAATACAATAAGCCAGCACACAATATTAACTAGAGCTGTCACATAGAGATTACATAGAAATAAATACGTTAGCCTATAAACAAACACAGATTATCTACACAGCACATTTTTAGATCAGCCAGGAGCTACAGTAACAATATGTACACGTATCTTATTTTCTCCACGTACAGTACGGGAAGAGGTGTGCCCTTTTTAGCATCAACAACTAATTAATCCATAACTTTTGAAAAACAAGCATTAATTAGGATTTATAAATAAAAAATAAAAAAATGTTCATTTTAGTACAAATTTTTACTTCTTATTTTGTTTTTATGATCAGTTACACGCACAACCTATACAAATCAAAAAGTACAACATATTTACTCTTAAATGCAATTTCCTCACATTTAAAATTTAAAGTATCACATTAATAAGCTGGCTAAAGTCACAATGATTATATAATGACGTTACACATCTATTACAGTAATCAAGTACTGTATTGTAAACATGGCTCAAGCTAACTCGTCCGCTGAAAACCTGGTTTCCGTACAGTGGCAACATCTTCAGCCATAGCCTACCCAACAAGTTAGCTTGAACCATATGCTTTCTGGTTTTAGTAGATTTAGTACATCAAATCAACGTCAAACAAACATTTGGACAAGATTATTACAACTAGTTTCACAGGAAAGGAGTTAAGTGACATGAAAGGATGTTTGCATGGACTCACTGTGTTGCACTTTCTTGCACTCTTTCGGTTGCTGCGAGGGATTGACTGGAAAAGGAAGGACACAGACATTGCTCATGATTCACAAATATGACCTGGACATATAGAGGGATTTCTTTTTATTCTGTAGTCAATGTCATTAAATTAAATTTATATGCAATGATTGGTAACTGTCACAATAGTTTAATTGATTACCAATGGAAATATTTGAAACATCAATCTCAATGTATATCCCCCAATAGTTTTAAAAACATTTGCAATGAGTTTAACGTCAACTGCAAGCTTATTCGTGGGGACTAGAATCAATGGCAGACTTTAAGATACCAGTGGAAATCAAGCCAATCGGAGACAACCAGTCGAATGACCACGGTTGCTTCAACAATTGTGTATTTATTAAATTATTATTATTATTCTTTGCAAAGATGTTCTAATTATATCTGGGAACATAGAACCATTCTCCAAATCCTCCGGTAAAATGGCCAATAGCCCTGAGCACTACAAGTGTCCCGGAACAACCTCACAGATGCTTTCGTCGAGTACGGTAGTTTGTGGCCAATCAGAAAACTCCAATTTTTCGCTGATTGGCCACGAGTCCCTCGTCTATGACGAAAGCACCTGTAAGGTTGTTTCAGGACAACGCGTATTTCAAACACAAAGGGGAAAAATACAACATTGACAAAGTTCAACACTCCAGATTTTGAATTTGGTACTTGCAACATGAAAACTTTCAACAACAACAACATGGATGAAAGACACGCTACCTTAGTGTGCGCGTCCATGAACATCTTGGTGAATATCTCTGTGATCTTCTTGAGTTCCGAGCCCGTGAGCGCGTTCCCGTTCTGGAAGTAGCTCTGCAGACCCACCAGCCCCTCCTTGCGGTCCGACCAATGAGTGCTGGCGCAGTGGGTGATGATCTCAACGATATCCTGCAAACACAACGTTACGCCTCTAACCCTTGTGTCGAGCGCTGGCTTCCGAGGAGGCGGGGACCAATTATCTGTCTAGTATTTTTCACCATGGGAAGCAGAACGGCAAACAACCAAATCAAGCTACTCAGCATTGGGGGAGTGGAATGTTTACTAACCTGACCGGGATAGTAATGGTTCCACCTGTCAATCAACACTAATATGATCTTACCATCTCTTTGGGTTGACAATCTCGAGATGAACATTCATTTGTAAAAGCTAAAAATTGATACATTTTTAGAGTGTATTAAAAAACACTTGTCATAACAATGTCATCAGATGAATAGTACCAAGCGAATATGAGCCAACAACTGACTGGGATATTGGGGACAAGTGACTCATCCCTTCCAGTCTGCATCAGTGAGTGACGTTCAATGTCATCAGATGAATAGTACCAAGCGAATATGAGCCAACAACTGACTGGGATATTGGGGACAAGTGACTCATCCCTTCCAGTCTGCATCAGTGAGTGACGTTCAATGTCATCAGATGAATAGTACCAAGCGAATATGAGCCAACAACTGACCGGGATATTGGGGACAAGTGACTCATCCCTTCCAGTCTGCATCAGTGAGTGACGTTCAATGTCATCAGATGAATAGTACCAAGCGAATATGAGCCAACAACTGACTGGGATATTGGGGACAAGTGACTCATCCCTTCCAGTCTGCATCAGTGAGTGACGTTCAATGTCATCAGATGAATAGTACCAAGCGAATATGAGCCAACAACTGACCGGGATATTGGGGACAAGTGACTCATCCCTTCCAGTCTGCATCAGTGAGTGACGTTCAATGTCATCAGATGAATAGTACCAAGCGAATATGAGCCAACAACTGACCGGGATATTGGGGACAAGTGACTCATCCCTTCCAGTCTGCATCAGTGAGTGACGTTCAATGTCATCAGATGAATAGTACCAAGCGAATATGAGCCAACAACTGACCGGGATATTGGGGACAAGTGACTCATCCCTTCCAGTCTGCATCAGTGAGTGACGTTCAATGTCATCAGATGAATAGTACCAAGCGAATATGAGCCAACAACTGACCGGGATATTGGGGACAAGTGACTCATCCCTTCCAGTCTGCATCAGTGAGTGACGTTCAATGTCATCAGATGAATAGTACCAAGCGAATATGAGCCAACAACTGACTGGGATATTGGGGACAAGTGACTCATCCCTTCCAGTCTGCATCAGTGAGTGACGTTCAATGTCATCAGATGAATAGTACCAAGCGAATATGAGCCAACAACTGACCGGGATATTGGGGACAAGTGACTCATCCCTTCCAGTCTGCATCAGTGAGTGACGTTCAATGTCATCAGATGAATAGTACCAAGCTAATATGAGCCAACAACTGACTGGGATATTGGAGACAAGTGACTCATCCCTTCCAGTCTGCATCAGTGAGTGACGTTCAATGTCATCAGATGAATAGTACCAAGCTAATATGAGCCAACAACTGACCGGGATATTGGGGACAAGTGACTCATCCCTTCCAGTCTGCATCAGTGAGTGACGTTCAATGTCATCAGATGAATAGTACCAAGCGAATATGAGCCAACAACTGACCGGGATATTGGGGACAAGTGACTCATCCCTTCCAGTCTGCATCAGTGAGTGACGTTCAATGTCATCAGATGAATAGTACCAAGCGAATATGAGCCAACAACTGACCGGGATATTGGGGACAAGTGACTCATCCCTTCCAGTCTGCATCAGTGAGTGACGTTCAATGTCATCAGATGAATAGTACCAAGCGAATATGAGCCAACAACTGACTGGGATATTGGGGACAAGTGACTCATCCCTTCCAGTCTGCATCAGTGAGTGACGTTCAATGTCATCAGATGAATAGTACCAAGCGAATATGAGCCAACAACTGACCGGGATATTGGGGACAAGTGACTCATCCCTTCCAGTCTGCATCAGTGAGTGACGTTCAATGTCATCAGATGAATAGTACCAAGCTAATATGAGCCAACAACTGACTGGGATATTGGAGACAAGTGACTCATCCCTTCCAGTCTGCATCAGTGAGTGACGTTCAATGTCATCAGATGAATAGTACCAAGCGAATATGAGCCAACAACTGACCGGGATATTGGGGACAAGTCACTCATCCCTTCCAGTCTGCATCAGTGAGTGACGTTTAAACACAATACCACAAAAACAACGTATACAACCTGAAAACTCAATGCTTTTGATAAGAGTTGATTGCCGCTCTGCTTACCAACGTGAAAATGTAAGCTAGGGCTGACAGTTAAACATACTAACGATACTTTAGAATGCAATCAAAGCAGATACGTACGGTAGACTACGAAGGTGTAAGCAATACACTAAGAATGCAATGTAACACAAAGGATCTAGACAGATATCGCAAGTAGGCTACTACTAAAAATAATTTAAGGTACACTAGATACAAAAGCAATATTGGCCGACGATCATGTTGTTGGCGAGTTTACCAAATCCTAGATCTAAAAATAATTTACAGTAGGCCTAAATCTCTTTTTCATTTATCTCAATAATAAAATTAGGGTTAAAAACTATATTAATTTTATTAACATTGTATACAAAAAAAGTGAAGCATAACATATCGTACAGTAGTCTTAGTTAAAGTATGACTATTCTACTGATTTCAAACCAATATTAGGAGCTAGAGTCGAGCTATAAAATGAAAATGGTACTTTAGATGAGCAGCCATGTTCTCAACCTCGAAAACGTTAGTGTGAAGGCACCTACTACACAATTATAAGGTAATCTTATATTTTGAACAATTATTATAGAATCACATGTTATTAGTCTATATCTACTCTAATTAACGTTATCAATTATTATATTCGATTGTATGACGTACAAACTCGCTCAAGAATGGTGTTTTCCATGTACCGTATTAGGGACGACATCGGGTATCCGGGTTACCCGAATCCGTTCTAAGGATTCGAATCTTGTTCTGGTTCATTTTTAGTTGAATTGTTGTATGCTTCAACCATATGCCAACAATGGTGATAACAAAATGACTTGTTTCCATTCAATAAAATACTTTCCGCTCCGTTATGTACCCATTATCGGCTTCATTAAAAATAGACTAAGCCTATTTTTTGTAGTGTGATTGCTGCGGGCGAGTTCTGGTTTGCCTGTGCTCCCACTGGCTCTCGGCCTACCCCTACCCCTCTGACCGTCATGACTAGCTGACGAGAACGCACGCTGGCTGCTTCTGCCACGGGCGGTCAATGGCCTTCAAATAACATGTTGAGCGACGTGATTTACACTTCTAGGATTCGGGTTACCCGAATCCGTGAGGGGCTGGAATCGAATCCAGATTCTACTACCCGATGTCATCCCTATACCGTATACACCTTATTCGAACTTCATTGGTACCTATCTTCAATTATTGTTATTAGATTGAGAGCATATAGCAGTACAGTAGCCACTAATTACTCTTAAACTAATAGTAGGGTATTATTCCAAATATTAGTTTACATGCAAACATAGTTAGTGGTAAAACTCTTACTGCCGAAAGCTCTTAAACGGTTTTGGTATATTATCTGTTACTTTATTTCGTATTAGTGTTCAAATGTTAATAATGAACAGTTGTCCGAGATGGCAGAGGCTGTCCGTACCTTGGTAGTTGGTTCCAACAGGTCCCTGTACAGGCGTTGTTGAGATCCGCTCCACGAATACGTCTGTAGGCCACACGAGGACAGCACAAGCCATTAGCAACAGAGAAATACCACAGCCACAGGGTACAAGTACAACGCTACACTTGGGATGTGCAAAGCCAGTTGTCGCTCGCTCTTCGTTCATCCTTCGCGGCTAATTCACTGCAAGCATGGCGCTTGCGTATCGCATCAAACGCGAATATTGTACGAGGTGTTTCCCAAAGAAGAAAAAAAATAACTCAATATAAACTGTGTTTATATTATGTACTCGCAGAATTGACGTTTCCAACGCGCTACTTTGACGTTAGCTGAAAGCTACCTACAGTGAATAAATACACGGATGACAAGTGGGATCAAGTTGGGCTCACACACTTTTGCTAAGGCGTATGGCTAAATTACAGAATGACTAAGAAAATACAACTTCTATATTCTAGTCCATCCAATCAGAAACTAGATGTCTGTCAGCAACAACCAATCAGATGAAAGCTGCTATTGTGCTGAATTCCATCATTTTACTCGTTGATCTAGTTTCTGTATGTGAACTGAAACGGCTAGTCGTACGCTCTTAGTCACTATTTGATATCCTTAGTAATGTGTGAACCAAGCTTAACACTTGCCACTAGTGAGAAGCAGCAACAGTAAGCGTATTGGTTCCTGGCAAGATCGTTGTACGTAGCAACACAGCTTTACATTGCAGAGAAGAAAAAGAAGAAGAATAGAACAGAGCGTCAAAACTGGGACAGTTTATTGAATTACTTAACTTGCAGGCTATGTACGGTACTAATGTAATGCATGCCACACATTTGTCAAATAAAACACAAGCGGTCATAAAATAAGTCCAAGGTCAACATCTAAAACATGTTTTACAGTCACGGGGGGGGAATGCACCTTACCAGCTCATGGCTGGCATGAAACCAATAGTGTTACAGTTCGTATTTGACTGTGGAAAGCACTGTGTAGGCCTACTGTGGTTTTGATAATTTTGAAACATTTTGTATATGTGTGCTCAAAGTGCACCCATGCAAAAAATCCTGCCTTGAGTAAAGTGAAAAATTGAGTCTCATTGCAATGTTAGTGAATAAGAAATCTTTTTTTTAGTGTAAATTTCAAAGAAGGAAATTTTTTTACATTGACATTGGTTTACATGTATCAGTAGGCCTATTTTTAAAGACCACAACTCAAACAACAATACATCACAGCAAAGAACACTCGTAGCCTTGCAAAAAGCAACACCTGCCAACCGCCAGCGTAACTTACGTCCGAAGGTCTCCGGAACGAGTCGAACGATCTCTCCGAGCAGACGGACGAGGTCTCGCTTTCGTCCGAGTGGTCCTCGAACGTTCCCCCTCGGAACGAAGAGTTGGAAGTCTTCCGAGGCGTCGACGTCCGGTTCGCGTCTCCGATTCCGTCAACTCCGTCGAAGGTCTGAAACAAACCAGAGTGAAAACCTCGTTTCCATGCGATTTCTCTCAACGTGGTGACGCAGCAGTTTGGGTCTTAGGAACAAACTCTTTATTAGTTCATTCGTCAAGTAGGCCTAAGCACTAATTTAGTAACTAAAAAAACACTTAGTACTTTTACTTTACGTCTTATTCGGCTTCAAATGAGATAACACATTACATGTAAAAATAAAATTAAAAACAGCATAATGAGTTATAGGTAGGGCCTAATATTAATTTGTTAATACAGGAATAAAGACAATTTAAAAAATCAATAAATTCATATTAGATGAACATTAATAAGAAAATAAATTGATTAACATTTTGTGAAAAGTATCTTTAGTTAATAATTAACAAGAAAAATTCCTACTCGATTCCGAAGCCTGTAAAACCATACTTATCTAAATAGATGTACCTACTACCTGATGTCATCCCCACTACACTACTCCATGTAAATATAGCACAGGTGTTATGTAAATACTTTAACAGGCAAGTGAAGAAGGCTGGTGAGAAGAAAGATACGTGAAGGGGAAGTGGGAAGAGCGGATATGCCTAGCTTGGTAGGATTGTGCTTTATCCACATGTTTAGGTAGAATACAGTATTGGCAATGCCTCCTCCAACAGTATTTGTTGGAATAAGCAGAAGGTAAATTACAAAGAAAAACATTTATGAACATTCTAACTAGGAGCATGTAGACCAATAATATTAATACTAAACTACATTCAAAAATACTTGTACATAAGTAGCCTACATACTATTCAATAAATAATAAAATAAAAAAATAATTTATGAAGGTAATTATGTTGCTAAACTGACAGTACAATAAAACTTGAAGTGGAAAAAGATAAATAAATAATAAATACAATCTCATTTGATCAATATGGGAATGAATTCTCTTTGAAGTATCGTCTCAGACAACTTAAGATTGTTCAACTCAGTTCGAAAAGCATGGGATCTAAAACGTTTAAAATAGAAATCTTTTCGCCACGAGGGGCTAGAAATCCCATTCCACAGATAACATACAAAAACGATACAACATTTATTGCATTCAATACAATCAGAGAACCTCAATATAATAACTGGACGAGCACAATTCCACAGTTTTGATTGCAAATGTTGCTTTTAAGTTAACGTTGCTTTAAAGAGATGAACCGAAAATGTTAAATTCTCTCGCTTTTGATGCGATCTGCGTTGACAGCTGTGTGGAAGCTTCGAGACAAGAATGCCGACACTTACCAGGGCGTCTGCCAAGGCCGACTCGGCCTCCCGGCTCTGTTGGAGAATCTTCTGGGCCATGACCATCACGGGTCTCGGAGACTACGGGGAATGCAACATTACATTTAGCAGCGGAAACAGTTGCGCTTTTACTTAGCGGGGACGGGTAGTCTCACTATTAAAACCCGGGCGCTAAATTGAAATGTTTAAGTAATGGCTTGAAAACGTAGCACAATATTGAGAAAGTTATTAGATTAGGGCTACTAACCAACATTTGGTTTTGTAACAGCTAAACTGTGGATTAAAAACATTGCAAATATTTGTATCCTTACGGTTATTATTTAAGAAGCCAATTCGGTAATTACTGTATTAATTAAATAATTAATTGGTTCCGTAATTACTGTATTAATTAAATAATTAATTGGTTCCATAATTACAGCCATAATAATCGCATTATTTGAAATTTTGTTAATCCAGTTTTTAGTTCTTATGAAACTAAATGTTGGATACTAATCACTTTTTGAAATATTATGTAGCGTTGTTAAAATATCACTAAAAACTAGGGGTGTGCAAACCCTCATTTTTTTTTCGAACCGAACTTCGAACCGAACCTTCATATCAAACCGAACTTCGAACTCTGAACTTCGAACTTCGAACTTTCTTTAAAGTTTCTAAAGTTGTGGTTAAAACTACTGTAGTGTAAATGGGAGAAGAAATATGATCATGCAAATAAATTGGTTTTACTTGTTGATGGTGCTGATTCCATTTTTCTAAAATATTTATAGCTTAAATGTCACTGAAAAACATTATTTACGAGCCCGGAACACATTAAAGAGTTAAAATCAAGTTTAGGCAGGCTCAAACGGAACACTAACAGGATATAGGCACCGTGTTTGGCCACTGAGCGCGCTAGTGAGATCGATTGAAGCGCTCATGTGTCAGACTGGCGCACCTCGGTTATGAAAACATTGCACCGTAGCAATGGAAAACCACGCGGGAGGTACGAAGTGTATCGTCATTAAATACGGATTTAATCAAATAAATCCAGGCTACGAGGCAAAGCAATCTTTTATTGAAGGGCAAGGATTCTTTAAATTTGACCATGTTTTTGATTTAACGGAAACTCGAGATGGTGTGGTTAATTTTACAACGTCGAAAGTGGTCAGGCAGACGTCAGTGAGTTTGACGCCCTATGATGTTAAAATTGAAGTAAGTATTGTAAATTTTATTTTATGTGTGGTGGTTCTTACCAAGTAGGACTTTTTTAAGTACGCAATTGAAAGTTAGGTATACTGAAAGAAAAATCATTGTTGCATTCTGTGGACAGAACGGGCCCAGCATAGGCCTAGCTTTGCTAGCATGGGTAGGCCTAGGCTAGGCTCGTAAACTTGTAAAAGTGAACGCTTACCGATGTATTTTGGTACCGATTTGTGCAGCCAACAATACAACAACCCTTGTTGCCACTTCTTGCTGTCCCTTCAGCCATAACTAATAATGTATCATACAATTACGCAACAATTATTGGAAGAAACAATCTCAATTACATGTAAACGCCATTTGACAGTTGGTAGGCCGAGGCGTGATCTTGTTTTGTTTCTTTGCTTCCGGAACTGCAAAGTTTTGCCACTGCACGCGCTGTATGTACTAACGCACGGTGCCTATAGAGGGAAAATGGGGCCTGAAAAGGCACTGCCTTTGTTCTGTTACTTACAACAGGTTGTGAATGACAATTTAGAAGGCATTGCCTAGCCCAACAGTTTGAATTTAGGCGGGAAGGCGGCAAATACAAATAGTTCGTTTTCGAACATGGTTTTAATTTTTCGAACCGAACTCGAACTTTTAAAGTTGGTTCGAGTTCGGTTCGTTTTCGAACGGGTTCGCACACCCCTACTAAAAACCTTCGATTTTGTGCAGTTTTAATAGTAAAGACTACCCTATCCTTTTAAACACAATTCACAAGGCAGAATAGGCCTCACTCGTTGATACGGTATTGACAACAAATACTTCTTTACATTTAACAAAATTAAAGGTTTATCAAATAAGCAAAAAATTGGTGTGGTGTAAAACTAGGTACTTGATGGCATGAATTAATGAAGTAAAATAAGATACCGGATTATTCTAAATAGTTAAACTATTGGGTTGTGAATTAAATACACTGTACTTTAGGTTAATTGAAAATCGGTGCACACGATATCAGGGGTGTGCGAGAAGGGATTTTTCAGGCTCGAGACGAGAACGAGAATTTGCTTACATTAAATTCGAGAATCGAGACATTTTCGGGTGAATAAAATTCTTACATAATACATAGTGTAATGTGTAGAAATCACATTAATTAGACAACTTCATTGACTTTGAATGCAACTAAGACCACAATTGTATTCCTTTAAATGATTTAAATTAGGCTGCTATTTATGCAAATAAAGGTTATTGATATAATAACAACCTTTATTGGTTTCTGCAGCCATAGCTGTTGCCGTAAGACACAGAATAACAAACAAATTATATCAAAACAAAAATAGAAACAAATTACACTTATACACAACACTATAATTAGGGTAATTACTAACTGCTAGTTAGTATTTTAGTAATATGAATGATTAATTAAGAAGTTGAAGACAAAAATTTAGCTTAAAAGCAATGAATGTTCAAAATATTAACTTAAAAAGATCTCTATATATCACACGATAATATTCAAAATAAATATTGTTAAATGTTCATATGTATGTAGACACAGCATTTTGATGATGCGGGCCATGCAAAAGATCGATTATTATTGAACGAGAATGATCACGATGCGGTGCGCAAAGTCGCCGGCAGAGTGCATCACGGTGCGGTGCGCTAAATCGTCGATAAAGAAGTTTTACTTCTCTACCGACTCTTTAGTGGCGCTGCCATCTAGCGGGTATCGTGCCAACTGTTCTCGAACTAATAAGGAAGGAATTCAAATTTCCCGAGATTTTACGTTATCTCGATTATTTTTGGGAAGAAAAAATTCTCGCGATCGAGAAATCGATTTCTCGATCTCGTTCTCGAAATTTTGGGATGTCGCACACCCCTACATGATATTAGCCTACAATATGTACACATGGTTCGACAATATATAAAAAAAAAAAAAAATAATTCTTTTGAGTAAATAAAATACAGTATAACAATCATCATAATTTGGTTGGAAGACGCCAATCGACTGCAAAAATGATACAACGTCAAAGTGATGCGATTCCAACAGCCTACCCAACACTCTTATGTACGCCATCACTGACAACGTACCACAAAATACAATGGAGAGATATTAAAAAACACACAAACTGCCAATGATATGTTTCTATCTTTCTTGATATCAGTAACTTGTAGGCCATTAGCTATAAGTTTCCCGTTTGTACTCTATCTGTGACGGCACGGATACAAGTCTCAGGTAAACTGTTGCAATCATATCTCTTTCTCATCATAGCAATAACAAACTAGTTTACAAATTATTAAAAGCAGTAAGTGTTGGGATAGGAGTGTGGTGCATTTATACAATTATTACTTACGGTACCTAGATCGAGACAATCACCAGAAAACCAAGAAAAACAGAAGTGATTCCCCAAAATAGACCAATATTATAAATAAGTATTCTATAAAAATCTAACTGAATCTAGAACATAATTAGAGCTGTGCAAGTAGGGTTAAATTTTAAATTGGGTGAGGTCGATGAAGGTAGCTTGCTTAAATTCTCCAACTTTCGAAATTGCCGTAGACCCAAGATTAATTATAGGACATCTTACCCACAAGTAATTAAGAAACTTCATATTTACCTTAATCACAGTAAATAACTACAAGGTTACATCTCAATTTTCAAGGCTATCTAGGAAAGCGAGCAAATGGCAAGAGAAAATCTCCACTTAAATTTTTCACAAGAAATGTCTCTAGACTTAGTCTGAGTTGAGAGAGGGTATTCAACAGAAAGCACTGTAAAACACCTTGTTTGCTATTGTGTTCGCAAGTGGCTAGTTGGCAGAAAAAGGTCGTCACACGGATCACCAGAAGGAATACCCTCATTTAGTCAAATTGAGACATAGGTCAGTGACAGGCGGTAAAGGTTTGTCAACGCTTCACGTATTTTTTGGTATTCCTATGCCAACCTCAAAAGTGACTTATCATTTATTAAGCGATTCACAGTAATTAAATACAATTACAATTCAAAAAGGTGCACGAGGCATCTGAATATTGAAACTTGTCATTTAAAATTTATGCATAACATATTAGTAAAATACAGATACAAAATATAGTAGGCCTATCATTGATACAATGAAAGAGCAGATAGCCAGGGTAGTAAAGCTACCTGTGTGGGTGGCCTGGCGCCCCTGAGCTTGGACGAGAAGGACTGGTGCCCCCGACTGGGACTAGTCTCCCTGCTGGTGTCTCGGCTCGTGTTGTTGGAGCGAGGTATGCCCGAGGACAGGCGGCGTGGCCCCGAGGTGTCCCGGCTGGATGCGTACGTGGCGTAGCTCAGACGAGACGACGGGGAGCCAGACCGACTGGACGCTGAAAGAGAGACGTTGTTACACCTCTACTACTGCACTATTTCTATTTTATATATTAAATATAGTTTTTTGTTTTATTAAAGTCCCCCACTGCAAATCAGTTTCGTTACTGAGTGGGTAGACTCTAAATGTGAAATTATTTATTTTTTTACGGAAGAAGTGATCGAGGAAGAGGTTGAGGAGGTGGTTGTGTCAGGCCTGGCTAGCCGGCAACGAAGACATTAGCCCAAGAGATGGAGTACTCTGCTACTCCCCCCTACCCGATAAATTAATGTTGGAAACGGGGTCAAGATATATATATATATTTTTATTTTTGAATGATTTCAAGGATTTATACAATTCCATGTAATTGTTGTAGTGTACACATGTATGCATTTATGATATAATTCTGAACGAAACTGAAACTGTCATTCACATAGATCGTAGTAGGGGGGGTACAGTAAATCCCCGTGATAGTGTTAACAAAATTCGAACTTTAAACAGTAGTCGTCCGTTACCTCAAATTGCAAACGACCCTAAAAACCCCAATTTGAAAGAAAAAGTGTTAAAAACAGCGAGTACTATACAGAAACGTTCTGCAGGGACTTGAATACCAGTTTAAATTAATGACAGACTACTGTAGAGGGGAGAGCTTACATATTTTCCTGCCCAAAACAGATTTTAACCTAAAAGAAAGAAAAGTAAATGTAATGTGTAGCCTAAAGGTAACGTTATATATACTATTAAAAAAAAAAGAAAAAGCCCAAAAACGGAACTAATAAGCTATAATTTGATCACAATTAGTGAAATAAGTGGATATTTAGGTACTTTCTCATATGTTTTGGCATGTATTGATTGTGGGGAAAACTAGAGGGTGTATACTACGTGGAAGCCGCCCATGGTAAATTTGAGAATAAATGGTTTACGCAACAATTTATTGGTTTGGCTGATTTAATCTCCACAAAGGGTTCTGGGTCCTAAGGGGTCACAAGGGGTACTGTTAATAGCAGGCTTCTACTTAAATCATGTTTTTACACAGTTCAGCAATTTACAAGAGAAGACTAAAATAACAAAAAAAATAGCTTTCATTTAGTTTGAGATATAAAAATATCAACCATACCTACATCATTTGTTGTATGCAACACTGTATGGTATTACAACATAAAACACATCTGATTAAATTTCTAAAAAAAAAACAATTAAAATCACTACCACTCATTATTTTATGTAATATTTATGTTACTGCACAACATTATACAAACATAACCCCCATTAAAAGGTGGCTTTATTGCACAGAGAAAAAGTGAAATATATCCCATCACCAAAAAAATCATTTTCAACATTTCACTAGCAAGCACAAATAACCAATAACTGTTAAACTAAATAATCCAAAATTCAAATTCAACACTGAAAGTAGATTTAAAAAACAACTAAAAATCTTTCACAATGCTAGGAAATGGATCCATGTAAATGTTTATAAATGTATGCACAGTAAAAGACAGAACACATACAGCATTACACAACTAACTAAATAGTAGGTACTAGGATTGTGCGAACGTTCGAAATTCGAACATACAAATAGTTTGGATCTGGAACAAAATTATACATATTTGCTTTAAAATATCATTCACACTTCTAAAATTTAAGAGAGCCAACAAAATGTGCATCTAAACCAGAGATTTCCCCATTTGGACTATATTTTGAGGAAAAATAGTGTAATATGACAACTGACTTGTAAAACAAAGTAAATTAACTAAAATTAACAGATTTAATTGGTTAAAAAAGGTAGCATTTTGTATTTTTCCAGCTCAAGTTTGGTTCAGTTTGAAATTCTAGACAAGTTCGAAATTGGATTTTCATTCCTAGTTCGAGCTTGGTTCGAAAAAGAAAAAAAGGAAGTTCGCACAATCTGACTAAATACGGAACATATGGGTTTCAATAGGCTAGTCCTACAAGGTTGTAAGAAGAAATAAAAATGGATAGGTTAACAAATAATTATTGGAAGTATACGGACAACTAACAATATATGCATCACACGATATGTAATACAAGTAAAGTAAATAATTTTCGACATTGTTTTTCTTGTGTTTGTGTTGTGTATTTAATTTACTGCTAATTTACCCTTTGACACAAATACGAGACGTTACATCTACTGGAGTTAAAAAATATTGCTCTCTAACCAAGTTAACACGTAACAATGTTGAATAGACCGTTTACCATACCACTATCAATTAACTGTAAAGAGGCTAAGAATGGGAGTACTAGGAGAAATGAAACAGGGCAAGAATCAACAGGGAAATAATTTTTAAGCATCCAATTATTATTTATTAAAATTAAATTATTACCGATTAGCCCGATGTGCCGGGAAATAGGCGGGTCGATTTCACGAGTAAAAAAAGAAACAGGTATTCCATTCACCATGAAAAAGGATAAAGCCATAAACTAAGGTTGGAATGAAAGAGTTGTAAGATAATGGTAACAACCTTTTTACACGGTGAGATGAGACGTGTTCCAATTGGCAGTGGACAGTCACTTGTGGCAGACAAGGGGTGAACTAGCCTACATTTCGAGGACCAAAAAACGTACAAGACTGTAGGAGGGGGAAGTACTATGGAAAGAGCAAACATTTGGTAGGATATCTATATTTATTAACTTCTTTTTTTTTTACAAAAATATGTTCTTAACTATGGAAAATAATGTACCTACTAAACAGCAATACAAAGGGTAATACTCATATGTACTTAATACTTTAAAATCAATTAAAATAATTTAAAAAGGTATCTATTAAATCATATCTCCACATAGGCGTAAATACACAGGATTATAATTAAATTAGTTAAGCTGAATATGTATAGTACTTAAAAATAAAGCTTGTTTGAACTATGTACCCCACATTTTGAAAACCGCAACCGGAGTAATTAGCTACCAAGTCGGGCATTGGCCTGGCCGATACAGGACAAATTACCACACTACTAAGTTACGTAACGACAACTCATTTTTTTATTTTTTTAACTTTTCCAGTATGATTTGTATTTCAAGATTACTGAGCAAGACACATCTTCGAGGGAATGGATTGAACAGGAAAATAGCTCATAGTTTGGTAAAGCGCAAATATAGATAATTAACACATTATTTTCTAACACCATGATTATGTTTTACTCTTCATGTAAGCAGACTGTCTTTATATCTTGCTTGCTTATATGAGTTACGTTAATACGACAAACTGTATAATTTTCTTTGTAAATGAAACTTAAGCTCGACAAAAGACCTTATCTTTGTACTGGTACTAACTTGAAGACACAAGTGTTAACTGGTAATTTGGCAGAAGCATAGGGTAAACAAACTTGGACCGATGTAAATGCCGGTAAGTGAAATTAAGATGCGTCAAGCTTCACAGTTATTATCAACTAAACCCCCCATACTAGATGTCTATTTTATATATTAATTTGGCAGACAGGAATGGTTATTAAAATTACAACTATGTATATTTATAAATGAATTCCAGAATTCAACAAACTCTCAATTCAGTTTCAGATAAACTCCAAGCTAAGTAAGCGATTAGTAAATGAATTTGCACCGAAAATGAATGGTGTCTTTTGGACGTCAACAAAGAGTCACCGATTTCTGGCACAAACACGTCAACTGATCACTTCAATAAAGGGAATTAATCCGAAACTACATCAGGGGGGGCTATTCCTGAAAGTTGTCACGGTGACATAATTCACTTTAAGTGATATCTATGTACGTACTCATCTACGTAGTTATCACTTGCTATTGGCTAATTGAATAGCAATAAGCCAACAGCAAGCGATAACTACGTAGATAAATATCACTTAGGAGTTAAATGTCACCGTGACAGCGTTCAGGAATAGCCTCCCAGGGCCCCTAATCCTGAAAGTACTCATTTTGTGACATAACTCACGTGAAGTGATATCTACGTATAACTACGCTAATAGCATGGTTCAAGAGAGGTCGGGTGTAGAGTTCTACTACGTTATACCGAGTTGGGACATTGCTAAAAGTGCGTTATCTCACAAAGTAAGAACTTTCAGTAATAGGGGCCCAGCCAGGTGTCTGTTAAATTCTGCAAAACGTTCCGTCATCAGAGAGTGCGTTCGGAGGAATGTATGCTTCTTCTATTCGCGCGGCAGCTAGGTCGGGGTGTCGGGTCTCGAATACGGACCCAGGTCAATGTGGAGGCTCTCGAACAGAGTCGCGCTGGACTCTCCAATGTCCTCCAAGTGGGCGCCGCCACCTTGTTCAACACATAACGTCGGCAACGTCAACACACGCGTACCCTCGCACAGAGGCGCGGCAGAGTTAGACTTACGTTGAGACTGCGACACTCCGGCCATCCGCCCCCGCGTACGCCCCACTCGCTCGGGGGAGGAGGTGGCGTGGTTGGCGTTAGAAGCCTCAGGTGACTTGCGCGGCCGGGCTGGAAACACACCCGTTACCGTACATAAAACATACGCACGCCTGCCGTCTCTCTCTCTCTCGGAACATGCGGGGTCGGCTGAAAGACATGCGAAGCGGGCTCTACTCTCTACTCACTCGTACCAATCACACGCCAATACAAATTACTGCATTTAAACATCACTGTAGGACTTACCCAGTTCTCCGCTAACTTGTTTTCACCATGGTAACTACCAAACAGAAGCTTTAAAATCAAGTCAGCTGAGATCCGAAATATTTAGTTGGAACTCATAGTATAAGTCCTACAGTGATTTTTAATACTACAGTATTCCAGTTAACAAGATCGTTTCTTTAATTAGTTACTGCTTTTACATGCATATGGGCAATTGAACGATATTCAATAATTTAGGGGTGTGCGAACCCTCATTTTTTTTTCGAACCGAACTTCGAACCGAACCTTCATATCAGACCGAACTTCGAACTTTCTTTAAAGTTTCTAAAGTTGTGGTAAAAAATACTGTAGTGTAAATGGGAGAAGAAATATGATCATGCAAATAAATTGATTTTACTTGTTGATGGTGCTGATTCCATTTTTCTAAAATATTTATAACTTAAAAGTCCTACACTTGGAAAAACTGATTGGTCATCTGTATATGAAGCAAAAACCCCTAATGAACAGTTTAATACATTCCATACACTTTTTTATGTTCCCTTTAAAGATAATTTTCCCATCAGGAACATTAAACTAAACAACAAGTATAAAAAACAGTCGTGGATAACAAGTGGTATAAAAATATCAAGTAAAAATAAACTATGTCTATATAGGTTATCACAACACTTTAGCAATTGTCAATTCATTAAAGATAGGTATGAATTATACAAAAAAATACTTAAAACTTTAGTAATAAATGCCAAGATAATGGAGATAACTGCTGAAATTAACAATACTGATAACAAGTCAAAAACTGTATGGAAGGTAATCAACAGACAAATAAAAAAGACTCAGAAGTCACGTGAAAACATTGAACTCGAAACTGACCAACCACAAAATGTAACATCCAACCCGAAAGAAATTGCTAGTACCTTTAATCACTACTTTTGTAATATTGCTCACAATCTTACAAGTAAGCTTATTAAACATAACAACAGCCACAGAGAGCACCTAATCAAATCAAAAGAAGTAAAAAGTTCATTGTTCTTAACACCAACTTCCGAGACCGAGATATTGAACATAGTTAAAAAATTAAAAAATAAAACCTCATGTGGGCTAGACGAAATACCAATGACTCTGGTAAAAAAATGCATCCATTACATTGCTACACCATTATGCTTTATTTTTAACAATTGCATTGAATCTGGAATCTTTCCTGAAAAATTAAAAATAGCTAAAGTAGTTCCACTTCACAAAAAAGGAAAAAAGTCATCAGTGGAAAACTACAGACCAGTATCTATTTTACCGTCATTTTCCAAGATACTGGAATCAATACTAAACACACGTATAGTAACATTTCTAGAAAAAAATAATATCATTTCTGAATGTCAGAATGGTTTCAGAGCGAATAGATCTACTTACAACACCGTGGAACGTTTTCTTAAAACTATAGTTAATTGTATTGAAACAGGAACTCCGGTAGCCGGAATTTTCTGCGATCTCAGTAAAGCTTTCGACTGCATGAACCACAGAATCTTACTAGACAAATGTAGTTACTATGGAATCCGAGGTACTCCACTAGCTCTACTTAAGTCCTACCTTGCAGACAGGCAACAAAAAGTTGAGATAATTCACACCAATGATAATGGAACTGAACTAAAGTTTCTTTCCGATAATGAGCGTATCTCGGTAGGGGTCCCTCAAGGTTCAATCCTAGGACCACTATTCTTTTTAATATTTATCAACGACTTTCCTCTTAACATACTGGACTCTGAACTATTTGCCGATGATGCAAACTTGATAGCTAAAGCCAACGGCAACTTAACTTTAAAACAAGAAGGCGAGCTTAAAATTGCAAAAGCTACCAATTGGTTCAACGACAATGAGCTCATATTAAACGAAGCCAAGTCTGCGCTAGTTGAATTTCTGAAAGACCCACAAGAGGAGTTAAAAACCCTATTAAACAAAACCAACAACACCTCCATAAAAAAAGAACCTTCAGCAAATTTTTTGGGGCTACTAATAGATGCAAAACTTAAATGGCATGATCACATAAACCGGTTAACTAAAAAACTAAATTCAGGTTACTTCGCAATTAAGTCAATTAAGTCCATAACAAACAATGCAACAGCTAAAATTGTTTATTTTGCCAACTTTGAGGCACACATCCGATACGGGATCGAATTTTGGGGCAATTCTTCCAGTTGCAAAAAAATATTTACAATTCAAAAGAAAGTTATAAGGTCAATGCTAAACAAGTCCCAAAGGACCCATTGTAAACCTCTATTCAGGAAATTAAATATATTAACACTCTACAGCCTTTTCATTTTGCAGGTAATCTTAAAAGTAAAGAAAAATTTTAATACATTGCAGAAAAACAAGGATTTACACAACTATAACACACGAGTAAATAATAACATTCATATAAATTACTTTTCTAAATTATCAACACAAACAAACTCAAATTTTACACATATAAAACTATTTAACAAACTGCCGGCTAAGATAAAAGAAATGCACTCATTAGCTAATTTTAAGTACTCCATAAAAAAGTTTCTATTATCCAAAGCTTATTACTCAGTAAAGGAATACATTGAGGACAATATCATCTTGTAATTCTAGCCCTTGGTGACAACCAGTATTGTACAGTAAAGTAAATTAATTTAATTCTATGTGTAATTAATAATATGTAACTTACTTTTGTATGTTCTGTTCTGAACATGTATGTTCTGACAATATTATGTAAATTCATATAATTCAAATTCATTTAATTATTAGTTACTATAAGCCCTGTATTGACTATCATCGAGTCTAACTTACCTGGGAATGATATACTTTTATGTTATATTTATATTGTCCTATTCTTAGTCGTAAGCTACATTGTACTAACAACATGTCTTACTGACATGGGAGCCAAATTTCCAAATACCCTTATCACAAAAATCTCTATGATTCAATGATTCAATGGGTCAATATTGTTACAGCTATGTAATGAAATGTACTACTGTCTACAAATGGAAATAAAACCTTACTTAAAAACATTATTTACGAGCCCGGAACACATTAAAGAGTTAAAATCAAGTTTAGGCAGGCTCAAACGGAATACTAACAGGATATAGAGGGAAAATGGGGCCCAAAAAGGCACTGCCTTTGTTCTGTTACTTACAACAGGTTGTGAATGACAATTTAGAAGGCATTGCCTAGCCCAACAGTTTGAATTTAGGCGGGAAGGCGGCAAATTCAAATAGTTCCTTTTCGAACATGGTTTTAATTTTTCGAACCGAACTCGAACTTTTAAAGTTGGTTCGAGTTCGGTTCGTTTTCAAACGGGTTCGCACACCCCTATTCAATATTAAATATATATTCGTTGTCGAATATCAATATTAATTTTAGTTTTGAATAACTACATAGTTGCACTTTGCGTGCTAGCGGGAGGTTTGCCCGCTAACAAATCAAGTGTGTTCACGTTTTTTTTCTTTTCTTTTTTTTTACGAACAGGCTTTATTCACTTATACCAATCACAGTCATTCTTGTAGCCTCTACTAAAGTTGTCGCAAAACAATCTTACAGATGTTGGGTCATTGACAATTGGTTCGTGACCGACCAGTGAGCCACAACTCTAGCTATGATTTTCTGATTGGCCACGAGTCCCTCGTCTCTGAGGTTGTTTTGCGGCATGTATGACTAACTACTGCATTTACATAAAGATGGACAAAACTCGATTATATCAATTGATATGCATTGTCACACCTAGTAAGGATTTAAAAATTCAAACACATTTCTTCTCGATATTATCAATCGATGTATCGATAATTTACGTTTATTTATCATTGCCATCACCACATTTATTTGAACAACATGTGCTACATATAACTCCAATGTTTCAAACTTGAAGATCCCTTGTTTCAAATGTAAAAATAAAGAAACAACTGTGTGACAATTGTAGCATACATATCAAAAATGTATTGTGCATGACTGGAAACTAAAAACAACACATTATATTTTTGTGATTTCCATATAAAAAAAGATGATCAAATGAACAAGGTTTTACTATATTTGGGAGAGGGCCAACAATGAAAGCAATCTTAGATCATAACTTACCACTTTGCGATTCATCTCCTAATACATCCAAAGCAGCAGGAACACAAATCGTCCGTCAAGAAAAGTACAATCTTTACGTGGACATTGAGGTATCACAAAACTACCCACCCCTGTCTCCCAATCACAGAACAGAATATACTGCTGCAGTACATATCTACACACTGTGCACATTTAGTAAATAATCCATAGTAATAACATGTGCACATTTAATAGATTCTAAGTTACCACTGGTTAGGTGGAAGAAAAACTTTTTATAATTGAACCTTGCTATTGTTCATTTTTGTGTTTGTACTTAGTATTGTTACTATTGTATTGCAATCTACAACGACATAAAGACATATTGTACTGTATTGTACTGACCCTAAAATCAATCAAAAAACCTAGAATTAAAAGAACATTAACACTAAACATGATATGCAAACATTATACACTGTTAATTCATCACTACTTTTAACTAAAAATAAATTTGAATTAAAAGAGTTTGAACTGTAATGAGGTAAAACTCTATTTGCTCGCTTGTAAATGCCAAACAAATGTGGCTAAATTAAGAGACTAGTGTGTGATGCATGACTCACGTAGGGAGGCGCCGGATCCGACCTTGAGCCTGGCGAGCGCAGCGTACTGCGCCCTGGCTTTGGCTCGCTGCGCTGCCTGGAGGTCGATGGCACTGTTGGAGCGAAGAGAGGTGCCGGTCGGGGTGCCTCGTCGGGCAGAGCCGTAGCCGTCTGGTTACACAAGACACACAGCCGTTAGTATTAGCAGTCACTCCTTGTGACAATCCCTCTTCATTAGAAATATTTAAGGTTATGTTGATAGATGTCAATTGGCTGGAATAGTAGGTCTATAATGTAGGGATAGGATCCAGCAACTTACCATAGATATAAGGGGATGAATTTGATAGTACAGAAGGTGCACATTGAAGACATAAATCAGAAATGATGAGACATGTTTCGACTTGAGGTCTTGATCATCCAAAAGAAAGTAGCAGTGGCCGTCTTCCTCTTTATAAATAGATGAGAATACATAGATAAGTAGAATATATACAGGTGTAAAACTGAAAATCAATGAATAAGGTGCAGAATATAAGGCATCTTAGTTGATCCATTCCCACAACAGTATGCACAGTACACTAGGCATGGGATAAATTAAAGAAAACAATGACGAACAGCTCAAAACTTGTAGGTGTAGCATTATTGGAGAAATGAAATGATTAAAGGATTCTGCTCTTCAATAATTGTAGAGAAGGGAACACTTTACACCTAGTGTAAGTCCTAATAAATTCATGTCGCTATGTCGACAACGATGCGTGGTAAAGCAACCCTGGTAATACAAAGCAGGTAAAACAAAGAGTGCGTGAAAGCGAGCGACATGGACTCAAAGAAGCAAGATCGGACGAGGGACATTATGCCACTACCTGCGTCCATGGACTTAGGCCCAGAAGCCAACACAGGGATGCCCGATCGCTGCCGTGGCAACGAAGGGGTTCGGTGGAGCCCCTGGTGGAGGTTCTCGGTACTCCCTGAGAGTGGTAGCGTTAAGAGAGGAGAGACACATGTTATGTTACCACACTGTTAGTATGCACACCACATCTAGCATGTTTGCCCATGGTACTCTAGGAGCCGAGAGAACGACAAATAATTTAATCATTATGGTTCTATCATCATTCCAAAATAACTAAAATTAATGACTTAAATAGGTACCCAGTAATGATAAAATATTTGAAACTCTTTTTGAATCTTGTTAACTTAGTTTCTACAAAACCACAACTCGGTCATTCATCACTCTTCTAATATTGTGTAGCTTTCTCAAGATATTGGTTTAAAAAATGTTATTTTTGTACAGTTTTTATAGGGAGATTACCATTCCGCCCTCAAAGTGAGGACATTTCTCAAAGCTCTGGCAGGTATGGACTAAATATTAGTCGACTCACTCACTCTCAGCTAATCACACGTCCACATCCGCCTTCTTTAGACGTTACTTCCATTGCTGATCATTGTTGTTTGGGCAACTATTTACATGACTACGAAGCAGTGTGAAAAGGCCTAAGATTTACGCCAGGTATCCCACATGTCTTCACATCATTAATGGAAAAGATGAGTTTCAAACAATGTAAATTTGTTGAAGGAACTAGGCATGAAAACAAATAAGGACAACAGGCGCCACACTACCTTGTGCGCTGCTGACTTGCCGCACGACCCTGGGCGTGGTCGCGCCACTGCCGTAGCGACCGGTCGACGACTGCTGGTTGAGACTGTTGGTCGAGCTGGAGTTGGAGAGCGCCAGGTCACCGTTGAGCGCTCGCTTGTACGAGGGGTCTAGAGAGTTGAGCAGGGCCTCCGCCTGCTCCCGGAAGTGACTGCTGAAGCTCCAGTACGCCCTGGAAGAGATCACACACGCATTCCATAAATGAATACATAACAGGCTAAATAAATAACCAAGCAAATAAAAAATAAACTAAATAGGCCTAAATAAATACATTTGTATTTATTAGGGGTGTCAAACGATTAAATTATTATAATCGATAATCGAATTCACTTTCACCTCCATAATCGACTATTAATCGATTTTAATCGATTTGTAAAATGTCGGTATAGTAGCAAGTTTCTTTCGTCTTCGGTCTGGTTTCGGTTAGTTTGAATCGCCCGCGCAAGCCACGAGTTCGCACGGAGTGGGTGGCAGGCAATGTGGGTCGAAATACTCATTCGACTTCTTTTCGACTATCGATATATTTTTACACCACGGAGTTTTTTTGTTTTATTCTGTCCAAGATTTCGACGATAATGACGATAATTTCTGTCCTAGTTAGGCCTGCAGGGCTATAGTTATTTACTTTCCGTTTGTCTTGTACCAATAAGTACTTAGGTATGCTGAATATGCGTTGCAATATTACTTTCATGTGCAGCGTAATTAAAATTTACGTGAATGCTGCAGCTGTGCTGTCAGAAATGATGGGTCTTCTTCTTCTTAGCGCAATAGCGATGCTAGCGCTAGCTCTCGCGCTCGAATAGGCGGCGGATCTTGAGAACTAAATTTAAAAAAGCGCGAAAATTTAAAATCGATTTTTTTTTTAATAATCGATTAATCGAATCGATTTAATCGTAATCGTTGACATCCCTAGTATTTATAGTCTACACAACAATTATACTGCTTTTGATATTGTGCACAACAGTATTTAATAATTACCAAAATCACTTTTGGAATTTAATCTTGTATGAATCAGTTGTACGAATGTTTTTCTTCTTTTAAACTCACCACCTTTAATGGATAAGTATTGCCAAAATAAAGCAGCTATACATTCACAATAAAAGAATACAAAAAACACTAATGTGCCAAATGATATAACACAACAACAAAACAAACTATTCTAGAAAAAGAGAACTTGCGAACAATAAAAATTGATCGATACATTTTATAAAAAATAAAAGGGAAAAGAGAATTTGAGAGAGGAAGAAAGAAAGAAAGAAAGAAAAAAGTGAACAATAAAAATTGGTGGATAATTTTTTTTTATTTTTTTTTTTCCCTGCTACTACTCACTTGCGAGCCATGAGCCTGGTGTCGACATCAGCGTCGGCCACCCCCTTCTTGATGGCCTCCTGCAGCAGTGCGATGTGTCTCTCGAGCGTGTGCGTGGGCCACGAGGTCAGCAGTTGTTCCAGGAACTCGCAGCAGGCGCGACGGATCTCCTTGCTCTTGGAGCTCATGTTGGTGGTGATGATGGGTATGAGGCGCGGCGAGTGGGTGTAGCGGATGATGAAGCGAACGGTCACCACGCCCGCGCTTGCCATGATCTACACACACACATCCGACAATTAGTACGTTTATATCATTCTTGACGTGCACATTTGGATATTTTTGTATTCCATCAAAACAGAACTATTTTTTTTTTAATACCTTAAAGGGTCAGTGAAACAATACAAGAAAAATAAATATCTATTTCCAACTTTAAGCACTCAAACTCATTGCTAGTCCTCACCACACTAACTCTCCCACTCAAAAGCCAATCCACCCGAACACACGTTGCTGCATGATGCCAATTCCTTGAAACAAAGTCACTAAACTAGTACTAGGTAACTGAAATAGTATAACAAATGGCACAAATAAGCATTTTCATGCACTTTGTTGGTATACATGTTCAAACTCTCATGGTAAGCACATATTATGGCCACTTTTGACATCACATGAATAAATTAATGAAAATTGAAGCGTAAAGAAAAACTGGGACACGATGTTTTTAGGCTTAAGAAATGCCGCAATAGCCCATCAAAGCAAAAATAATTATTTATCAACTAAAACAGTGCCCAGAATTTCAAGAAGCAGCAGCTTACCTTGGCCGAGTTTTGTATAAGGAAGATGAGATTGGGCAAGAGCGACTCTGCAAAGTGGTCCATCTTGGCTGCCAGCTGTTCGCACAGGAACGCGATCGTGTAGCACGCCTCCCTGACCACCTGAGATCGAAGGTCACGCACCGTCGTCTGGAAAGGTACTTCGAGAAGGCGCAGGTGGGTAAACAGCTCGTCGAATCCCGACGCTCCGGCAAGCAGGAGGGAGCGGACTTTCTTGAGCTGCGTAACAAAGATATTAATATTGGTTATTAAAATTAAATTACACCCCTTTGAATTTATCTGGGTTCGAGTCCCATACTATAGTTGGATTTTTTCTTTTTATACAGTCTTTTACACTATTCACATTTTGATATGTGCAGCAAGAAAAAAAGTACTGTTTCCTCCCTTTTAGGAATGCGAGTTGGAAACTTCTTGGGATCTAGTAAGTAAGATAAGGTATGGTAGGAGCCAGAGAAATAGAACATTTTGGTACCATCGGACTCAGCTATGGCATAAGCACGAGAATAACTTTATGTAGTATGGTGTTAAAACAAAACAAAACAAAGCGAGCGTATCCAACGGGCGAACTCACCGCGTCGACACGTTTCGACCAGTCGGTGTTGGCGTCGGAGATGATGGTTCGGATCGTGTTCAACTGGTCCTCCAGTTCCCGTGCGGAGAACAGCTGAACTGTGGGAACATCTTCAAACGCTCGCGAGAACGTGTCTTCGTCCACCGCGCCGGCCTGGCCCCCTGCCGAGACACAACAGGTTATACTTCAAGCCTTACACACTAAATGTAAAAATACATTTAAAAAATTAACAAACAAATAAAAAATAAATAATTGTTAAACAAATAAAAAAAATAAAAAAATAAATACATTTTTATTTATTGTCTAAACTCTTTTGTGTTGGCTTCTGATTCTCTTTGGGGACTAACCCAAACTTAGGTCTGAATTCACCAACTTCGTAAGCTCCGATGCAATAATCTCAGATTAGTAACCATGGTTTTAAAACACATTATATTCAAGATGCATGGCAATCGCCATGTTGGTTCGTAACAAATCTCCGATTACCGACTAATCGGAGATTAAGTTTGGTGAAACCGGCCCTTAGTATTGCACTTACTTGTATTTCCTCAAAACAAATAAATACATATTGAATGATTGACTGGCTATCGATAAAAAAAAGTAACTTGTGACGTCAGCAACCAGAGCTTTTGCACAGCTCTCGTTACAAAAAAAAGTTTGAAGTAGTAAAACAGGTTCAACAATTAGTGACTCAACTACTACTGTATCTGAACAGGATCAAACAGTTGTAGCTATTTCTACATGCAAGCCTTTCTTAAGCTGGATGATACATGTCTGCAGCCAGCATATTCATAACTCATAATCCTCTCATATTTTCATTAAATGTACATGATGGTATTAAATTTAAAAAAAGTTTGAATAACTTGTAAATTCTTGAATCCTTGACATATGAAATACATGAGCAAGACGATATCACTTATGGGTGGCAACATTGTCTTTCATGCCGACGTAAACACAGTCGACTACCACGTTCTAGTTTGCAAGACGATATCACTTATGGGTGGCAACATTGTCTTTCATGCCAACGTAAACACAGTCGACTACCACGTTCTAGTTTGCAAGATGAAATCACGAATGTACTATGGACAAGAAACGCCACTAAGGTGTGGAAATTGTGAATAACCTATATATTGCTGTAACCCAAGCTTGAGAACTAGAATAGGACAGGCATGAGCAAGATCGGTATCGGGTTACGTCCAGTTCTGTTGTGAGCCACTGCAATGCAAGCTGCACAGCCAACTCCTTTGAGGCTGTATGTCCAACTATCCTGTGAAACACCCAACTCCTGTCTGCAAATATTGGTTTCTAATTGTGGCAACGTAAAACGAAATAATACCTCATCTAGAGAATTTAGTGCTCTTTCTTATAAATGTTCCTTAGTTCCAATAAATATTTCCGTTTTTTAAATGTTCTTAATTAATTGGAACTTGGTGTCTGGCAACATCACATTATGAAAATTTGAAATACGTATTAATTTTATTGGAACAAAGAAACGTCCATAAGAAGGATCTCTAAATTCTCTAGGAGACGATGTATTTTGTTCTACTTTTTGAACATTTTAAAGCATTTTACAGCTTAATAGACAGAAATAATTGTGTTTTGCAGGGCAGGTAGACATACAGCTACAACGATGTAGACATACAGCTACAACGATGTAGACATACAGCTACAACGATGTAGACATACAGCTACAACGATGTAGACATACAGCTACAACGATGTAGACATACAGCTACAACGATGTAGACATACAGCTACAACGATGTAGACATACAGCTACAACGATGTAGACATACAGCTACAACGATGTAGACATACAGCTACAACGATGTAGACATACAGCTACAACGATGTAGACATACAGCTACAACGATGTAGACATACAGCTACAACGATGTAGACATACAGCTACAACGATGTAGACATACAGCTACAACGATGTAGAAATGGACATTCATAAAAACCAGCCCATCTCCAATTTGAAACAAGTACGTGCTACGATACAAATGGCCAAACATTAGTAATTTTGAATTTAATTTAATTCAAAGTCTATTTTGAATCGAGGTAAAGTTACGTCAACACTGTTAAACATTCCCTACACAATATCATTAATACTAATTTGAAAATTGATTACTTGTGCATAAAAAAAAACGCGTTTGATTATTCCGTTACATTACTTCACACTTTCTTTGGGCCCGTTCAGTTTATCTGATCACAAAACAAGCGTGTAAATTGCAACCTTGATGGATCACGCTGACAAGGAACCTTGGACGCTTGATTGACGTGGCGTCAATCATCACACAGAGTGCAGGTTACTATATTCTCTAATAGCATCCACATGCAGTGCGTTGGACAACACAACACAAGACAACGTTCGGTGCAACGGTTTCGTGCTAGCAATCACAATCATGCGTTGAAACATTCCTACATTCCAGATGTCTCGATGGTTTGATGGCAATCTATACTTGGGATGATTAAATGGACGTAAAAACTATCCTGTAAGTGTGACTTAACTCATGAACAGGAAACTCAGCTTATTAATGTTATTTAAACAAGAGTAATACAAAGGTAGGTAATATTACAACTTCCTTACGTACATAATTATATGTTTTTTTGTATTCTGCATTGCTCCAAGTTTGACCTAGATGTAAAGAGGTTGGAATATAGTTTACCAAACAATGCACATCCCGAATAACATTGCTAATCCATTAAAACTTGTCACACGTTAATTCCAGACTGTCACCGTCGACATTATCCTCCACCTTTGCAAGGGTAATTACGGGTTATTATGTTAGTAGCCTAGGTTACGTTCGATAGGTTATTATTAATAATAACCCCCAACCACTGGCCTACATTACTCAAACTACTTCAGGAACTTGCATTATTGACTCAAGTTTCTCCTCTTTGGCTTTGCTCTCGACATTTACTACTCCACCTTCAAGGGATTGATTTTATACAAGGTGGGCATAGACAGGCACGCAAATATATGTGGGCTATATATTGTGGGCAAAGGCAATAAAAACATATCGTTTTATTTTGTGTGTACTACACGTATAAAAAGTAATCCGAGTGGTTGTATGGGTAGGTGGATACATAGCATCCACAGTGTGGGCTACCCGACCTTTCACCCGACATTGAAACGATCAGAATAATATGTGGGCATTCTACAGGTGTCTGCTTTGCACACGGCCACTTTACACCTTGTCTATTGGCTATGTGGGCAACTTCCTAGTAAATGACAAATGTTCGAGCTTGATGACTACGATGGTTAGAATTGATTACATTGATGGTACGATGATTAAGAACAGAAAGTTGCTGAAAATATTTGCAGCAATTTGCATCTACTTTCATTGCAGTCATATACAAAGGAAATATTCTCATGAAAATTACTGATAAATATGAGTTTTATTGAAACTTGAAAAAATAGCAAGAAATGATCAATAGCTCCTAGTCCTAGTCATTCACAAAGTAAAATAAGAGAAGAAAACTTGGTTTCCGTGATGGGAATGCGATGATATACTACGTTATATATTATCCTCTAACAGGAGAGAAAGAGCAAAGAGCTCGAGACACACTAAACAGTCTCACCGCAACGGGTAGACAGACTCATACCTGAACTCGTGTTCGTTCTCCGCATTGTGTTGGCCCGCCACGTTTTGGCAGCGCTGACCGGGACAACTGGGAAGCACATGCGGTACGGATATCAAACACATCGGTGCACCCGTCAATCTCAGGCGAGAGGTAACGTATGTGCCGAGAATTCCGTTCGTGTATTGATTCTAGCTCGATTAATTGAAGTTTTTGTAAAAATCAAAGAAGTGGAGAGGTCCCAGCAGAACTTTTGAAGTTATATAGCTATTACCTTTTTTAATAAAAAATTAAATAAACTTTTATTGTCTACTCTGAGTACCTCAACTTGAAATGCTAGGCAATATGTTTTGAATATGAAACCTGGAATCCCACGAAATTATTTATTTAGAATGATCAATCAGTCGCAAATTAATTGTTGGAAATGAGTTTTATTGATGCTTTTTCCAAACAATCCTACAAGTGTATGGCATTGTAGCATACACAGTACTTAATACTTATATTTAAGTATATACAATGATATCATACAACACTTCATTGTAAAATTACAACATAATAATTGTTATTCAGAATTATATTGCCCAAGGACAATTCTGACAATTGAAGGAAACTTTCCTCTTGAAACACTGAGCTGTTCAGTTTTTACGTCTCATCTCGTTCAAGAAATTCTAGGCACATACGTTAGTAAACAACTTGCAAATAATAAACAGTTAGATAAATTAAAAAGCAAAATTAATATTATTAAAATAGCAAACAAACATTCGGTCCTATACAAACGGGAACGGCAAATCAACGCGAACGTGCAGTTTTCATCGAAACAAACGTTGACGTGCCTTTCTCGCAGGTAAAAAGCTTTGTGTGAATTTTACTTGTTTTAATATGTAAATTACCACCAAATACCTGAGGTTATAACCAATTACTTTTACATGGTCTGTATCAATATCACAACAAGATACTTACTAAAAGTGATTGGTTGGCAGTGAACAGTGAGTGAACCAACCCACTGTCAAAGCAAAATAATGAATCCAACAAATTTAGATAGTTTTATTTAGGTAGGGTGGAAACTTTGATTGGCTGTAGAACAACAGACAACTACGACAATTAACAACATATTTAGAGAATAAACTTTACACAAACAATGCAACGTTTGGAAAAACCCAAATAAAAATCAACAGCAACCGGGAATTTACTTTTAAACCAACAACAGCATTTGTCTACTTTCCTGTACAATTCTAAATAACATAGAAACATTCATTTTGTAGCAGCTGTGGAAAGGTTTCTATTAACAGGTATATATATACGATTTCTATAAATACTCTAAGGTATTTCCAGAAAAAAACGAGTATGCTGGTACATAGTCAGTATATCGTTATTTATATTAAAAAGATTCTAGCCGGGCTTAAGTTTCCGAAACAACTGGCAACGTGCCATTAGTGTGTTAACATCAACCACGGAAGCAGGAGAAGTGGGTTACATGTTACATGTTGAGGCGTACCTGGTGTAGAGGGGACGGCTTTCGTGGCGGAGAACGATCCTTTCCGTGGTACGCTGTTCGCGCGTTGTTTCGAAACGGTCCTCTGCGAACAGGGCAACAGTTCAACAATACAACGGTGAGGATACGTGTTTCAAAGGTTTGATTATGGGCAGTAACTACATGACAATCAAGGTATATCCAGTATATCTTTGGGTGTTTCTTCAAGCTTAAGCATTGTGAAATGGACTGAATTTTAAACTAAATAACTTTAGAGCCAACCCTAAGTTGCAATTTGATCTGCTTCATAATCTTCCATACAGAGAAAAGCCATTCATTTGGATTAGTTGACCAGACTGTGGGGCAGATATAAAAATAATTATAAATAATGATGTTATAGTTTTTAAAAGTCAACAAGCTTCACCTGCATGGTTTTTAAATGTATGCAATATTTTAGTTAATTATATTGAATAGTCCCAAGAGCCAAATACTCTTTCCACCTCAACACCAAAGGTCCTGTGCAGTATTTCAAGGGTACAGCTTGTCCACCTAAGGGGGGAGGGGATCGCAAAACAAAAAGCGGATTCGTATCGGTACTTACAAGAATATTGGCGTCTGGCTCGTCATAGTTGTTGCGGTCGTTCCGGGATGCTGAAACAAGAGAGAAAACTACGTTGATGAACTGAAACTTAGTGTGACTGTGAACGAGATGACCAGAGCAGTCTCTGGGACTTGAGCATTTCATTCCAAAAGAGACAGAACAAACACATTAGTCTTCAAGCAAAGTATCAGGCATGGAGACTTTTTTCTAGAGTTCTGTAATGAAAGAAATGGGCCGAGTCAAGTCTTACAAAACGAATTCCCCATCTTCGACCAGACCCACGGTAGCTCTGCCTGTCGTACGAGGCGAAAAACGGGCCAATGTTCATAATGATACCACGTTGAACAAAAAGTAAAAAAATATATATACATAATACAGTGTTGAACTTCTTTCCAATAAACGCTCAAGAGACCAGGGACCATTTTGATACAAAGAATATTTCTTTTGAATAAAGATGGTACACTTCTATGTACAAGAACTTCAGGTACCTCAAAAACAGTTTGTTATTTAGATAATTTTGTTACAAAGATGATTGTACACAACAATGACCTCTAACAGGGGAATTTCTGTCTGAGTTAGTACCTCGAAGTTGACTCGTTTGTGACGTTTTTTAAAGGTGTTGTTGCTGTTGTAGTTCATACAACAAAAATGATGCATTTCATCTACCTATAGCGTGCACGATTGTTTTTATAGACGTTTGCAGCGCGCAAACGACCTGTTTGCCTCACTATACCAGTATATTAGTTTACACTGATTATAGACGGAGAACAGTGATTATACCACTAGCGCCCTTCACACCTGAGCACTTCGTGGAACACGGTAGGACGTATTAATTAAGTATATTTCGCTAATGGTTGTGTCGCGGAGACAGACATGATCGACGCAACAGGTGCGCGGGAAGCCCCAACACCGGTGGGCATCGTACCTGCGACCTTATAGACAGACATTGATCGACGCAACAGGTGCGCGGGAAGCCCCAACACCGGTGGGCATCGTACCTGCGACCTTATAGACAGACATTGATCGACGCAACAGGTGCGCGGGAAGCCCCAACACCGGTGGGCATCGTACCTGCGACCTTATAGACAGACATTGATCGACGCAACAGGTGCGCGGGAAGCCCCAACACCGGTGGGCATCGTACCTGCGACCTTATAGACAGACATTGATCGACGCAACAGGTGCGCGGGAAGCCCCAACACCGGTGGGCATCGTACCTGCGACCTTACAGACAGACATTGATCGACGCAACAGGTGCGCGGGAAGCCCCAACACCGGTGGGCATCGTACCTGCGACCTTATAGACAGACATTGATCGACGCAACAGGTGCGCGGGAAGCCCCAACACCGGTGGGCATCGTACCTGCGACCTTACAGACAGACATTGATCGACGCAACAGGTGCGCGGGAAGCCCCAACACCGGTGGGCATCGTACCTGCGACCTTACAGACAGACATTGATCGACGCAACAGGTGCGCGGGAAGCCCCAACACCGGTGGGCATCGTACCTGCGACCTTACAGACAGACATTGATCGACGCAACAGGTGCGCGGGAAGCCCCAACACCGGTGGGCATCGTACCTGCGACCTTACAGACAGACATTGATCGACGCAACAGGTGCGCGGGAAGCCCCAACACCGGTGGGCATCGTACCTGCGACCTATACACAGACATTGATCGACGCAACAGGTGCGCGGGAAGCCCCAACACCGGTGGGCATCGTACCTGCGACCTTACAGACAGACATTGATCGACGCAACAGGTGCGCGGGAAGCCCCAACACCGGTGGGCATCGTACCTGCGACCTTACAGACAGACATTGATCGACGCAACAGGTGCGCGGGAAGCCCCAACACCGGTGGGCATCGTACCTGCGACCTATACACAGACATTGATCGACGCAACAGGTGCGCGGGAAGCCCCAACACCGGTGGGCATCGTACCTGCGACCTTATACACAACGAGTTACCGTTGGTTAGAGGGATTGGAGGGTTCGAAAGCTTGTGTAACAGCTTCGTTCTCCTCGTCAGTCTAGGTTAGTGGAGGAACCTATATGACTGGTCAAAGTTACACCGTCCTTTCGGATGGGACGTAAAGCCGATGGTCCCCTTGGTACTTTTCGAAAGGAGTAAGCTACGTGCTGGTACCAGGCTTCCCCTCCTCTCTTTTTCATTATCATTCATCAATCATCACTCATCAGGCTAAAGAGGGCGTTGTGTCCTACTCTGGCCTTCATTACAATAAAGTGAAGTAACGAGCGTCGAGCGGTGAGCACTGAGCACGCTACCCAACGGCTGGTACGCGAGGGAAGTATAGACATTGAATATTTTGAAGGGCCAGGGTTGAATAGAAATAGAATAGAAACACCAAAGATAATATCAAAGTCCACGACAACGTTTCTATGACAAATACAAAAAAATATAACCCGTCAAAAACAGTAACAAACCACCAGTGTCGTACTTTAGCACCAACTACACGGAAGTATAATAGAGGCGAAACAGATATTAGTATTTTTTTTTATCGACATCCTTTTGTTGGCAACAGGTAGATTGTCGCGGTATTTGGGTCCAGTGTGGGTGGCTATTACCACGACCGAAATATAGTCATCGTACAACATCTTCGGTAATGCTTCCATCACGGGTGGGTGAGAGGCAGCCAACCAGCGACCGTGGCTAATTCAAATACCTGCTCGGGTTGGCCCAGACCGTAAACACGTAATTGATTGATGACGAAAGCATTACCGAAGTTATTGTAAGACGACTTTACATGCATGGCCACTTCACAATGAGGTCTCTAACACGGGAATGTCATTTTGTCTCAAGCTTATACGAGTTCAGTACCAGGATACCAGTTAGGTCCATTAGTAATAATTTACGGCCGACTTCTGATTACCTGGAAATTCCCAACACAGCGGGAGCGATGTGCACTCTACTAAGCAGAAGATCACCCAACACAGCGGGAGCGATGTGCACTCTACTAAGCAGAAGATCACCCAACACAGCGGGAGCGATGTGCACTCTACTAAGCAGAAGATCACCCAACACAGCGGGAGCGATGTGCACTCTACTAGGCAGAAGATCACCCAACACAGCGGGAGCGATGTGCACTCTACTAAGCAGAAGATCACCCAACACAGCGGGAGCGATGTGCACTCTACTAAGCAGAAGATCACCCAACACAGCGGGAGCGATGTGCACTCTACTAGGCAGAAGATCACCCAACACAGCGGGAGCGAGGTGCACTCTACTAAGCAGAAGATCACCCAACACAGCGGGAGCGATGTGCACTCTACTAAGCAGAAGATCACCCAACACAGCGGGAGCGATGTGCACTCTACTAGGCAGAAGATCACCCAACACAGCGGGAGCGATGTGCACTCTACTAAGCAGAAGATCACCCAACACAGCGGGAGCGATGTGCACTCTACTAGGCAGAAGATCACCCAACACAGCGGGAGCGATGTGCACTCTACTAAGCAGAAGATCACCCAACACAGCGGGAGCGATGTGCACTCTACTAAGCAGAAGATCACCCAACACAGCGGGAGCGATGTGCACTCTACTAGGCAGAAGATCACCCAACACAGCGGGAGCGATGTGCACTCTACTAAGCAGAAGATCACCCAACACAGCGGGAGCGATGTGCACTCTACTAAGCAGAAGATCACCCAACACAGCGGGAGCGATGTGCACTCTACTAGGCAGAAGATCACCCAACACAGCGGGAGCGAGGTGCACTCTACTAAGCAGAAGATCACCCAACACAGCGGGAGCGATGTGCACTCTACTAGGCAGAAGATCACCCAACACAGCGGGAGCGATGTGCACTCTACTAAGCAGAAGATCACCCAACACAGCGGGAGCGATGTGCACTCTACTAAGCAGAAGATCACCCAACACAGCGGGAGCGATGTGCACTCTACTAAGCGAAGATCACCCAACACAGCGGGAGCGATGTGCACTCTACTAAGCAGAAGATCACCCAACACAGCGGGAGCGATGTGCACTCTACTAAGCAGAAGATCACCTAACACAGCGGGAGCGATGTGCACTCTACTAAGCAGAAGATCACCCAACACAGCGGGAGCGATGTGCACTCTACTAAGAAGAAGATCACCCAACACAGCGGGAGCGATGTGCACTCTACTAAGCAGAAGATCACCCAACACAGCGGGAGCGATGTGCACTCTACTAAGCAGAAGATCACCTAACACAGCGGGAGCGATGTGCACTCTACTAAGCAGAAGATCACCCAACACAGCGGGAGCGATGTGCACTCTACTAAGCAGAAGATCACCCAACACAGCGGGAGCGATGTGCACTCTACTAGGCAGAAGATCACCCAACACAGCGGGAGCGATGTGCACTCTACTAAGCAGAAGATCACCCAACACAGCGGGAGCGATGTGCACTCTACTAGGCAGAAGATCACCCAACACAGCGGGAGCGATGTGCACTCTACTAAGCAGAAGATCACCCAACACAGCGGGAGCGATGTGCACTCTACTAAGCAGAAGATCACCTAACACAGCGGGAGCGATGTGCACTCTACTAGGCAGAAGATCACCCAACACAGCGGGAGCGATGTGCACTCTACTAAGCAGAAGATCACCCAACACAGCGGGAGCGATGTGCACTCTACTAAGCAGAAGATCACCTAACACAGCGGGAGCGATGTGCACTCTACTAGGCAGAAGATCACCCAACACAGCGGGAGCGATGTGCACTCTACTAAGCAGAAGATCACCTTCACTGATGTGTGAAACAACGCCAGGAATCTGTTGATTATCGTCGAATGAATCTGAGGTCGGTATATGAGACTAGTATAGGGGAAAGTGACATCCCATTACACATAAGGTCGGTACAGACAGTAGGTGCGAGTAATGTCGACCAAGCACGGTGACCAGTAAATAACAGCTGACCTCCAGTGAGGCAGGTAGGCGCACAAAGAGACACGCATTCTTCAATCTATCTTTAATTATAACTTATCGCCGTCCGTCGATGTATTAATAATGACACCACGAGGTTGCTCCCTCCTCAACTAATTTACGCCCGTCGCTTTCCAAGGCGAGAGACAGAGATTTCGCGAGGTGCGAGAAACAGATAGACTATTCTGTCTGTACGCAATCGAATCCAAGTACTTGTTGGACACAAGGCGAGAGACAGATAGACTATTCTGTCTGTACGCAATCGAATCCAAGTACTTGTTGGACACAAGGCGAGAGACAGATAGACTATTCTGTCTGTACGCAATCGAATCCAAGTACTTGTTGGACACAAGGCGAGAGACAGATAGACTATTCTGTCTGTACGCAATCGAATCCAAGTACTTGTTCGGCACAAATAGCTGTGAAAAGCGTGAGAATTGAAGAATTTTTGTTCGTATGACATGCAAAACAAAATTTTAGATTAATGCAGGAGTTCTTATTATCACAAAGAATCCAAAATGTATTGTGTTTGTTCAATTTGAATACCTAAAGTTGTCTAATTGAATTTATCCAAACGTATCCTTTTTCTTGAGTCCTCATCTCTTTATAATTATTCAAAAATTTGATATTGAACGCACATTTATTGATGCTTACAATGTGCATGTTATTATAAGTTAGACGAAACACGCAAAAGGCGATAGTGGATGTATATTACATAGTCGTGAGTCGTGACGATACTTAGATGTAAACTGCCGCACGAAATATACTTACATTAAATGTTTAATACGCATCCAATTAATGTACTAATAGCGAGCCATGCCGCCGTAACTACAGACATATTATACAAGTGGCTAAGCGATAGCACGCGAAACTCTTTAATTCCGGAGGTCGCCAGAACGATTCCAGTTACCGGTAATACCGACCGCTTGTCCTCGAGGTTTTCCTATAAGTCATCTTGCGATTCAATCCACGATATTTCGGACCAATCCTTAACTATAACTATACTACTATATAACTATATCCATTAACTATATATCCAAATACCTCGATATTGTGTATGAACCTACTACACGGATGCATGTAAATAGTAAGGTTCCCTTCTTGTCCGTGCATCGAACACGTTGCGCCCACATCTCATCTCAATGAAGTCATCAAGACGCTACAGAAACCTTCGCTCACTCGTCGCCTCAACATACTATACATAATATGGCGCATATAATGCCCGGCTTTCATGTCAGCTTTCAATTATGTTATTAAGACATTAGACGCATCTCCCTCTGTGTGTTTACGTACAAACAAGGTATAATGAATGCCAAGTATCCACGTGGTATATTATTGCACGTCTGCACGGCTAAGATAACAATCTGGACGCCCACGCGTTCGCCCGAAGATGTGAGAGGTGTTATTTGCCAGCGAGGTGCGGTGCGCTATGGATGGATACATGGATGGCCTTCCGCTAATTTTAGAACACACGTAATGTACACTGTTGTTTGTTGTCTTTTTGTTTGTTTGTCCGTCTCTTTAAGTCGCGTATTCGTGCGATACAGCGAGGGTGGGCTGGAGAAGACAGAAGAGAGGGAGGGGGACTTGCATGGAAGAGAAACTCAAAACGTGAACTTTATAAAGTGTTATTTCTGAGTAAAGACTGTTCGCTATGCATCCCCATTCCCCTTCATGGTTTGAATACACAAAATGCAAGGGTTTAACCCAGACCACATTGAAGCTTGCCAAATTGATTTTAAATACATTCGTAAAATTGTCTCTGTTTTCAAATATTTGGCATAAAATACATCACAAAAGTGAAAATTTGATATAATTTTCACATCCTGTGTGTAAAACTTTGAAATTTGTGAATATACTCAAGACACTCAAGCGAAGCATGTCCTTTGTAAACATACTCATCAAGTTTCAAATTTTTCTGGATGAGAAACAAGTCCAATAAAAAGGTCTTGAATGTACTGTACGATCATGAAAATCTCTGGATTTGATATTTGAGAATTGTTTAAATGGGTAAAGAACATTAAGTTCTTCCGGATACGACAGTTGGCTGCTGATGTTATTTGGATTTGGAAAGGGGGGATGGAAGAGGCATTTGCCCCCCTGCTTCCCTATGGCTACGCCAGTGATATTATCGCCCACTAAATGCGCGCAGCCATATCGCAAACTCTGCTTCCCTTCACACACCCACGCACGTCTTATCAATAATCGACATCAACAAACACATTCGGACTGTTAAACTATGTAAGCTAATACGAAATTAGCAATAAGGCAAACAATGGCTATTGTCTCTTTGGCTCGCTAGCTAGCCCGGTGTGCGTAGCATGCTTGAGAAGCCCAGTGTGCGTAGCATGCTTGAGATGCCCGGTGTGCGTAGCATGCTTGAGAAGCCCGGTGTGCGTAGCATGCTTGAGAAGCCCAGTGTGCGTAGCATGCTTGAGAAGCCCAGTGTGCGTAGCATGCTTGAGAAGCCCGGTGTGCGTAGCATGCTTGAGATGCCCGGTGTGCGTAGCATGCTTGAGAAGCCCAGTGTGCGTAGCATGCTTGAGAAGCCCAGTGTGCGTAGCATGCTTGAGAAGCCCAGTGTGCGTAGCATGCTTGAGAAGCCCAGTGTGCGTAGCATGCTTGAGAAGCCCGGTGTGCGTAGCATGCTTGAGATGCCCGGTGTGCGTAGCATGCTTGAGAAGCCCGGTGTGCGTAGCATGCTTGAGAAGCCCGGTGTGCGTAGCATGCTTGAGAAGCCCGGTGTGCGTAGCATGCTTGAGAAGCCCGGTGTGCGTAGCATGCTTGAGAAGCCCGGTGTGCGTAGCATGCTTGAGAAGCCCGGTGTGCGTAGCATGCTTGAGAAGCCCGGTGTGCGTAGCATGCTTGAGAAGCCCGGTGTGCGTAGCATGCTTGAGAAGCCCGGTGTGCGTAGCATGCTTGAGAAGCCCGGTGTGCGTAGCATGCTTGAGACGGTGGATGATCGCAGTCTTATACCCCGGTATATAAACATGAAGACTCAAGGACGCGCATGTCCGCGTCATCACTGTTCGTGAATCTCGATTGCGTGGGTAGATTAACTTTAAACGTACAATTATCATATATTACAGGAATTATAATATTATGTGTGTATTGTCCACCCACCCCCGGACCCCCCTCAGTTACACAACAAGTGAGTTTCAGTGGGATACGTTGTATCGTGTATGATCTACCTCGTTGCCACAAGGGATGGAAAGTCATCACACATGTATGTATAACTCCAGCCCAGGATCGTGTAGGCTACCCTGGACCTGTTGTTGTCTCGATTATTCCAATCACTCTATTCGAGATGCTGAGGGGCGATACAATTACAAACAAACATGCCTTGGGCGGGATTCGAACCCACGTCGGGGGTCGCAACGCCATCGCTCTCATACTAACTTCATACTAACTATTCACGTCAAAATCTCTCTACCTCATTAATGATTTCTCTCTATTCCTAACATTGTCCTACAATTTTCATAACGCTATTGCAGGCGTCGCATGCACCAGATTCACAATACAAACGTACTCGGCGGTCGAGATGGGGTCATCCTCGTGGTAACTGGTGCCCGCAAAAAGGGCTCTCGCGCATATTTTTAGTCACTCCTCATTTATTGTGATATTACAGAATTTTCCCAGCACAACCCTCTTACTCTCCTCGGAATGATTTTGTTTCCGCTTGTGACGACTATGGCGGTGTGTGATGCATCTGAATCGGTCAACGTCATACATGACCACAGCTGTCGCGATCGAGTAAGTCGTAAAAGTAAATAATAAATCAAAACAACCAACGTGTACCACCCGCCCGCGGTATTCGAACCCACTCACAGTTGGGCACGGATCCCCCTTGACCCTTGCAGCTGCACACATGGGGGCGATGTTACTTACTGACAGCAGCCGACACCTACAATATGCCTACAACCAACGTGTGTACCACCCGCCCGCGGTATTCGAACCCACTCACAGTTGGGCACGGATCCCCCTTGACCCTCGCAGCTGCACACATGGGGGCGATGTTACTTACTGACAGCAGCCAACACCTACAATATGCCTACAACCAACGTGTGTACCACCCGCCCGCGGTATTCGAACCCACTCACAGTTGGGCACGGATCCCCCTTGACCCTTGCAGCTGCACACATGGGGGCGATGTTACTTACTGACAGCAGCCGACACCTACAATATGCCTACAACCAACGTGTGTACCACCCGCCCGCGGTATTCGAGCCCACTCACAGTTGGGCACGGATCACCCTTGACCCTTGCAGCTGCACACATGGGGGCGATGTTACTTACTGACAGCAGCCGACACCTACAATATGCCTACAACCAACGTGTGTACCACCCGCCCGCGGTATTCGAGCCCACTCACAGTTGGGCACGGATCCCCCTTGACCCTTGCAGCTGCACACATGGGGGCGATGTTACTTGACAGTGGACTGACAGCAGCCGACACCTACAATATGCCTACAACCAACGTGTGTACCACCCGCCCGCGGTATTCGAGCCCACTCACAGTTGGGCACGGATCCCCCTTGACCCTTGCAGCTGCACACATGGGGGCGATGTTACTTACTGACAGCAGCCGACACCTACAATATGCCTACAACCAACGTGTGTACCACCCGCCCGCGGTATTCGAGCCCACTCACAGTTGGGCACGGATCACCCTTGACCCTTGCAGCTGCACACATGGGGGCGATGTTACTTACTGACAGCAGCCGACACCTACAATATGCCTACAACCAACGTGTGTACCATGCACCCGCCCGCGGTATTCGAACCCACTCACAGTTGGGCACGGATCACCCTTGACCCTTGCAGCTGCACACATGGGGGCGATGTTACTTACTGACAGCAGCCGACACCTACAATATGCCTACAACCAACGTGTGTACCATGCACCCGCCCGCGGTATTCGAACCCACTCACAGTTGGGCACGGATCACCCTTGACCCTTGCAGCTGCACACATGGGGGCGATGTTACTTACTGACAGCAGCCGACACCTACAATATGCCTACAACCAACGTGTGTACCATGCACCCGCCCGCGGTATTCGAGCCCACTCACAGTTGGGCACGGATCCCCCTTGACCCTTGCAGCTGCACACATGGGGGCGATGTTACTTACTGACAGCAGCCGACACCTACAATATGCCTACAACCAACGTGTGTACCACCCGCCCGCGGTATTCGAGCCCACTCACAGTTGGGCACGGATCCCCCTTGACCCTTGCAGCTGCACACATGGGGGCGATGTTACTTACTGACAGCAGCCAACACCTACAATATGCCTACAACCAACGTGTGTACCACCCGCCCGCGGTATTCGAGCCCACTCACAGTTGGGCACGGATCCCCCTTGACCCTCGCAGCTGCACACATGGGGGCGATGTTACTTACTGACAGCAGCCGACACCTACAATATGCCTACAACCAACGTGTGTACCACCCGCCCGCGGTATTCGAGCCCACTCACAGTTGGGCACGGATCCCCCTTGACCCTTGCAGCTGCACACATGGGGGCGATGTTACTTACTGACAGCAGCCGACACCTACAATATGCCTACAACCAACGTGTGTACCACCCGCCCGCGGTATTCGAACCCACTCACAGTTGGGCACGGATCCCCCTTGACCCTTGCAGCTGCACACATGGGGGCGATGTTACTTACTGACAGCAGCCGACACCTACAATATGCCTACAACCAACGTGTGTACCACCCGCCCGCGGTATTCGAGCCCACTCACAGTTGGGCACGGATCCCCCTTGACCCTTGCAGCTGCACACATGGGGGCGATGTTACTTACTGACAGCAGCCGACACCTACAATATGCCTACAACCAACGTGTGTACCACCCGCCCGCGGTATTCGAGCCCACTCACAGTTGGGCACGGATCACCCTTGACCCTTGCAGCTGCACACATGGGGGCGATGTTACTTACTGACAGCAGCCAACACCTACAATATGCCTACAACCAACGTGTGTACCACCCGCCCGCGGTATTCGAGCCCACTCACAGTTGGGCACGGATCACCCTTGACCCTTGCAGCTGCACACATGGGGGCGATGTTACTTACTGACAGCAGCCGACACCTACAATATGCCTACAACCAACGTGTGTACCACCCGCCCGCGGTATTCGAGCCCACTCACAGTTGGGCACGGATCACCCTTGACCCTCGCAGCTGCACACATGGGGGCGATGTTACTTACTGACAGCAGCCGACACCTACAATATGCCTACAACCAACGTGTGTACCACCCGCCCGCGGTATTCGAACCCACTCACAGTTGGGCACGGATCACCCTTGACCCTTGCAGCTGCACACATGGGGGCGATGTTACTTACTGACAGCAGCCGACACCTACAATATGCCTACAACCAACGTGTGTACCACCCGCCCGCGGTATTCGAACCCACTCACAGTTGGGCACGGATCCCCCTTGACCCTTGCAGCTGCACACATGGGGGCGATGTTACTTGACAGTGGACTGACAGCAGCCGACACCTACAATATGCCTACAACCAACGTGTGTACCACCCGCCCGCGGTATTCGAGCCCACTCACAGTTGGGCACGGATCCCCCTTGACCCTTGCAGCTGCACACATGGGGGCGATGTTACTTACTGACAGCAGCCGACACCTACAATATGCCTACAACCAACGTGTGTACCATGCACCCGCCCGCGGTATTCGAGCCCACTCACAGTTGGGCACGGATCACCCTTGACCCTTGCAGCTGCACACATGGGGGCGATGTTACTTGAGTCTATCAGTGGACTGACAGCAGCCGACACCTACAATATGCCTACAACCAACGTGTGTACCACCCGCCCGCGGTATTCGAGCCCACTCACAGTTGGGCACGGATCACCCTTGACCCTCGCAGCTGCACACATGGGGGCGATGTTACTTACTGACAGCAGCCGACACCTACAATATGCCTACAACCAACGTGTGTACCACCCGCCCGCGGTATTCGAACCCACTCACAGTTGGGCACGGATCCCCCTTGACCCTCGCAGCTGCACACATGGGGGCGATGTTACTTACTGACAGCAGCCGACACCTACAATATGCCTACAACCAACGTGTGTACCACCCGCCCGCGGTATTCGAACCCACTCACAGTTGGGCACGGATCCCCCTTGACCCTCGCAGCTGCACACATGGGGGCGATGTCAGTGGACTGACAGCAGCCGACACCTACAATATGCCTACAACCAACGTGTGTACCACCCGCCCGCGGTATTCGAGCCCACTCACAGTTGGGCACGGATCCCCCTTGACCCTTGCAGCTGCACACATGGGGGCGATGTTACTTGAGTCTGTCAGTGGACTGACAGCAGCCGACACCTACAATATGCCTACAAGTATCTACGGAATGACGTCACTATTATGCGCGCACATCCCTTCGTGCAGTTTCAACAACGACCCGTTCGTTGCAAGTATCTAAGAAATGACGTCACTATATAATATATTACACGGGAGCATGCGCGCGCACCCTTCGTGCAGTTTCAACAACGCCTCGCCTCGTACGACAGGCTGAGCTACATCAATTGTACCTACCCTGGAGTCAGATTCACTCACTGGCAATGGGAAGGCAATGGAAACGTGGCTAATAAAATGGGCCGAGAATCCAAAACAATCAATCCACTCTCCGATATGAGTATTTGAGTAAAAAAAAAAATCAACTAGGTCATTGAGCGTCAGCCGAATCAGATCCATCACACATCAACAGGGTCGTCATATAAGGGGAATCCGGTTGGTTGGGGAGTGAGGGGCGGAGGAGTAGTTATTCCGGTCGGGAAGAAGGTTAGCATGAACGAGAACAAGGATACATACGGAAGTATGTAAAGGGAAGGGAGCAAAGCTAGACCATGCACAAGGCACCCTCAACGGGACTCGACCATCACTTGAAGGAGGAAGGCTTCTTGGTATATGACGTCAGAACGTGGTCATCCAGTAAAACCCCAAAGTGTGCACGCATGCATACGATGCAAGCTGTCAGAAACATTAGATACGCTGCTATACACCATGCACGGTGCCCGCAGGAGGATCTAGTCTTACAGTCTGATCACGATAATACTTGTAGGCTTTTCAAACTCTTTAGCTGTTGTGTAAGTTACTCAATTGTAGTTCGTACTGTTGGCAATTGTAGCGATAAGGTCCATAGCCATGGTTATGATATTCATCGAGTTCCAGTTTACACTGCAACATGAGTTAATGTGGTTTCTTGTTATTTGCATGTTACATAGTTGTTAAATCTTATTATTATACATTTTTCTATTTTTCTCTTATGATATATGCATATATACGTTTTTACATACGGGGACTGCACCACAACATTGTCGCAATAAATAGATAACTACGAGAACCCCCCCCACCCCCCCCCCCCACCCCACCCCACCACCCCCGCCCATCATCCACGCTCTAACGATATTCAAGCCACTCACCAGCTATCGTCTATACATTAGTACATTAGTCAAAACAAAAGACTTCTTACACGACACTTAGCGCGAAATGTGAAGAGGACAAAAAAAACTCTCAAAACATCGATTCTGCCACACGGCGTTTGCATGCCTACATACATACATACATACACACATACATCATTCTAAAGTCACCTGTCAAACGATAAGGTAACCCGTCACTTCAAATTAATGGTTCTATGGACAATCAATATAGAAGCTAGTTCTCTACTGCAGGGAAGGAAATGTTGTACGACCGTCTCCGTGTGAGTGGATGGTCCATTCTCTGGACGTCGCTCTCAAAACAAGAACCGAGTGAAACGCGCTGTTGGTAATCGAGACGATGAGTGGGCGAAGATCGATGAAACTGGTATCGTAAGTACGAGTATAAGAATAATGTACTTGTTCCGCCATTGATAGGCCCATTCCAGGACCTACAAAACAACCTACAGAAGACGAAGGGTTTCTTGTGAATTGGCCCAGCTCCGATATTATTTTGGAATTTCAGAGTTATAAGATGACAAACATTTGAATAGGACGTGTTGTGAATCCAGGCCCAGGTACCTCCGACTACCGAGCAGCTAGATACGCAGCATACTCCTCGTCAACGGTATAATTTACATTTTGCACGAATACGCTGAAATCGCTTTCAGCTTCGTTTACCTCACTATCCGTCGCCCGGAAATTCCAGGCAGCACTAACCAGCAAGCACTAACCAGCAAGCACTAACCAGCAAGCACGAAACTTCACCACCAACAGACAAAGCACAGTTAATTTGTTATCTGTGGCCAAAGTTTTACATTTTCTGGTATACATTTTATAATGTATCCATACTTGTTGATATATCTTATTTACTTTTCTATCTACTGTTTACGGTAATTTAACAAAATATGACATATTCTCCATATCCGTCTGCAGGGGGGCTTTAAATTAGCCACGCCCACTTGACTGCCCCCCCCCCCCTTCCCCTCCTAGGTGCGCCACGGCGCTCACCCCCTTTAAATTTAAACCGAGGAGTGGTCGCGGGGCCCAATCCTTGACATTTCATTACGACTCGATCGCATCCTGGTTGCGAGATTCCGGCCGGGCATTCTTGCAGACTCATTTCACTCTCGGTTCGTTCGTGCTTTACGGCCTAGCTCACACGATATACACTCGCCTTCCTTTGAGAGTACTCACACGATATACACTCGCCTTCCTTTGAGAGTACTTTCCGTTCACCTGTCAAGTAGTGACCTCACGGATACATTGCAGCTACCCGACCGACTAACGAAACTATTGTTTCCGATCTGCCAAAATTTCAATCGAATTTCAAAAAAAGGGAGTACAATTTGCAAAAATTGCAGGTGTTGATAGATCTTGACGAGTCCATCGGTAAAAGTATGTGTGAAACCCAAGCACACAGATGTATTTTTACTGTTACAAAACACGAAATAACAAAGAGCACCCAATTATTATCATTCTTTGTGGTTTCATCCATTACACATCGTCGGGGTCGTCACAGGGGAAGTGCAGTTAGGGGGTTGGTGGACGCTTGGTCTCAAAGAGAGATTGAAATTTAGATTGAGGAGACAAAAAGGGAAAAGTGAACAAGATAATGATGAATTAGAGTAACTAAAGATGCAACCGGAGCCGTTTTTGCGCGCACCGGTCACCACGAGGAGGAACCTATCTATGCACCTCGACCGGAAAGAGCATCCAAATAATCAAACCCCAAACAAAATATACAATCTAGAAAAAAGCATTTTTCCACGCTGCAATGATCTGCTTCAATGTCAACATTCTACAGAATCCAGCTAAATACTCGCAACTTGTTTGGTTTTCCAACGTCTCTGACCATCTCTCTCTGATGTCGTGTTCGCGCACCTGTGGCGTGACCAGAATAGACTCAACACGCAGAGAGGTCACAGAGGTGTCTTCGGCCAAAACATGTACACAGCACAATATCGCTAAAACACTAGCGGCTGCCGGCTACGACGCCTCGGGCATACAAGTGTTGAAGGCTGCGTGCATAGCCTACGTCGTGCTAACCGAACATTATAGGTAGAAAGTAAGAGTCTCTAACACATCACTGCTATTATTATCTCACAGATAGATAGATAGATGGATGGCTAATTAATGAAGAGTGAAGGTTCGTTCACGGGCTACAAATTAGCGGTACGCGGTGGCTGCGTGGGGCCTGACTGATCCATAACTATATGAACTATGACACGCTCTATTTCTATTAACTTACCTCCCGAGTTTCATGTCCTATACTCCTTTGATATGTATGTCAAAATTTCACAACGCTTATAAAGTATATACAAATTTAGGAGGGTTTGCTGGGGTGGATTGTCGTATACACCTCGTGGTCACTAATAACGAAAAGTAAAACGGTTTTGCCGAGATATATGGTAATTTGTGTTTATTTTACCACGTTCGGTTCACTCAAAGATCGACACATATATATACACGGCAAGTTGATGGAATTTCCGGAAATATCGCATCTATATGGCTGCGGGATGGCTCTTGAATTGCCCAGCTTCGGTCTGTGCAGTGCGCAATCGTACTCGTGATAGGTTGCGGACTCGCTGTACCGTGTCTTGATTCCTGCAGTTATTACACGATTCGAGAAGATGCATAAATCCACGCCTAGCGAGGTATTCGAACCTATGTCCCTTGGCTCCATACGACCCGCACCAGCACCCTACTGAGGATGCAGCACTCTACTACTTTACCGACTGGGTCCTCATGGCTACCAGAGTCGACGTATATTTGTGTGAACACCTAAATCTAATGTTCAGTTACCCTGAAAGACAAAAATCCCATCAAGTATCTGAATATTGATTTGTCTTAATTTTTTGTCATTAATTTTCAGTTCATTCGCCCATTTACGAAACACTTATAAGAGTTTATTTAAATCACTTTAAATCTGATATAAATTTAAAAATAAACATTAAATTTACATAAAACTGCAACTAAAAATAATTATAACAATTTGTGAAAGTTGTGCCCCACGAACCGACTGCGCACAGGGTCAATGTCAAACGCCCACACACCCTTGTATACGAAGGGATGAAATGACTTTCTCTTCTCATTTCTAACAAGGCTTCTCTCGTTCACCTTATCAAGAAACATTCTACATACCTCATGGGCAAACGTGAGCGACAAATCATAATCATCACATCAGATCCTACGCACATCTAATAAAACATCCCCGGGCAAAAGGTTAATTGGCCACCTCGGTGTTTGCAAATTGCAACTCATAACAAGCGCAGTTTCTTGTGGAGGAGTCGTACGATTCACTCAGACCAGTCTCCAGCCTCGCGAGTGCATCTGCACCGAGGAAATCAACAACCGGAAAAACAATAACAACGGCATTTCAATACGCCACGGATCATCAATAGATGTTGTCGACTTTTGAACGATTGTTGCATGAAGTGGTACGAGTGTTTCGTATAACCAATCGGCTATACTTGCAGCCACTGGCGCTAGAGGAAATATAGGTAGGTAATGGTATTGGCAAAGCCACAATAAAAAAAACGGGCCGAACATTCGCCATCAAAATCTTAAAAGGTTGGGGGAAAACCGAGAGAAACACGATATAGGCAGACCAAGATAAAAATATGGGCAACAAACACATAAATGAAAATACTATATATAGTAGAAAGAAAGAGTGTCTAACTAAAACTAATTCACGGATTGGCGACACTAAGAAAAGTGACGCAAGTGACACTTGAGTGTCGGCAGGTACATCGAGGTTACCAGTCTCCAGTGTGGTGCTTCTACACTGCCCAACTAACATACTACCCGTCAACTTCCTAGCCGTGCAGAAGTGATGCAAAATTAAATTTTAAATGTATCTGGATCTTGACTTGACCCGTTTGCATCACGTTGACAGGTGGCACCAGAGTAGAAAGGGCAACGCGGTGCCCCTACAATACCCTGTCAACAGAGGTAACGTTATATCAGTCAGTACTGGCGCCGACCTATTTGCATGCGGATTACCTCGGTAGATCTTATCGGCGACGTTGCAATCTACACAATGAACTCTTGACCCCGCGCCGAGGTGGGTACAGGTTGTACCGGGGCCGTAAAGAGTATTCCCGGCCCAATTAAACCGAGTGCGAGAGATGTACAACCGCCATTACACCTAAATCAAGGGTCGTACTCTGCACGTGATGGCCAATAACTGCTGATTGTTGTAGCTATAATAGCTGTGTGTATTCAGTTCAGCGTACTTATTAAAAAGTACATACATAGTTTCAGGGTTTATAATACATGATCTGGACAGATTTTGACGCCACTTCCATCACAAACGAGGCTGTGACAAACCGTTTCGAGGTTTGCCCGAACCTTAACTTATTTATCGAAGGGTGTAATACTGTTCCACTGTATGTCGAAGGTATTTCCAATTCGACATCGCATCGGTGGGCAACATTATTTTAAAATTCGATATCGAAATCGTATCTAAACTTTGACGTACAATGTTTTAATAAAAACAATATTCCGTACTTGACGCAATATATTGCATCCGCCCCGCGACCCTGAGAGCCCATGTGTGTGTGTGTGTGTGTGCCGCCACTTTCCTCGTAAGAGATCGCGGGCATCGTGACCGCAAATGATATATACTAGACGCAGCTTACCGATCGACCTCCTGGAGATTATGAAATAAAACTATAACAACTTTACTTGCTGCTAGACCATGTTGATGTTATAATTCTATTCGAAACCAAGAGTGCAGGTAGGGTGTATAGATGAGCGCTAACTTGTTCATTTATTTATTTATTTATTTATTATCTACTTCTAATCGCTTACAAGATAGATTGCTTCAAGGAAATTGCCATGTACTTTGGAGAGTTTCGTTTTTGAATTTAAAACATGTTGCTTATATTATGTCAGCTATTTTACAGTATTTCTTATGCTCCTATTCAGATTGGCTTGAATTGAGGAACTGAGAGTACTGCAAGCTTTTTTAGAACTTAGCTTAATCAATCATTTATAGCAATAGCATAGTATAATTGAAAAGAAATATTATCTCAAAAAACAAATTTCGGATTTTTCTTGTGTCATTCGTCGTCACTAAAAACACGAACACACGACGCGAATCATATGAAATTCAGTTATTCGACAATTTACACTAGTTTCGATGTTGACGGTGTGGTGGGTGATAACATTTAAACAACTTCTGCTTGAAAAATTGATCAAGTGAAATCAAATAAAATCATCATTCACGAATTTCACGGACATCGATCTACCTACTCATCAAATCCGAAGAGCATGGTTACAATATAGCTCACAATTTTGCCTGAATAGTTCGTCTCCAGTGAAACAAATTGCGATACGTTAGTTAGACGGTTATAGAGGGTGGATACATGCACGACAAAGACGAATGCACATAAACCATATAATATTGCAAACTGCTCAAATTAGGAATGTTGATGAATTCCGCCCCATCAGTGCCGTAATACCAGGATTACCTCACTACGTATATAACCAACCATCTGATGAATGTATGCAGAAAAACGACAAAATATCAACAACCTGTTCAAATCTGAATATTAAAACGATCACAATGTCTATACGACGTGAATAATAATGACGTGATTGAACACTTTCTCCGCACACTTGTTGCTTCGATTACCTATTGGCGCCACATGTCACTCCGCAGGCATGTCCTGTAATTACACAGCCACCCACTACGTCCATTACATGTAACCTTTGTGTGCATGGCGCTGCACGAAATGCCATCAACTACAACTATATTAGATAGATTTCACGTAGTCTCCGTGGCAATCTTGGATTTTGAATCCTCACGAATAAAAAATGAAAATCAGAAATTACTACACAAATCATTTTTTTTAAATGCATGAAAATTGCAATGGACCTACATTAATCAAACGTACATTTCACAAAGAAAAACTCTTAGGGTTAAATGCATAGTCGTTCCTTAAATGCTCCTCAACTCAGCCTTTCCTCAGACTCGCCCAACAACCAATCACAGAGCAATCCATACGGCAATGCTGCTCTGTGATTGGTGGTTGGGCGCGTCTGAGGAAAGGCCGAGTTGAGGAGCACGTGAGGAACGACTATGCATTTGACCCAGAACACTAGTTCTGCACACATTCACACATTTTTTGAGAGGTAATAATTCCTAATTACGGAAATGTTTCCTACGAATGAGGCATCGCAAATTGAGAAATGTTTTCACTTGGTAGATGCGGCCGGGCTTGCGAGTGAACTGTTAAAACGGCCCTAAGTGGTTAGAATGAATACAACGTAGATGCGGCCGGGCTTGCGAGTGAACTGTTAAAACGGCCCTAAGTGGTTAGAATGAATACAACGTAGATGCGGCCGGGCTTGCGAGTGAACTGTTAAAACGGCCCCAAGTGGTTAGAATGAATACAACGTAGATGCGGCCGGGCTTGCGAGTGAACGGTTAAAACGGCCCTAAGTGGTTAGAATGAATACAACGTAGATGCGGCCGGGCTTGCGAGTGAACTGTTGAAACGGCCCTAAGTGGTTAGAATGAATAGAACGTAGATGCGGCCGGGCTTGCGAGTGAACTGTTGATACGGCCCTAAGTGGTTAGAATGAATACAACGTAGATGCGGCCGGGCTTGCGAGTGAACTGTTGAAACGGCCCTAAGTGGTTAGAATGAATAGAGCGTATATGCGGCCGGGCTTGCGAGTGAACTGTTGATACGGCCCTAAGTGGTTAGAATGAATACAACGTAGATGCGGCCGGGCTTGCGAGTGAACTGTTGAAACGGCCCTAAGTGGTTAGAATGAATAGAACGTAGATGCGGCCGGGCTTGCGAGTGAACTGTTGATACGGCCCTAAGTGGTTAGAATGAATACAACGTAGATGCGGCCGGGCTTGCGAGTGAACTGTTGAAACGGCCCTAAGTGGTTAGAATGAATAGAGCGTATATGCGGCCGGGCTTGCGAGTGAACTGTTGATACGGCCCTAAGTGGTTAGAATGAATACAACGTAGATGCGGCCGGGCTTGCGAGTGAACTGTTGAAACGGCCCTAAGTGGTTAGAATGAATAGAGCGTATATGCGGCCGGGCTTGCGAGTGAACTGTTGAAACGGCCCTAAGTGGTTAGAATGAATATAACGTAGATGCGGCCGGGCTTGCGAGTGAACTGTTAAAACGGCCCTAAGTGGTTAGAATGAATAGAGCGTATATGCGGCCGGGCTTGCGAGTGAACTGTTAAAACGGCCCTAAGTGGTTAGAATGAATACAACGTAGATGCGGCCGGGCTTGCGAGTGAACTGTTAAAACGGCCCTAAGTGGTTAGAATGAATAGAGCGTATATGCGGCCGGGCTTGCGAGTGAACTGTTAAAACGGCCCTAAGTGGTTAGAATGAATACAACGTAGATGCGGCCGAGCTTGCGAGTGAACTGTTGAAACGGCCCTAAGTGGTTAGAATGAATACAACGTAGATGCGGCCGGGCTTGCGAGTGAACTGTTGAAACGGCCCTAAGTGGTTAGAATGAATACAACGTAGATGCGGCCGGGCTTGCGAGTGAACTGTTGAAACGGCCCTAAGTGGTTAGAATGAATACAACGTAGATGCGGCCGGGCTTGCGAGTGAAATGTTAAAACGGCCCTATAAGTAGTTAAAATGCGAAGAAAGAGTTAATAACTGCGGTGAAAAGTTCCGACTTGCTAGAAATTTCATGAAGTTGGTATTTAAACGAAAAATACAACGTCTACGAGATTAAAAGATAATTAATGTATCACCATTTCCACCGTATGGCCGCACTGCATTCTATTGGCCAATATCGCCTCAACAGATAATTTCAAATCCTGTTCCTTGCTCCATTTTCTCTCGAACGAACACCACATGGCTTCAAAATCCTCGCAAACTTCGCGCAGCGGCTGGGCTGGGCTAGGCTACCTCATTACGACATCGCGTGTGATGCGATCCTTCAGCCGAAACTCTTGCATAAACATTTTATAATATATATATTATTCACGTCGCGAAAATAAATCAATTAACAACGATCGTGATCGAAATTACAAACAACTGTTTGTTACAAGTCGTCGGTAAACGCCCTCAATTTAGTTTCTAGTCTATAGGAGACTACAGTCTACCTTCTCTTAAATATTATTAAAGGTACAAAAATAAATGTACGAAACATAGTTTACTTTAATTCTGTCATTTTGTTCAATGTTACACTTAGGTTGGAATTCATAGTCGGCCCCTACACCTAGGGGCACCCATTGTTGCTAAGGTAACAATTGTTTCCATGTTATTTCCCATAAACAAAACAAATCCATAGCAACAATGGGTGCCCCTAGGTGTAGGGGCCGACTATGAATTCCAACCTAAGTCAATTTCATTTCAAGAGAGTACCTGCTATAATAATTTGTGTTCACTTATTTAATTAAGCTTAGTCTTATTCTCTTCCGAAGAGGTTTTTTTAAAAACTTTTTTCCCTCATTGTATAATATGTATTGTCTTTTCGAATTGTGTAACCTTTATGCTTTTGTCTTATTTTTATTTTTATATTAAAATGTTAAAAGTTATCCACTTCGGAAATTTTATGAAGAATGTATGTATTCCAGCTTGTTTATAATTTAATAAATTGTTTCATCCTCCTCATACGGTGGTCATAGCCTATAACACAAATTATTGAATGGTACAATTACGCGAGATAAGAATAGTATACAGATTTATGAACGGCTTGCGCGTACAACGCACATGGACAAGCGAAGGACGCGTCGCGCACGCGTTATGGACAATAACGTGTCAATGCCTGTGACGTCACTCGGCCAAACGGGTCATTGGGGGAAGGTCAACGCGACCGCACGAGGACTCGCGATTATAGTGACCGTTTTCGGACACATGTGGGGACAGGTATACTGGCGACGCCGTAAGAAGGAAGGTATCCCTTAGACGTTCGCTCCACACGGTCTATTTCAACGGTATTCAACTCGAGATTGCCCGATAGCTGCATTGTTATTGTCCACTGTGTATTGACTGCACCGACCGTGAATGGAAGCGGCCCCACCACGTCTGACAACATGCGCCGATATTACCACTACAATATACCTGAGGCAGGAGAACGGGATGCAACTAGATTTAGGTTGGTAGTTGTCACACGCGTCACTTCACTATAACATAATGCGTGACGACAACACCTTGCAAGTTAACGCGACGCGACTATAGACGCAGAGAGACTGTACTGTATCCTCGGTCATCCCCCTTTGTGCGCCGTGTCATGGGTTTGTAGTACTTATTTCACTACCCCTACCTCAAACCCAAAGGAGTTTGGATTGCCGTCCCTCTTTACGATCTGAACGCAAAAGGATTGAACGTCATTTCACGTCTCGATTAGTCTCGTTGCACACGTATGAGACGAGGACTCGCCTTCGATTTTGTAGTGGCTATTTAGAATGACATTTGACATTTAAATATTGGAATGGATGTGGGTAGATAGGGTGTATCTCAATGCTCTATTTTGACGCTAGTCGACTAGCCTAGTGCACTTATACAACAATTAATGATTGTCGTACTTAATTGTCAATAATTGTTGCATTAGTCCACTAGGCTAGTCGACTAGCGTCAAAATAGAGCATTGGGATAGGCCCTATTATCAGGATGTATTACATTTGGATACAATCAGACAAGTTGGGAAGTTAATAAAATGCGAAAATATCTGTAGATCTTGAATCTTGATAACACCTCGCTCCGCACCATTCAAAATGTGTTTCGAACAAAAAACCTTGACTGAGTAACAAACAAAAAAACAGTTACAACTTTGAATTTAAAACTATGACACGGGAAAACAGAATAAACGAAGTTAATTGTTAGAGTCAATCCATTTGTAAACATTTAAAGCTGAGAATCATTTGCAAACATTTAAAGCTAAGAATAAGATGTTTAATAGTGTAGCTGAATGAACAACGAACTTATGCGCACAACGAGAACACGAACTCACGAAGACATGATTATTTTGAAAAGCCTTATTAGAAGAAATGATTTTGCAAGTTTCTTTGTTCTCGCTATAAAGCTATAACAAAATGACATAACAGCAATATGTATAACGAATAAGGGGGCTGTGACGACACAGGTCGGACAAACAATCAGTTGCTAGTTAGCTTCATTGTTGTGTCTTTCTTTGATTCGCGCATATTCGATATTAGTCCGAAACAAAACACTGTAGAGCGAAAACCAATTGTTTGTCTTTGCCTGTTGATTTTATTCAAAAGAGCAGTATTATACTTTTTGCAACCAATATCACACGACTTTCCATAAAATGAGCAAGGAAATTATAAGCAATATTTTATAGTGGGGGAAAATAGACGCCAAAAATTGTTTAATTATGATTAGTATACTAAATATTACAGTTAGATATATCCGAAATCAAAATACCGCTTTCAAACACAATTATACGCAACACAATCTATCTGGGACATCTACAGATGGACGTGAATACAACTTTAGCAAAGAAGTTAGTCTCATTGATCCAACAAGCGTTGAACTTGGCATCCGCACAAGTACGGAAGTGGCCCTAAGTGCAAACGGAAGCGTAACAAGTTATTACACTGCAAGGGCAGCTTCAACGTTTTTTTTATATTTTTTTTTATCAGGGCACAGTTAGTCTCTAACCTACTCTATTGTGTCCGCTGTGGGCGAACCATGATAAGAACTCTGTCCCCCGCACGTTGGCTTATATTTTCGGTTAGTCGGAGAGCATTTCAATTCAAATAGTAGCCTATAGGAGGCAATTGTATACGGCATGGATTCATGTCATGCATGGTTATGCATCCTCACCTCTATAATACATCCACTAATCGTCTCGATTACCATAAAGAAAAAAATGATTCCTTTCAAAAATCGAAAACTAACTTTATACTGTACCTAATTTATTTCACAAAAATTAACAAAAACACCGTCGAGCTGTAAACTTAAGCTGGCGTGTGCGACTAACATTGACTTGCATTTCGGGAAAAACAAAACAAAAACTCAAAATCTCGTTTTTGAGTGTCCACATTATTCAAGTAACCGAGTGTACAACACTTTTTTTTTAAATTAAATTTAAAACGATTCCAGGTGAGCATAACAACTGTATAATACTAGATCACAAGAAGGATTACTCTTCCAAACTTACACCGCCAATTTACGAGTTCGACATTCCGACATGTTTAAGCCGCTGATTGACTTTTAGTAGGTTTAAACTTTAAACCTACTAAAAGTCAATCAGCGGCTAACCGAGCGCAGACAAAACCCGTCAATGGTGACGATGACAAAGTGTCGCACATCCATCGCCAACCAACGAGCCTGTCAGCTATACTAAATCAGAAACGTGGCTTCGATTCAAGACGGACGCTAATATAACCATTAGCTTTGCATAATGACAGTACTAGATGAACACCTATCTATAATTACAGCAAATCATTATCATAATATGCCGTGTGCACGATTAATGGATGTGTTTCTCGTGGTGGCTGACAACGGCACGAGTCTTGCGGGTCGTGTTGCACGAGCAAGACAGTGGCGGACAGGCGATTATAGGGGGGCTGCAGCCCCCTTACTGCATCAGATAACACTCAAGGGAAAGCCAAACAAAAATAACAGGGGACAATGCGGAGTTAATGACTCTGAGATCGCACAGCGTCAGAAAACTTGCAAAAACGCATACCAAAAATAAAATTCAAAAAATTCATTTACCTGTATAGATTAATTTATTTGGACTAGCAAATTGTTAATGAAAAAATAACTAACAATTCCCATATCGATGAAGAATCGTAACCGATCGAAGGAATTGAACTGAACGACAATTGCCACAGGTTATCAACAAAATTTAAACTGGTGCATATTTTAGATACCAAGTTGTGTACAATTGTAACTATATGGTCACGTTCTCGACACCAAACTATACCCTTAAATTCTAACTCGTGACATCAGTTACAAATTCCCAATTTACATAATTGCAATAAACATGCACATGAGCAGCGACTTTTCGTATCGAATATAGCCTCGTCGGAAAGACATTTCCCAAGACCAAATCCCGGATAGAACCACGTCTCTTACGACTGAATTAAACTAACTGTCTGCAGATGTAATGTCAACGCTGACGTCAGGGCGAGCATTATGCAAGTACCACCACACATGAGAAGACATCTTGGCACGAGGGGTGTGAGATCACACCGACCCCACCTTGGCGAGACATGACGAGCATTATGCAAGTACCACCACACACGCGCAGGGTGTCCAACATACTGATGAGAAGACATCTTGGCACGAGGGGTGTGAGATCACACCGACCCCACCTTGGCGAGACATGACGAGCAAGCTGATCACGCAATACACTTGAGACGTTGTTTAAAAACAAGCAATGTACACGGGACATCGCTTACACACTTAAACAACGATAAAGTGCAACGGAACCGACGGCTTGCATGGGTAATTGATGTAAGCGTGCTACTTGGGAAACTAATGAACCAAAACAACAATCACGAACAGAAGAAAATATAATAAACGTTCCCCATCACAAAAAAAAAAAAAAAAAAAAAAAACAGAAAACAAGGAAACACATAATAAACATCATAGGCCTAGTATAATGTTATAGAAATAAGCACTGATATGTTGCTGATATAACAAAACAAAAATACAATCACATTTGAGAGGAAAAATTGCTAACAAAAATTTGAAACGGAAGAATATGAAAATCAACGAAGAATTAAGAAAAAAAAACAAGAGAAATTGAACAAAATATAATGTATATATTACATTCAAGTGGATATCGCACGTGTAAGGCTCAATGTCAACTAAACAATGCACAATAGGTAACACGGCACACGGTAACACTTAACACACACAATAAAGGCTCCTATAATTCGAATCCCACGTAAGGTAAAGATGTTTAGTTTCGTCTTCCTTCCTCCATCATTACCATACATCCTATACGATGCTACAAACACTTCCTTATTCAGTTGGGTACATCGTGTGCCGCCTACGCAAATCAAACCTACGACGAATTTTATTGCCTAGAACAATGGAAGATCAAAGGAAGGCACCGCGGCGACAAAAATACTCTTTCCGAATAACCCTTTCGTTCTCACTGACACATGGTACTAGTTAAAACATGCCATACAAACAATACGGTGAAACAAACTCCATCCACTCTGGGATTGAAATTAGAAATATAGGGATAATGATGTAAGGGCACCAGACATTAATTGCACTCGTGGAAATATGTACAGGTATAATCGAATGGCAAGGTGGCAAGAGACAGGGGTAAACAACCACTGTACACCCAGAGAGCACATGCAGATTGTCACCATCGATGGGTTTCAAACTGCAAATAGCTCCAAATTCTACCAGTTTTACTTCTTTTTGACAGTCGTTTCATGTGTCCATTTTAAGTACATCCCATTTAGAATCACTGGCTACCTCTCGAGTTATTTATTACCCGTAAGAGTCCCAATTTGGATTCTTTCGTTACGACGACTAGAACTTGTAGACTTGTAACTTGACTAGTACTTGTAGTAAACACCTAAATATGGATGCTGTGCTTGAATGTTCGGGACCGGGTCTTGAATTTGAGCTTTGTGTGTCTAGGACTCACCATATCCGTAATTTGGGACCGGGACTCGATCCTCAAGCTATGTGGGTCTAGGACTCACCATATCCGTAATTTGGGACCGGGACTCGATCCTCAAGCTATGTGGGTCTAGGACTCACCATATCCGTAATTTGGGACCGGGACTCGATCCTCAAGCTATGTGGGTCTAGGACTTACCGTATTCGTAAGTTATATGGGCAGGTTGTCAATGACAACAACGCTACATGAAAGCGATCATGCCTTATCCGGCCAATGGTAGAGCAATCATCATTTCGACAGCATCTGCACGGATGGCCTCCCCCAAACATGCGAGAGCTTTACGCGGTTACGTTCCAATGACAATCAAACAATCAATCAATATAGAGACGATGATTACTACTGACGTTCACAGGCAGAACAGAACACGTCATCAAGGCTATCAGTGTATAGCGACGTTTAAATTCGAATTTGTGTGGAGTTTTTGATGGTCCACGTTACCGAGGAGTCGGATCCATGAGTCTGGACATTGCTGATTGGAGTTAGCTTGGAACAAGTTACATGGCACTTGGATGGATAACAATACAAACAAAAACTGAACACAAAACAAAAATAAAATACTAATAAAAAACACACAAATACTCTGATCAAAATCGGGAATCATCACATAGATTTGTTGGAATGAAGATGGGCAGCGATCACATCAATGGGTCAAAAATAGTGTCGAGAAAAAGCTGAGTTCTCCAGTGGGATTGGGGGCTCGGGTTTTTCTAAATGTAGGTAGACGATAAAAATGTATACAAAGTGGAGTTTTTATACTTGTACGGGAATTATGACACTATTGTGTACGTTGTATTGTGTAGTTAAATTTAGTCTTCTTTTTGCTACTTTTAAACGGCTACGAAATACCTCTGTAAGCATTTATCTATTTTAGGTATTGTTTCAAGTTGATTTCCTCAAAAGTACAAGTTCTTTCCGGGTGGGTTTAATTTCTTCCAACTAAACCAACCAATAAACACGAAAATGAGTGGTGACAATGACAACAACATCATAGCTGCACCCGAGTGTACCGCGCTTTCATGCAGGAACACCTCGCTCTCGGCTCAGAGAACCGGGTTCGATTCCATCTTCCTTATAAGCGGTATAACCTGTTGCCAACCCGGGTCAGTTACCCGGCTGCGACGTTGCCATATTATTTACATTGATTGGCATCACTGTTATAGACTCGGACAATGTTGTGTGTGTAACATTGCACAAGAAAGCACAAGGACCTGTTCTAGAGTGGACGTATAATTACTGTCGGCCATTTTATTAATTACTTAGCTAGTGTGTAACATTAGAACAATCAAAACGTGTATCCATGTTATTCAATGGCAGAGATAGAGGAGGAATTACTATTAAAACATGCGGGGAATGTATGTAGCATTTTATGTATATTTAAATTACAATTGAGTAAGCACGATGATAATTATTTACACAACATCACTGGATTATAATTGTGGTGAATATAACAAATGAGAGTAAATTGATAATTTTAAGAGCAACTTTACAAAATATGTGAAATTATGACAGATTCGTTGGTGAGGCTCAACCTCACCTGCCTCACCCGGCAAGCGAGCCGCCACTGCTATCTAAAACTATCTCACTCTTGACGTATCCAAAAGTGACAGTCACGAGAGCTTCTGTGCTTCAGCTCGAGTCCATGCACCAAACGGTCGCTGTATGTTGCATTCCTCTTCCCCATCACCGTCCATCGTGAATCACTCACCTCGCCATACACAACAACATCCATCACAAGCCGCAATGTCATTCATTCATCCACTCCATATTCAACAAGTATACACAAGTGTACCTCGGCTCACTAAATAAGCACTTCACCATGAAGTGAGCATGTAATATAGATAGACCAAGGATATACGAGGCGTGCGAACTGGGCTACGGTTATACCTTACACCCGACCCGACAGGCGTGAGTTCGATGCCAGGGACGTGCTGCACGGTTCGTGAGTGCTGCGTCATGCCGACAACGAGGCCCATCGAGATATTAAAATGTATTAGCATTACCTGTTACCAATTACTATGATATACTGTCAACGCATTTTGAGCTTGACAGATGTGCAGTCTTCTATAAATTAAATAGATGATTCACCAGGTAGCTTCTTTCACAAACTAATACACGGTTGACAAAGAAATACTGAGGCAAATATCCCTAAAATAAAAAGATTCAAATGTGTCAATTTTAGATGCTTGAGTGTTTCCAGAAGACAAAAATCATTTTTTAAAACCTGCTGCACATTTTTGGTTTTTCTGCTAATTTTTTTTTTTAATAAAATGAATAAATACACAGTAGGCCATTATAATGGGAGAAGAACAAGTAAACCTAACAGAAATTACCCTTCCCGTAAGTCTTACACCGAGGAGGACGACGATGTACTTGAGTTCTGACACCAAGACACAAAGAATATCGAGCAGAAACGACATAGTTTCGGCATCCTCCCGCTCACCATTCCTCGTGTGTCATCAGCGCTAAGAAGAAGAAGAAGAATGAGAGAGGCTGGGCAAACACTTGCGAACAACACAACAACGCAGGAATGTCGCCGTGTCGTAATGTAATAAACAAACAATACCTGAAGCTGAAGGTCACCATATCCTCCTCCACCGCCCTCTACAGGAAGAAGTTGCATCAACGACACAAGTTAGGGCGGCGGCGTCTGTCATGCATCATGGATACTTGGCGGCGCTTCCTTTGAGTTCGACTCCCGTTCTACGCCTAGACTTCTATATGAGCAGTGCAGCTTCTTCCACAACAACTTATCAACAGTTTAGATGGTAACCCCCTAAGCACACTCTGATGTACACAACTCATAAAATGTCAACATTTTATTGATGATGACGATAGTATTCGGGCTTTACGTTTCGTCGGTAACGATGCTTATCTGAAGATGAAAAAACCCACACGACATCCGGGTTCACGCTAGGATTCGAACCCGAAACGCAGATACCGCGGTTACTAGACCGACATCTATTCCTCCGCAGCATTGTATACGCCATAATTCGACCATGACATGACATGACAAACCGAGTATACGCGGGACGGCAAATGCCAATTTGCACAATTTTAAACGTAATCGTCCTGTTCGAAATCAATCAGATCTCATGTGGTGATAATGTGACATCCTAGACTACAGTATGTCCCCCACAACGGCATCAAACAATACAAAAAACAATATACATGGTGACCGGCTTCCCGCCTTTTCAGCCCCTACGTTCGTCCTTCGTGGCCAATCAACGAGCGGTGTTTGAAATCGGGGCTCGGCGATTGGGCCCCCATCTATGACGAGATTGAATGTACCAGCCAACAGTTCCTCGTATACAATAGGCGCACACAGAAACGCTTCGTGTCGACGTGCTCAGCTTCACGGTCTACGAGTCGACGTCGCCACTGACGTCACACTAGGATATACCCACAAGTCACGACGCACCAGAGAAATAAAGTTGACCCAACGTCAAGTAGACTCATGATTATCAACTTAATTCCCTACTTCTCCAGTTCCTACCATCTATATCCATACTTGAAAGAGGTCCATTAGCGATAACTTACCTGCAACAGCGGGCGTGACTAAGGAGGCTTGTGCACTCTACTCTACTAAGCAGACGACTACATTTACCTGCAACAGCGGGCGTGACTAAGGAGGCTTGTGCACTCTACTCTACTAAGCGGACGACTACATTTACCTGCAACAGCGGGCGTGACTAAGGACGCTTGTGCACTCTACTCCACTAAGCGGACGACTACATTTACCTGCAACAGCGGGCGTGACTAAGGACGCTTGTGCACTCTACTCCACTAAGCAGACGACTACATTTACCTGCAACAGCGGGCGTGACTAAGGAGGCTTGTGCACTCTACTCCACTAAGCAGACGACTACATTTACCTGCAACAGCGGGCGTGACTAAGGAGGCTTGTGCACTCTACTCCACTAAGCAGACGACTACATTTACCTGCAACAGCGGGCGTGACTAAGGATGCTTGTGCACTCTACTCTACTAAGCGGACGACTACATTTACCTGCAACAGCGGGCGTGACTAAGGAGGCTTGTGCACTCTACTCTACTAAGCGGACGACTACATTTACCTGCAACAGCGGGCGTGACTAAGGAGGCTTGTGCACTCTACTCTACTAAGCGGACGACTACATTTACCTGCAACAGCGGGCGTGACTAAGGACGCTTGTGCACTCTACTCTACTAAGCGGACGACTACATTTACCTGCAACAGCGGGCGTGACTAAGGAGGCTTGTGCACTCTACTCTACTAAGCGGACGACTACATTTACCTGCAACAGCGGGCGTGACTAAGGAGGCTTGTGCACTCTACTCTACTAAGCGGACGACTACATTTACCTGCAACAGCGGGCGTGACTAAGGAGGCTTGTGCACTCTACTCTACTAAGCGGACGACTACATTTACCTGCAACAGCGGGCGTGACTAAGGAGGCTTGTGCACTCTACTCCACTAAGCGGACGACTACATTTACCTGCAACAGCGGGCGTGACTAAGGAGGCTTGTGCACTCTACTCCACTAAGCAGACGACTACATTTACCTGCAACAGCGGGCGTGACTAAGGATGCTTGTGCACTCTACTCTACTAAGCGGACGACTACATTTACCTGCAACAGCGGGCGTGACTAAGGAGGCTTGTGCACTCTACTCTACTAAGCGGACGACTACATTTACCTGCAACAGCGGGCGTGACTAAGGAGGCTTGTGCACTCTACTCTACTAAGCGGACGACTACATTTACCTGCAACAGCGGGCGTGACTAAGGACGCTTGTGCACTCTACTCTACTAAGCGGACGACTACATTTACCTGCAACAGCGGGCGTGACTAAGGAGGCTTGTGCACTCTACTCTACTAAGCGGACGACTACATTTACCTGCAACAGCGGGCGTGACTAAGGAGGCTTGTGCACTCTACTCTACTAAGCGGACGACTACATTTACCTGCAACAGCGGGCGTGACTAAGGAGGCTTGTGCACTCTACTCTACTAAGCGGACGACTACATTTACCTGCAACAGCGGGCGTGACTAAGGAGGCTTGTGCACTCTACTCCACTAAGCGGACGACTACATTTACCTGCAACAGCGGGCGTGACTAAGGAGGCTTGTGCACTCTACTCCACTAAGCAGACGACTACATTTACCTGCAACAGCGGGCGTGACTAAGGAGGCTTGTGCACTCTACTCTACTAAGCGGACGACTACATTTACCTGCAACAGCGGGCGTGACTAAGGATGCTTGTGCACTCTACTCTACTAAGCGGACGACTACATTTACCTGCAACAGCGGGCGTGACTAAGGAGGCTTGTGCACTCTACTCCACTAAGCAGACGACTACATTTACCTGCAACAGCGGGCGTGACTAAGGAGGCTTGTGCACTCTACTCTACTAAGCGGACGACTACATTTACCTGCAACAGCGGGCGTGACTAGGGAGGCTTGTGCACTCTACTCTACTAAGCGGACGACTACATTTACCTGCAACAGCGGGCGTGACTAAGGAGGCTTGTGCACTCTACTCTACTAAGCGGACGACTACATTTACCTGCAACAGCGGGCGTGACTAAGGAGGCTTGTGCACTCTACTCTACTAAGCGGACGACTACATTTACCTGCAACAGCGGGCGTGACTAAGGAGGCTTGTGCACTCTACTCTACTAAGCGGACGACTACATTTACGAATATGTTAAGAAACGACAGGAAGCTGTTGATTTTCGTCGAGTCAGCTTGCACGAAAGGGGCATTAGATGAATGATGAGTGATGATGATGAGTAGTAAAGAAGGATCTGAGGGCAGTATGCGTATACGTTGAGGCTAGTATATCTATATTTCCAGCTCGTCGATGTCCATGCACATAGAACATTTCTCATCATTTCCCAAAGGGTGCCCATCCGTCTCTTTCTCGCTGCAGATAAGGGCCGGGGGTGCACAACTACCTCGCCGGCAATCTTAATATTACACCCTCGCCCGCTCCACCAATGAGCGTCGAGCCAGCCCTCCGGCCCAACAATTGTCTGCACGTATCCGCATTACGATAGCAATTGCAAGTTTACCACCCCTCTAAAGAGGGTAACTTAATTTCGTTCAAATAGATTCGTTAGGCGGCATTTAGTTGCCCACAAATTGCCGCCTGTCCACGATTCAATTTATTAAGCAATCTTCACGGTTTGTTGGTTGATTGGTTGATTGTAGAATTGAAAACGAAGATGGTAGATTCGGAAGACGTTGAAAATGGCGACAACCTAACTACGTTTTCAAGTCGGATTCTCGTCTACAATCCCTTTTTACATACACTCGGTTTCAACGAAAATTAATCGATTCCTGGCGTTCTTTCATATAGTCTTCCGCTTAGTATAAGTGCACAGCCTCATTAGTCGCGCTCGCAGTCTTCCGCTTAGTATGAGTGCACAGCCTCATTAGTCACGCTCGCAGTCTTCCGCTTAGTATGAGTGCACAGCCTCATTAGTCACGCTCGCAGTCTTCCGCTTAGTATAAGTGCACAGCCTCATTAGTCGCGCTCGCAGTCTTCCGCTTAGTATGAGTGCACAGCCTCATTAGTCACGCTCGCAGTCTTCCGCTTAGTATGAGTGCACAGCCTCATTAGTCACGCTCGCAGTCTTCCGCTTAGTATAAGTGCACAGCCTCATTAGTCGCGCTCGCAGTCTTCCGCTTAGTATGAGTGCACAGCCTCATTAGTCACGCTCGCAGTCTTCCGCTTAGTATGAGTGCACAGCCTCATTAGTCACGCTCGCAGTCTTCCGCTTAGTATAAGTGCACAGCCTCATTAGTCACGCTCGCAGTCTTCCGCTTAGTATGAGTGCACAGCCTCATTAGTCACGCTCGCAGTCTTCCGCTTAGTATGAGTGCACAGCCTCATTAGTCGCGCTCGCAGTCTTCCGCTTAGTATGAGTGCACAGCCTCATTAGTCACGCTCGCAGTCTTCCGCTTAGTATGAGTGCACAGCCTCATTAGTCACGCTCGCAGTCTTCCGCTTAGTATGAGTGCACAGCCTCATTAGTCGCGCTCGCAGTCTTCCGCTTAGTATAAGTGCACAGCCTCATTAGTCACGCTCGCAGTCTTCCGCTTAGTATGAGTGCACAGCCTCATTAGTCGCGCTCGCAGTCTTCCGCTTAGTATAAGTGCACAGCCTCATTAGTCGCGCTCGCAGTCTTCCGCTTAGTATGAGTGCACAGCCTCATTAGTCGCGCTCGCAGTCTTCCGCTTAGTATGAGTGCACAGCCTCATTAGTCCCGCTCGCAGTCTTCCGCTTAGTATGAGTGCACAGCCTCATTAGTCACGCTCGCAGTCTTCCGCTTAGTATGAGTGCACAGCCTCATTAGTCACGCTCGCAGTCTTCCGCTTAGTATAAGTGCACAGCCTCATTAGTCGCGCTCGCAGTCTTCCGCTTAGTATGAGTGCACAAGCCTCATTAGTCACGCTCGCAGTCTTCCGCTTAGTATGAGTGCACAAGCCTCATTAGTCACGCTCGCAGTCTTCCTCTTAGTATGAGTGCACAGCCTCATTAGTCACGCTCGCAGTCTTCCGCTTAGTATGAGTGCACAAGCCTCATTAGTCACGCTCGCAGTCTTTATGAGTACACAAGCCTCATTAGTCACGCTCGCAGTCTTCCGCTTAGTATGAGTGCACAGCCTCATTAGTCACGCTCGCAGTCTTCCGCTTAGTATGAGTGCACAGCCTCATTAGTCGCGCTCGCAGTCTTCCGCTTAGTATGAGTGCACAGCCTCATTAGTCACGCTCGCAGTCTTCCGCTTAGTATGAGTGCACAAGCCTCATTAGTCACGCTCGCAGTCTTCCGCTTAGTATGAGTGCACAGCCTCATTAGTCACGCTCGCAGTCTTCCGCTTAGTATGAGTGCACAGCCTCATTAGTCACGCTCGCAGTCTTCCGCTTAGTATGAGTGCACAGCCTCATTAGTCACGCTCGCAGTCTTCCGCTTAGTATGAGTGCACAGCCTCATTAGTCGCGCTCGCAGTCTTCCGCTTAGTATGAGTGCACAGCCTCATTAGTCACGCTCGCAGTCTTCCGCTTAGTATGAGTGCACAGCCTCATTAGTCGCGCTCGCAGTCTTCCGCTTAGTATGAGTGCACAGCCTCATTAGTCACGCTCGCAGTCTTCCGCTTAGTATGAGTGCACAGCCTCATTAGTCGCGCTCGCAGTCTTCCGCTTAGTATGAGTGCACAGCCTCATTAGTCACGCTCGCAGTCTTCCGCTTAGTATGAGTGCACACGCCTCATTAGTCACGCTCGCAGTCTTCCGCTTAGTATGAGTGCACAGCCTCATTAGTCGCGCTCGCAGTCTTCCGCTTAGTATGAGTGCACAGCCTCATTAGTCACGCTCGCAGTCTTCCGCTTAGTATGAGTGCACACGCCTCATTAGTCACGCTCGCAGTCTTCCGCTTAGTATGAGTGCACAGCCTCATTAGTCGCGCTCGCAGTCTTCCGCTTAGTATGAGTGCACAAGCCTCATTAGTCACGCTCGCAGTCTTCCGCTTAGTATGAGTGCACAGCCTCATTAGTCGCGCTCGCAGTCTTCCGCTTAGTATGAGTGCACAGCCTCATTAGTCGCGCTCGCAGTCTTCCGCTTAGTATGAGTGCACAGCCTCATTAGTCGCGCTCGCAGTCTTCCGCTTAGTATGAGTGCACAGCCTCATTAGTCACGCTCGCAGTCTTCCGCTTAGTATGAGTGCACAGCCTCATTAGTCGCGCTCGCAGTATTCCGCTTAGTATGAGTGCACAGCCTCATTAGTCGCGCTTGCAGTCTTCCGCTTAGTATGAGTGCACAGCCTCATTAGTCACGCTCGCAGTCTTCCGCTTAGTATGAGTGCACAGCCTCATTAGTCACGCTCGCAGTCTTCCGCTTAGTATGAGTGCACAGCCTCATTAGTCGCGCTCGCAGTCTTCCGCTTAGTATGAGTGCACAGCCTCATTAGTCACGCTCGCAGTCTTCCGCTTAGTATGAGTGCACAGCCTCATTAGTCACGCTCGCAGTCTTCCGCTTAGTATGAGTGCACAGCCTCATTAGTCACGCTCGCAGTCTTCCGCTTAGTATGAGTGCACAAGCCTCATTAGTCGCGCTCGCAGTCTTCCGCTTAGTATGAGTGCACAGCCTCATTAGTCGCGCTCGCAGTCTTCCGCTTAGTATGAGTGCACAGCCTCATTAGTCGCGCTCGCAGTCTTCCGCTTAGTATGAGTGCACAGCCTCATTAGTCGCGCTCGCAGTCTTCCGCTTAGTATGAGTGCACAGCCTCATTAGTCGCGCTCGCAGTCTTCCGCTTAGTATGAGTGCACAAGCCTCATTAGTCGCGCTCGCAGTCTTCCGGTTAGTATGAGTGCACAAGCCTCATTAGTCGCGCTCGCAGTCTTCCGCTTAGTATGAGTGCACAGCCTCATTAGTCACGCTCGCAGTCTTCCGCTTAGTATGAGTGCACAGCCTCATTAGTCGCGCTCGCAGTCTTCCGCTTAGTATGAGTGCACAGCCTCATTAGTCGCGCTCGCAGTCTTCCGCTTAGTATGAGTGCACAGCCTCATTAGTCACGCTCGCAGTCTTCCGCTTAGTATGAGTGCACAGCCTCATTAGTCACGCTCGCAGTCTTCCGCTTAGTATGAGTGCACACGCCTCATTAGTCGCGCTCGCAGTCTTCCGCTTAGTATGAGTGCACAGCCTCATTAGTCGCGCTCGCAGTCTTCCGCTTAGTATGAGTGCACAGCCTCATTAGTCATTAGTCACGCTCCATGTGTTTGGGGGTTTCAGCTAACCAATGTACACGCTGTGATACATTATGAAACTATTGCATCTGTTTCAACCCGATGTCAGGAACCAGAGAAGTAGTACTACTGGTCTCGGCTATATACTTCGTCAGCACGACCTTGTGAATGCTGATGTCATAGATGAGAGAGTCGGAGCCAATAAGCGGGTGGCTTTTTCAAATAGTGACATTTGGTAGGCTACCACAATGTTGCTGTGAACGACTTTACTTTGGGGCAACTTTAATTAGGCTATCAGCTATATGTCTACAAAATTACAACGTTAATATGGCGGTTGAATCGAAAGGTGGTGATAGAATCCATCTAAATATCGACACGAATAGTTTAGTTTGATCACGACATCTCAATATTTGAATAATCCAAACCCAGTTGCCCCCTAAGTGAAATGACAGCGCCGTCACGGTAGCACAGATAACTGCTTACAATCAGTTATACGGTTATTATAAAGCAGTGCAACTCCCTTACATTACAGTGCACAGCACACAATGCACGGCAGCTTTACGATGCAATTACTCTTAGATAAGATTAATTACCCGTGTAATTTGTTTGTCCACGGCCACTATTATCACCGCACAGCCTCTCTTTTCAAGTGGGGTAGTGTGATACGGCGGAGTTATATTATGAATAATATAGTTTCAATATTACATCACATTGTTATCTCAGGTAGTAGCTGTTATATTGACACAGGCATATTACAATGCATGCACAACTGAGCTCGGCAGTATCGAAAGTATACATGAATTCGAAATACATTTGTAATTTGCATCGAAAATACCGGAGCAACAATTGTTTTTGTATCGAAAATATATTTGAAGAAATATTTTGCACTCAAGTAGTTTTGATGTAAATTGAACAGACAGCCGGACGATCGATCACGTTGATTGAACTTAGCGAATAGAAACGCCTTATTACAATCCGCTTCCCTTGTAAAACTGTCTATAATTGAGAGTGTTTACCATAGAGTTATGTAGACACGGCCTTTTACAGAAGAGCCCGCGTTCATCTTCAATACTTTGCCGACGTAGACACAACAAAAATAAAAATAGTAATTTTAAAATGTTTCAAGGAATCTGCCCTAGTAGGGTGTCCCATAATAACCTCTTGCACGTTTAAATCATGGCTACGGCGATAGAAACACATATATCCATACAAATGATATTATGGCTCGTAACAAGCACGAGTCGGATTATTTCAGACACGTCAATTCTATAGACTAAAGAAGCAACAATGAAAGAGTGAGAAAATTGATTTTATAGCAAATTAAGAACCGGTAACCGTTGAATGAATCCACATCGACAGTAGTTTAGAAAATGGGCGCCGGCATTGTCATATGTCGGAATTCTGATTTTGATACTGCCAGACTTTAACTACAGCTTTAACAATTCGAATATAACTGTTTTGCGGAATAGAATTTAGAAATTGATGTAAAAACATTTGCTGTAGCTTGTTCGTTACTGTTTTGTGACACTGACAGTGACTTGTGGTCGTAAATCGAAAATACCGAAATGCAACTCGGTCGCGTTCCGGTATAAAAAGTGTCGCCCGCAGTTATGTAACGCTGAAATAATGTCGCTCATGGTTTTCACAGCATAAACCGTGCGGTTGCATGAGATGGTTTCCTCAATGTTGCGGTGGTGACGGCGATGCCCGCAAAGATCATCTCGTGCATATCTTTACACCTCCATCACAGTTTGCTCACTTTTCTTTTATATCATGCGCATATCTTTCTTGGCGTCGTACCGCGGCCCTCTTCGCGACCTGAACGCCCACCGTCTGTCTCCTGTTCGGTCCGTGATACAATATTGGACAATACACTGTTCCTTGTCACAAATAAAAACAATTTAAAAAATTAAAAAAAGATATATTTCGAACCCTGATCAGAGCTCTTCAACAGGCGAAAACACTCAACGGTGCGTTTTGCGGTGTGTGTCTGATCAGGGTTCGAAATATTGCGTTTTTTAAATTGTTTTTATCTGTGACAAGGAACAGTGTACAGTCCAATTACTAGGTATTATATAACGTTTTACCTGTTCTACTATGTTTCCGTTTTAATAAGAAGATAATATAATGGACCGACGGGATGTAGAGCAGTAGCTAGCAATAAATAATAATAATAACTGAAACAAGTTTAAGTCATACAATTATAGTCATTCTCAAAACACATAATTAACAAGACTGTTAAAAAGATGTGCGGAAGTGCGCAGAAGCCGAACTAGTGTGTCGCCATGCAACCAACTTCTCGGTACCTAGCCTTGGTGCATTTCGTCGTGCACATGTAAAACCAAGGTACCGTCATGTGCAAAATGCAGTGACGTGTAATAACCACTGTATGACGACGACAACACAACAACGAATTAGTGAACGAGCTGAAACTCGCAAACACTTTTGGTTTCTAGAGAGAAACGAGACTCGACGCAATTATCATCATTATTATTTTCTTACATTTAAGTGGTAAATACAGGAGCGAGGACTCAAATTATATAATAAACGCATTGATGTGCGAGAGTGAGTTGACAAAGTGTGTGTGGTTGTAGGGTTTTCCACCGCGTCGAAAAAGTTTTGTTACCAATCATTGTTTCATTGTTGATGTCGACATTTTAAACAAACTGTCATCTTGCTAAGTACCTACACGCATTTGCACTAACTGCACTAAGTACAAAAAGTACTCAGAGAAAGTTTCTGCCCCTCTTATCTTAACCGCAGTGTTTACATCTACCCTCCACAGGGGAGATCAAGTAAACCCTTCCTTGGCTGCTACACACAATAAGTCTAATGTAATCACGCATCCCCTTGTTGCCAACTATAAACCTAATCACAAGGCCAACACTAAGTCGGCAGTAATAGCAGCGGCCAATTATAATCACCCGGTGCTCCCTATTTAGCTCGAGGTTCGACTCCCGGCGAAGGTGAATTGTTTGGTACGGACGCGTCGTGCTGTGCAGTGTGCATGTCGATTAGCATATAGACACGATGTGTCAAAAATAGCAGACAAAGTTCTTTCTCATTTAAGTTCAGAATCATCTACAAAACGAAACCATTCCGGTTACAAAATTGATTGTCAATCAATCGATGTCTGCTCTACGCCAATAGTGGTGGCTTTGAATAGGCGTCACTTCAGTGTTGTAATCGCCTTTCGCTACAAGACCGATAATCCTAATTAGTCCAAAATGTATATATATAGTGGTTGATTATGAGAAGGGAGGAGATAAACCTGATACGTAGCCTACTCCCGTCGACGAAAAGTACCATGAGGGGACCATTTTGTTATACGTCCCATACGAAAGGACGGTATATAACTTTGATCAGTCATATAGATTGCCGAGCAGTCACACTCTCTCTCTCTCTCTCCTGACCTAGCCCGACCCGATGTTCTTCTTTGTGTGGGAACCATGGCTAAACGAACAATCTCTGGATCTTTCGGAAGCTGTTTGTTTACTACGCGATGAAGATATGTATCAGCTAATAACACAGACAAGATACGACCGAAAGCGTCTGTTAGACCCAATAATCACCATCATCACCCGAAGATATCTAGCTCGTGGCTGCACGGTGCAATATAGCAGCAACAGAAGAGGCATTACAACAATCAATACAGTTTGCCTGCACCCTATGTCTGTCTGTATTAATTATACGCAAGCATCGGGAACCAACCCTAACCTAGACAATGTGAAGGAGGACTCTCCCCTAATGCAACGCTGCTCCAGCCAGTGTTTGATCTCGTTGCCATGGCGACAACGCCTTGGGGGTGTAAACACTCTTCAACGTAAGGGGCTAAAACACACGTGGGCTGAGCGCTGAGCTTTACACCCACAATGCATAACACTCATTTGAGCCACACAATTTACATTGTAATTCACTTTAATGGGAGGGTAGTTAAAAAAATATGCACATTTAATTCCAGTTCGTATTTTTTTTTACCATTTCCGGTAAAAATATTTTGTCAGCTCATCCTACAAGCATTTAAAGAAACATTATCAATTATTTTAATTTTATATAATACTTTTCATGAGTCTGCACTTTAAATTTCTTTTGCAAACTGTGACGTAGAGCTAATGAAAAATGGTCGCTTTGACAATACAGACGATTGTGGGTTCGAATCCATCGACGAGTGCTTGGGTTTAGTACCGCAAACGGCTCAACCAATGACTTAAATCCCACAACGGTTCATTGACCTCACGAGGACCCTAGATTGTACTCTAAAACCGATACCCTTGATACAATAAAATGGTTATAATAACTGCATAGCTAAAAAAGCAAAGGCTCTCTTTGCGGTTTTCACATCTGTAAAGTTGTTAGACAGTAACCTTGTGGATGCTGATGGCCAATCAAATGTCAGTATTTACAAAAGCCACCCGCTGGTTGGCTCCGACTCACTCATCTATGACGTCTGCAACCACAAAGATGCTGTAGAACCATTTTATTGCGGCTTTTCTCCCGTCTTCAGCACTTTAATATAACCATAAATCGTCTCGATCAGCATAATGACAGATCGTTAATTTAAATAAAACAAGCAAAGGAAGTCGTATCGCAGCCCACACTTGTCGGCTACGTGGAACGCAGTTTATCCCCCACGAGAGTGTTAATGTGGTGGGTGGGGGGAGCCTGTAATAACGTTTAGATCCCCTGTGGGGCCCCCGCCCCCCTCGAGATCCGATCAGATGAATGGAGTGATGGGCAACGACGTTTAGATCTACACAGACCACAGTCAATGCGATGGCGATCATGAGTCAATGCCACGCTATACGCAAGTGTCTCCACTTGTCATGTTTACCCTTTCCGCGACAGTTCCTGGACTAGAGGGCGGCCCCCGTGCTCCCTCGGGAGAACCTATACGCGCAGGCAGACCAGTGTAGTATATACTCAAATGAAAGCAGGGAATAACCAACTTGCGCAGATTCGTAAATAAATAAGCTGTATACCATTGTTCCATGGAAAACATACAACATTCCCACTCTCCTCAGGACATTTGTATAGTACATGAAGTGTACGTTACCATTGTATATTTTAGAATCTTTGGACACAAGGCATTTATTTGGCAGTTCATGAATCAAATTCATCCTAGATTACGTAATCGTTTTAACATATAATCCAAAACAAATGACAGCATTTCGGGGTAAAACATTGCCTTTTACTGCATCTGGACTCATCCGTGCAACATAGTCGACCCAATCATACGATGTCGCTAAGAAACTAGAAACTACGAAGGGCCAATCTGCACTTCCACCAAATTTGAAATGTTTTCACGTCGCGTATCATGATTTCAACGATGAAGTAACCCACCACAGCTTGACGGCGACAGAAACCATACCATAATAAAAGTCGAGTAAAATGTTGACCCAACATGCAGGCAGCTTCACACACAATATATTTGTTTCTCGGTAGAAACACGTCACATTACACCAATTACAGAGATAAACTACCAAGTTTACGCAAGCGCCCTATATGTATAGTGTATACACGAAAACACACAAGTAGGCCCGACTTGTGGTGACATCGAGGAAATGTCGAAACCTTTTATAGAGGAACCCGGTCGACGGCCTGGCCCATATAAACGTGGCCCCCATGGCTGTAAATAGTAGCGCAATTAATTAGCCTACATAGCAACACTTTGCATGCGCAGAAATATGATTACACGACATAAAAGAGAGCAGTTTCGCGGAGTGTGGTGATATCGAAGACAAGCCATCACCATTATAGGCAGAGGAAGAAGCGAGCAAAGTACTTTCGGCAAGCATCGGAAGGAATACGCTACATTCCAGCATCTGATGTCCCCCTTCTACGTTCTTCAACAAATCAATCATAACCCTCATCAAAGTCGAATATATCCATGTGTTGGGGTCGTTATCTTTCAAAGCTTATCGTTGTACACACAGCAATCTAAATTTAGATGGCTTCTTCTGTGCATAATGTTGTTGGGTCCATGAATCATGACATGGACCACGATATGATAATGTTCTTGGAGACCATGGACATGACGTCGTTGAGTTCGGACAACGGTCATGTTAAAACTGACCAATCAGGATAGAGGTGCACAAGTTGGTTGGAATCGGCTTCGACGTCCATGTAATGCACCCAGCATTTGAGAAAAGGTTACGAGAAACAAGGATTTCGTTCTTGGCGTCAGCTCCACAGCCGGAGAAAGAAATCAAAAAAATGAAGACGTTATACCAGCGCGGCCACAATGATCCGATCCATTCCAATAATGGATTGGACTGCGGGGAGTAGCTGGAGGGATGCATTAGTCTGCCAGGGAGGCACGATTCCTCCGGGACAGCCCCTCGTAAAACCAACAAGCACTAACCCGAGGCCATCACTTCCATACATCAGGGGTGCATGTTAGATGCGATATGCACCACAGTTCGCCTGATAGAGGACAGATCATGGTACACGGATATTCTTCCTTGGCCAACCAGAAATACCATTCTACCGTGGTAAGAGATGGAGACAATAATTCGGGACGTTACTGGTATGGCAACTGACAAGACAGATTCAAGTTTTTCACATGGTTTCTTAATACAAGATCCGGCCGGATGCATAGCCATAGATGTCCCCTACCACACAAAGTGTATAACTAGTTATCTCTGCCCCTACATACGGTAGGGAAGCACCTAACTGTTAAATAGTTTGTTATTCTTGTAGAAAACATTCAAAATAGCGTGTTGTAAAACACAATTCCATAATTTCAAAGAGAGGATTCCTCTCTTTGAAACTACCCCCTAACTAGGGGACATCTCTGCATCTATAGACGTAATTCATAAGACGAATGCTGCATCCATTTCAATACATGTAGCTAGGACAATCACGATTCGCGACGATGACGAGCGACCAAACCGAAGGGAAGAACAGCGTGTCTTCCTTCACGGCTACCGTGGCCACGTCACCGTGCTTCACACAATCTCATCTAATGTCGTACACACGCGTGGTACCGACCAAGACCGTCGTGCCCGTGTATATAGCACACGCCACGTTGAGTACAATGTACGTCACGTTGTAATTACCGGTACTCACGCTCGAGCCCAAGACAACGGTATCTCTCTCTCTTGCCGAAATGAATGCGTTCTATAGCTAGACGATGTTCCAAAATCTATACACCCATGATAAACTATAGATTACAGTCTACCAGAGATCCACACACTTTTTTGAACTGCACCCCGCCCCTCCCTAGCACATTGCAACAAATGTATCGAACCCCTGCGTGATTGAAAAAAATGTAATAACCTTGTTTACATTTCATTGCGTCCCCCACCCGGGGCACCCTCTCCTCCCCGTTACCCCTAGCTAACATCATCTCGTACCGATGCGTCCGTCATAGACGAGTGGTTCGTGGCCAATCAGAGATCGGTATTTGGAATTGGGACTCGCCGGTTGGCCACCATGCACTCACCTATAGCGAAAGCATAATATGTAAGGTTGTTTCGGGGCAAGTAAGTGAAACTCGTATAACATTAACATTTACCTAAATTATGTTTTAATAAATATATTTTACTGAATTTCGCGGGACTTCCCAGCATGTCCATGGAAGTCCAGGGTCCACGGACCACAGTTTAGAAACCTCTGCAATCTCTCGTCTCCCTCCAAGAGAAAACCATTCCACCGTCGTGAACCATTCCGCCATCAGTCACGCTAGTGTGACCCTCCTCGACGAATGTTGTCACTCTACTGGCAATTCCATCGCAATCACCCCACCCCCACTATAATGCACACATTTCTCCAGACATGTCACGGACAGCTCCTGCAATCTGTCAACACGCCCCACCAACCCCCGGGGGAAGTTTACACGAATTGCCGCCATTTTCTCTGCACTCTCATTCTTTTGTCCTGCGGCAATTTCAATTTGTCTACTCTCCGTGAAGACTGCGACTGCCCCCCATGACATTCTCGCTTTATTCCCCGACGAAAGAGCTAACTCAACTTACTTTATTGGCGCGTCTTAGATCTTACTCTAATGTATTCATTGATCGTCGCGGTTTTGCCGACAACATTCGCACTCTTCAATCCGTCCCAATTTATTTTAAAATTAGAATCATATTTTGAAAAACCAAATCGTTGTAATTTTTTGTTTCCCAGAAAGTTTCACTCGGGCTAGATAAGACGCCTTCCCCTATTTCGAATACCCCCCCCCCCCCCCCCAGCGGCGAACTTGTTTTACGGTTGATGTGTGCGAAGTCGAAAATGGTTCACGCTTCCAGAGTTGATCCGGGCATAAAACCTCGACCAAATCCCAATATTCCCTATCCTATACCGACGGGATTTCTGCCTCATTGCTTAGTCGTTTCATAACCTCTCCTCCTGCAGATGGTAACGTATATGTATAGTGCGTTCGCTGCAAGGAGCGATTGAACACCGTGCGAAAACGGCAAAACCGAGAATCAACCGGAAAATGTTCAGTTGAATCAATGAAAATAAAACGTCCCAACATATTAAGTATACTTAATTTATAATACTTATTTTCTTATTATTTCTTTTGATAGACAAAGCAAATGTATCCATCCTGAAATTTGACAGACAAAATAATTCGATCACGAAAATCAGCGTACAGTGAAAGAATATATAATTATCGTGGTAGCCTGCACGCAGGTCCGGTTTTGTTCTTGGGAGACTCTAAAGGTGGATTTCTATAAATGTGCAAAACTCCAGCACACATGTACGAGCGTAGAAGGCTACACAGAACCAAAGACCATGGTATAGACTATAGAGGCATATACACCGACAACGTTTTGCAACCGTCCATCTGACGGACCCGCAATACTTGGCGCAATGCCGCCCCTTTCATGCACGCTGGTTCAACGAAAATCAACCGATTTCCAACCTAAGATCGTAAATTATAATTTATCTCCAATGGACCCGTTTAAAATATATCAAGTGGTAGTGTTGGACGTAGTATTTGGTACGCATTAGACTACTTACGAGTCGTTGAGGCAACTTTAGTAGGTCTAGCTAGATACAATGCGAATTAGTAAGTAAGAACTATTTGGAGAACCAAACAGAAAAACTTGACTGTTCAATTTCATTAAATGCCAAGCGGTAATCATAAATGCAAGGTTTATATTACATATAATTGCAGGTATAATGCAAATCTACTTTTTTGCGGCACTATTTTTGTTTTGATAATTATACTTTTATGTGAACACGTTTAAAAAAAAAAAGATAAAACAAGATTCCCACGATTTGCATAGAGGTATATCCACGCTCGCGACCAGGGCTCGAACCCCGGGCCGGCAACACAACACAAAGACAACGATTATACGCGAGTTAGCGATCACGCCGGGGTATTGTTGGGAGCCTACGTCATGGGGGGGCGTATACACAATCACAGATCATGACCGCAAGATCATGGACACAAGGCAATTAGCAGACACCTGCGATGCGAGCGCGGGCAGGCGCAGCAGAACAAACATACATACACTCTATAGTGTCATTATTACACACACCGCCGCCGAAACAATTCGACACACTCGAGAAAGGTAACACGAGTTGTTATTATCAAAATCATAGTGACAAAAAAAAAAATGGAGACACGGGATTACAATACTTCGTATGGATGGGTACTGATTGCATGATCACGGGACGCGTTATGTAATATTTACGTGTGGTGATGGTGATATTGTACTTGTACTTGTAGAGATGGTAAAACGTGTTGAGGCAAGCAAGGTTGTAAGTGGAATCAATTCATATCATTTTCGGACCTCCGGCCAAAAAAAGGCAAAACAAAAACTACATAATTATACTAATGTATCCCTGCATATACATCCGCTCCGTGGCAGATATGGCCACATTTTCTTGGATGTTCACATTATTGGAATTTATACGATATTCACTGTAACCAAACCAAACCCAAAAGCATTATACAAAAATCATGTTTCGCGCGAAAATAAACCCACGAAACTCGCGGACCATGACTCACGTGAATGTGACAACAAGCAAGACAAGTTCAACAGGTAGATTGAATGACACTTCCCGAGTAGACCAGCACTAATATAGTAAGTAACTACTTACTACATGCACAGAATGTACAATCTTGTTTACAACGGCCCGAAATGTATTGATACTTGAAAAAACTTGACGTCATTTCAAACAATTGAGAAAATACAATATTATGCATGTCAGTTCTTTGTTTTACCTTTACACCCCACAGCCTTGTGACGTAACAGCCCGATCCGTGAACGTGGAACGTAGCGACAAGCAAGTGTAATAGCAAACACTTACAAGGTAACACCACCAAATAACGAGCAGGCAAATATTTGATGTGACTGTATCATGACTTGTGTAATAATGAGGAGTGGCACTTTTGCTATCTTACCAATGGAATGTCCAAACCAGTTGTTACTTGACTACATCGATTAAATGATTTGTATATATGGCTGTAGTAAAGGCAATCGAGACGAGAGATTAGTCTCATTAAATTGGGAATTAAAAACTGAAGACGTTTAGAAGATGAGACGCAAAGTGAGATACACTTTTTGTATTAATCATAAGAAAACCCGAGGAATGATTGAATGTTACGTTTTTGTTTCACAAAACCGCATTTGAAACCGAAATGTGTATGAAGAATGAGTTGGTTTAAAAAATAAAATAATGAAAACTGCTTTCTTTTCGTAGGGATGAAAGGTTATAATTTAGAAGATATCTAATGGTTATCACTCAATATAACCGCTCGTAATGATAAAGCAACGAGGGTAATCGAGACACAAGAATGTCCACACCATGAATACGAACTATACAGACCCATCTACACCGGCTCTACAACATTGGAGTGCGCAAAGTGGCACTTCTTATGTCACACACTCGTCTCAAGGAGAGATTAGAACACTTAATTACGATTGATTAACATTTTCAGCTTACGTCATAATGAGTGGAGGAACGTGCTGCAACAACAGCTTCGAGCGGTGAGACAATAGGGAACATATTATGTATTTTCCTGCGTCAATATATATATAAAAAGCCTCAACGATTTCTCCGTCAAGACTGTATGAGGTCGGGGCTTCGGTCCTAAGGGTTAAAGGCGCTTTCATAGCAACACGGCAACACGTTTTTCCGGACCGGCAAGTCAGGTGAACCAATCAGGGCAGGCACGGCAAGTTTCGGTTCTCGTGATCTGCCGGTCCGGAAAAACGTGTTGCCGTGTTGCTATGAAAGCGCCTTAAGTCATCTAGGGACGTGGGTTCGAATCCCGCGAAAGTAAAGAGTTTTATAACCAATCTTTCATCTTCATATATCGCCTCAAATATAGCATGACTGCAGGAACAGAGACGTAAAAAAACAAGAATCATCGTCATCCGAGACAATATAACGTTTTGTGATGAGATACAAAATCTGATCGGCTAATTTAATGTTCAAATAAATCAATTGCAAATGCTTACACATTCCTCATTTCGCAAATCGAATCCTAAACATGTAACGATCGTTATATACCGTGCATGGAGTCCTTGATCTTAAATCCCAACTACAATGATCAATGAGTGGACCATGGCTTGGCTATGCCCGCCCCATCGTGAATTTATTTGCTTATACATCGCCTACCGGATCTACGACTCGATTGGTTGAAAGGGTTTTTACGTCACCTTTAGTTTTAGCCATAGCAGCAGGAATATAATGTATAATAAATATCACATTCACATTGATAAATTAAAATTCTATTACGGTCCGCGTTACGCCCATGCCGTCAGCAAGCACACCAACCCCACCCACCCACAACACCCTACATATTATATTACAGTGTCAGCTTCGGGGCCCGTTCAAATATTTTTGTTAAAAACATAACATTACTGTCGTAGACAATACAAGCAAAGCATGGTCTTACAATCTCGTGCATACTTTATCAAAAATGTTTTTTATATTTTATGATGATTCAAATGCACGATCAAATCATAAATGTTCTATTATAGCACCGCAAGCTGGTTGCCCCCCACCCCCCTCAGCGTTCACAGATGACTGCCGCTCGTTTGCCAATCTCAAACACATTATGTTTGTTTCTCGTCACGACGCCCCCGAAGACTGCTAAGCACGCGCACGCAAGCTGATTGCCCCCCACCCCCCTCAGCGTTCACAGATGACTGGCGCTCGTTTGCCAATCTACAACACATTATGTTTGTTTCTCGTCACGACGCCCCCGAAGACTGCTAAGCACGCGCACGCAAGCTGATTGCCCCCCACCCCCTCAACGTTCACAGATGACTGGCGCTCGTTTGCCAATCTACAACACATTATGTTTGTTTCTCGTCACGACGCCCCCGAAGACTGCTAAGCACGCGCACGCAAGCTGATTGCCCCCCACCCCCTCAACGTTCACAGATGACTGGCGCTCGTTTGCCAATCTCCAACACATTATGTTTGTTTCTCGTCACGACGCCCCCGAAGACTGCTAAGCACGCGCACGCAAGCTGATTGCCCCCCACAGATGACTGGCGCTCGTTTGCCAATCTCAAACACATTATGTTTGTTTCTCGTCACGACGCCCCCGAAGACTGCTAAGCACGCGCACGCAAGCTGATTGCCCCCCACAGATGACTGGCGCTCGTTTGCCAATCTCCAACACATTATGTTTGTTTCTCGTCACGACGCCCCCGAAGACTGCTAAGCACGCGCACGCAAGCTGATTGCCCCCCACCCCCTCAACGTTCACAGATGACTGGCGCTCGTTTGCCAATCTCCAACACATTATGTTTGTTTCTCGTCACGACGCCCCCGAAGACTGCTAAGCACGCGCACGCAAGCTGATTGCCCCCCACCCCCCTCAACGTTCACAGATGACTGCCGCTCGTTTGCCAATCTCCAACACATTATGTTTGTTTCTCGTCACGACGCCCCCGAAGACTGCTAAGCACGCGCACGCAAGCTGATTGCCCCCCACCCCCCTCAGCGTTCACAGATGACTGGCGCTCGTTTGCCAATCTCCACACATTATGTTTGTTTCTCGTCACGACGCCCCCGAAGACTGCTAAGCACGCGCACGCAAGCTGATTGCCCCCCACCCCCCTCAGCGTTCACAGATGACTGGCGCTCGTTTGCCAATCTCCAACACATTATGTTTGTTTCTCGTCACGACGCCCCCGAAGACTGCTAAGCACGCGCACGCAAGCTGACATTTCCCCGCTGACGGCGAGCAATTCGTTCCTTACATAACTTTACGAGAGTATATAAACTGCAGGAGCCTGAAGTAGGTTGACAATCACATGCAGTATACACTTTTATTACTGAATAATGAATATGATATCTCCGATTTCTACAAGATACCGCACCTAACTCCCATCCTGTGCAAGTAAGCTCATGCCTCACCTATCATGCATGACCTGTATAAGTAGCACACGAGTACGTTGTAAATTGTAAAACATCAAACAATAATAATAACCATGTAAGCTACATTGCATTTTATCCTGCTGTTTGCATCTAGTCTTGTGTAAAAGCCTCAATTGCATGAAGTTCATCATCTTATCATCTGCCATCAAACTCGCTTCTTGCATTTTCCTCATGATACCTATAAGCTTGTTTGCATAATTTGCTCCATAAGCTCAAGCTGCAATTCCCTTCCGTTCAAATTCCTTGCATCCTCATCCTCTTCAGCTCGTTAGCGTTATAACCCGTATATAAGCGACCATTCTTTATTGTATTCCTGCTTATCCCGTGCAGTCGTCATCAACGGGCAACGTTGCAATAATATACCACACACACCAAGACGGGCATCTCGATGGCTTCAATCGGCATAAACGACGTACATGGCTTCCGGGTCCGCAAAAACGGCTTCTTTGCTCCATATCTCTTTCTCCAGAAGCTCGCCATTTATTAATCGCCAATATATCCTTCCCCTATCCGGCTTCTCAAATGACGACCCGAATGTCCGAGTACGGCCTCTCACTGTGACGCACGGCTTCTGTCCAGCTGGTATTGTCTTTAGTAAGTAAAGTGGACCACGGGGGTACGGGTGACATTATCATAAAAGCCATTCGCTTCTTAGAGAATCATTAACATCAATTTCCATCGCTTTCTACAACTTTTCCTGAACGCTCGCTTTGAATCTGCGGAATCATCAATTTGTCCACAAAGTACGTGCGTGCACCGTGTTGCGGAAGTATTGTCACTATATATAGCTTCTTCCTATACGGCTTCTCTATCACCCCCGTAACACAGATAACAAATTAGGTGAAGTGTTAATTAGAATTATCTGTGGCCGTATCTATCACCATAAACACTTGCGCTTTAATGAAATTATCCAATATTACATTCTATTTCCTAGTGAAATTCGTATACCAAAAGGGGAGGGGGGAATTGATTACTCTGACTTTCCATATCTGGAAAGTTAAAAGAAAACATCTCGAACCGGGAAATGAGTTTTCTCATCCTTATCTATCACCCATCATCGTTTCGAATAGCATGATTGCAATACAATATAGACGTCAAGCAACAAGAATCACCGTAGGTCAACTGTTGTGCGGAATCAGTTCTGCATGTAACGGAAAACATTATGTCGACGCGTCCATGACGATAATGACGGCTAAATTTACTGTATCCAATCTCCAATCATCACGACTCAAGTGTTGGTCACTCTTTACATCATCTTCGTTGTCTTGTTCACCACTAAAGTAATATCCCTTCTTCCATAGCGTTCTTCTTTATACATGCCGGCACTCTTTGCGATCTAAACAATCACACACCCCCATATCTTCTCATCCCCCCAGTACTGGACTCTCCTTAGGACGACCCCGGCGATGTACGGTGGATCTGATTCGGCCGACGAGCTGTCGAGTACGTCGTTAAAACACAAAATAATAATAATAATAATAATAATAATAATAATAATAATAATAATAATAATAATAATAATAATAATAATAAAAAATGCTTAGTTCTGCAAAAGCTCGAACCAACATGAACCGCAAAGTGCGTCGATGTGCGTTACCTGTGGAATGTCTCCTCACGACCACCGGCCTCCCCCTCGCGTGCACGTCACACCGACACCCCCGACACTTGCCGCCGGGGTGCTTGATGACGTCATCGAACTGTTGTATCCAATGAGAGTCGAGGTCCCAGGAGAAGTGTACGGGGCTCCCCACGCGGGGGGACACCTGACAGCCGCTGTCACTCACGGGCATTGCGTCACTGTTGACTTAGCTTAGACCACCCCAGTGGCGGACATCACGCGCACACACATGCGAGCCGATCAAGATTTGTTTTAATTTTAAAAATCATACACAAATATCAGGTAAATTATGATTTGAATCAAAATTGTAAATTCTATAACATATATAAATCCGCTGTTGTCTTCAATGTGGGAAGATCAAACCAGTGGCGTACATGTACGTGAGTCTTCACTTACACACGATTTGTTCTTGTATTAAAAATAGTACCAGTGGCGAACATGTGAAAATTCCCTTACACACGACGTCTTTTTTAGTTAAAAAATTACACAACTATATATTCGTTTTTTAGTAAAAATTGTCACTATACCCATCAAACGATAATAATAATAATAATCGTATTGTCTTTTATTAAAGTCTCCAACTCGAAAATCCGACACACACACCACACGTACAAAAAATCCTCTTACTGTGAAACTAACTGTCCATCCACCGTTCGTTTGTCATCGCCACTGTGTCACCTACAACATCAGCTGGTAAGTCACGCACGCTGTTGTCTCCACCGTATCCACCGCACGACTGACATTAGCGGCAGAGCGCACGAGAATGTTTCCTCCCCACCGCCACCCAAACCACCACCACGATGAAGTAACGACTGTGTTTCAAGGTCACAAGACGCGCGAAACTATCGCACAAACTCTTCCACACTCACACCTCGCTTGTATTACACAAACATACGCCGACTGTTATTACAACACGAGTATATACGTCAATCACACAAGACCCCGAACATGTGAGCGAAGGATCAAATGAAACCTTCGCCGCGCGAAAACCGACCACCCCGATATGTATAGTGCGTACTCTACGTCCTTGTCGGGTTCCTTCCAATGACTGACTACTCACACGATAGATCAATCAATCAATCAATCACGGCTCCGGTCAAGTGTCTGGCGGTCTAATTCAATCATCTCGACAACGGAGGGCCGACCCCGAGACGAGAGTAGGTAATAATATATATTATTATTACTCAATAATAGACGCCGGCGCTTATCTAAGTAGGCGCGCATGACTTAATACGCGCGTATAAATCAAAGTGTGCCGCGTGTTTACAAGCGCTCTCATGTACATCTAATAAAACAATGGAAGATAACGGAAATTCGGGTTAAGACATTGTCAAGGTCGAGAATGTAATAATAATAATGAAGATTGCACAGACATAAATAATGATAAAATAATATGACCTGGCCTAAGGTGTTTAAATTGTTTTACACAATGGTTCAGGTATCCGAATGAATGATCGTAAACCGTGGGGATATAGACGAATATTATGTTGATATCCTGGAGTGGCCCCAGGCGTTTTATTCGCTAATGCTAGTCTTGAGCACCGTTTTGATTGATGGACAATGTCTTGCTTGCAATTAGCGTGTACCTCTCGAAGAGACAATTCTTGAGCACCGTTTGGCTGGAAAGACGCGCGAGAGTCTTGCTTGCAATGTTTACCGAGAGTTTTCTTTCATTCGGTGTTACTCTCAAAGATAAATACACAAATATTCTGGAGCGCCGTTTAGCTATAGATGGTCTTGCAATTGCAATATGTACCGAAAGTTTTATTCGACGTTCCTCTTATCCAATGTTCCTCTCGAAAAGATAGATACACACCGTTAGACACCGTTAGATGGGTGGACGAGCCAGTGTCTTACAACTGCAACGTGACCGTGAATTTGTTTACTCAATACTAATCTAACTAAAGATAGACACAATTCTAGAGCACCGTTTGGATGTACACAGACCCCCAAAGTTTTATTCAACAAAAGATAGAGACGCAATAAATCTCGAGCAGCGTTTGTACGAGCGAGAGTACCGAGCAGCGGTCGAGCCGGCGTGGCGCCCCTTCCTACAGCATGACCGCGACGTCAACTGACTCAGCCGTGTTGTTGTCGCCAACAGCTGAGCTGAGCGGGCGGTGACGCGCAGGCGCACAAACCTCTCTCTCTCTCTCGCGCAACCTGCGAGCACGTGGAGCTGTCAAACACGTCGTCAAGCAAGGAACAACGATGAAGACTGTCATCATTGGCTATAATGTGATTCTCACATTTAGGGGTGGTTCTTGCAGGGGGGGGGGGGGGAGAGCAAACCAAAATCAAGGAATGCAGGAAAAGAGTTATAAAACGCGCGAAATTCGACACTGAAGGGACAGAAAATTTAAATCTGCGATAAATACAACGACGTATTTGTAACCAATAAACAATCTTTGTGGCGGAGGGGGGGGGGGGGGGGGGAGAAACCATCCCCCTCCCATTCGCGAACGTGTACCGTTCTCGACAGCAGTAGTTGATGGATAAAATATAACATATATACAACCGGCCACCCACGTGACGATATGTTTTAAATAAAAATGGCTATTACTCCCAACGCAACCACAATACATATCTCTTGACCAAATCACTTGCACAGCACAACGCTCTGCGTTCCACCGTACGACACACAAACAATGGACAATTAATATAAACGTCATCCAGTCTCCGCTCCGACCGAAGAGAAAGGGAAAACTTGTTTTCGTCCAAATAAAAGACAATTCTTGCTTTCGCATCACAAACGTTTTTTGTCTCGTGTTATTAAGGAGAAGGGGATAATTGACATCGCCATTACACAGTTAACAGATTACTAAGTACTCTGTACAGAGCAATTACCCGCGTATTTCTAGGTACACGAACCAATAATAACGTATTTAGAACAGTTGTGTTACATTTTATTAGCCGCCGATATGGGCCAGACGCTATCTCACGAAGATCTTTGGAATGTTATAACCATTCGGACCCGTACACTCTTTTCACTTTCCATCGACTGCCAATCCGTCAGAAACATTACCTAATCGGGTCAGTGTATGAACGCACACCTGACAGACTCGTCTTCATTCACACGCCACTGTGACGGCGTTTGGGCGTCACGTCTCGTGGTTTGGCAAAGCACACGATGAATGGGTGGGTGATACACGAAGATGACAAAGTGACAGGATTCGAAACTGGAACCGCGATTTACTATAGAACGACGCATAATCGACCACGGCCAAGACTCAATTCCAGAACTGACTGGAAGAAATTCACCGGCGACGGGAATCGAACCAAGTATACATCTCGAAGAATCGTGTGTACCTTCCTAATGCCCCAGATCTAGTACGGTAGGTCGCCGGTTCGATACCGGTCACCGACAATCCTGACTGAACGTTCTTCGAGGATTTCCTTAGTCACAAGACGAATGCTGGGATTGAGTCCTACTAACGAGCCCTCGGGGCATTCCTTGCCAACTATCCAACCACCTATATACCCAGTTAATCACCCGAAAGGGGCACATACAATATAGCCATGGTATGCACCCGGCCTACAGTAGCTATTCCTAAGAGTATTATCACCTGATCACGCATCAAACGCACCTACACCAGGACAGCCCGGAGCAATGTTGAGCAAGACAGACAGACAGACACTCCTACAACTCAACACACTTGACACACATTGTACGGCATTCTACAGAGCAATCACACAATTACGCCGTATAATGGATAATACCACGTTATTACGTGACACTCGATAACTATAACTACCTGGAAAGCCAACACTGTGTGAATGATAATGGGAAGGGACATGCGTAGATCTAGCCAGATGTCAGATAAGCTAAGTATCCACGGGAGGCTGTACTTTCTCCCGGCTACGCATTGTGACCATTGACATGGACAAATATCAGCAAAGTAAAGTAACATAATATCACTTTCTGCTACTACTAACAATATGAAGATTAGTACCATCGGTTGGAATGTTCAGTACATGTAACATGGATAAAAGTAGAATCATGCATAAGTTCCAGTCCCTCCATAATCTTTGGTTGTAAAGTAAAGTCGCACAGTTTTTACAGTATCAATACTAAGGAGACAACGAAATGGTATCTTCAGATAACAACATGTAGAATGTGTGTGTTTTGATTCTTTCTACTCTTGCTTCCATCAAATACTTCTTTTCAGCTTTGAAAATTCTAGTGTAAACTCCTTGAAATATCATACAAATCTTACCAAACATTATAAAAAAAAATCAAAAGCCACAGAAATGGTTAATAGTCGATGATGTCGGAATTACCAAGGCCAAAACATTTTATAGTTTTTTTACTGCAAAATGATTATACATATACTATTCTCACTTTTTAAGCAATCTGTGAAGTCACCAGGAGGTAAACTGTCAGTTTCCTTCTCTATTCTCATTAATCACGACATGTTTTAATGCGTAATGCGTATAAATAAGAGAAACAGCGGCTACGGCGGCATATACGATACTCACATCTGAAATACACCACAATGCAGAGTTTCACTGGCATCATTGTACGTACTGTGCTTGCGTTCACACGAATGAGTCCTTACAATCATAAGTGACAACCCTACCCAATCAAGGTGTATTGTATTTTGTAGGAATTAAGGGCTAGCTAGAAGTTGTTGAAAATGCATTATAATTATGGTCACTCAAGTTCTCTTTTAAAGGGAAAGAAATGCAGCTCGGAATTGATAGTTTTGTTGTTTTCGTATTTGTTATACATTTATCTGTTTACAATATTTGTAATTATTGTAGGTAATTTAACATAGTAATTAAATTATTATTAGTATTTATTGTTTGTAAACTGTCATTATAATACTAATTGACATTGGTAGTAATTTAAACTTACTAACAACAGGTTTGCAATTGTTTTTGTGGGGGTAAGGAGAGGTCGAACCGTCGGTATTTGTTTAAACATGTTTACTGAGAGCGTTTAAAAGTTTAAGACACTATTTTTTCTCACTGGTACTATTATACCTGGTAGTACTACCAGGGAATCCAATAAAACACACTGACAACCCTCAAACAATATGCTTCTAACTTTGCTAAGAATACCTTCATATAGACCAGAAACACTGTAGATGTGCTGGAGACCAGACCACAATATTAGGCAAAGGGAATGTAGGTAAGCTTTTAAGATCCAACTGGCTATTGGGTTACACTTTTTATTTTCTCCTTGAGTAATTCTCGTTGAAGCGGAAAAATTGTTTGAACAGTGAAAAGAAAAAAATAGTCTGTATTTTCAATACTAGGACAGTTATCAAAGAGCTTGTAAAGAAGAGCCAGTGGTGTGGTTCGCAGAGCTTGAAGGTTGCAATACCGACTGAATAAAGGTCACCGGTTTAATTCCAGTTTAGGTTAATTTCCATGTGATTGCGAATGGTGACTATGAAGCTACCATCATAATTATCAAGGCGCAATGCAAACTGAACATTTCTCAAATACCAATGTGGATTGGCAAGAAACAAACTTGGCTGTAAGTTTATACATATAAACCTAACCATTTTAAATGTCAAATTCTTTCATCTACTGAACAACATTGCATTCAATCTAAAGCTTCTACTGCCAACATTAGCCATAGAGGAAGACAAGTTTTGCACCATATTAAGATGATTTTATTACTAATTAGTTGTGTACAATGTTTTACCAGTAATTACGTATTATTCTTTTCCACTTGATTCCGACTCTTTCGATTAAACCATCGTATTTAGTATTTATTATTGGTTAGACACGTGTGTAAGTCAGTCTCGAAACCATGCAGGAATATTCAGGAAGCAGACACCGTGCTCGTACTACACCCCTAAATGGTGTGCGATGATCACACAAAATAGACGACAAAGCAATCGAGACACTTCCTAATAGCTTAATACCGTCTGGAAAGGAGCACCTCGTCATTTGTGGATCCCACTTCCTCCGCCCACCCACCTTAATCACGCTGATTAACGGGGGTGTGACATAAACGCTGTTGTTTGTAGGTACCATTAAGCTGATAGATTTCAATGATTCTAAGGCCTTCAAATGTCTATTATGTCATGATAAACAATGGCTAATTGTGAAGGCAATGATTGATGTTCTTGCAAGGATCTATAAACATGTAATTGGCTTGAAAATGACAGGTTCAATACAAATAACTAGGCAAAAAACCCACACCCTATTTAGTCTGACAATGAGTGCTCGATCAAGAAGTGTGTCCCGTGTCTAGCGAGTGACTCATATGTCGATGCATGGTAAATCTTCATGGAGTGACATTAGGATAAGCGCATACGTTAATACGAATAAGGTGGTAGAAGGTCGTGTGCAATTTACCATTTGCGGATAGAATTTCTGAGATAAGGTTACTTAAACGTACATCCACGTGAAATTAGGCGAGTTGGATGGAACCTACACCACCCACCTATTTCTATATTCAACTCCAGAACTTCTAGTAAAAAAAATATACTATAACTAAAAAGAACTATTCGTACAAGCCTCTAAGCTTACCAAGCGTTTTAACAATGTGTTATACAGTGGAAACATTCTGGCATCCACAATATGAGCACAGAAACAGAAAAAAGAGCATTTAACTCATCATACAAATTATATTTTAATGTTCCTACAGAACATATTGTGTCATATTAACTGCAAATGAAGAGTTTCCCTTAGCAACTTGATCGCAAAAAAGTTATATGAAATACGCTTAGATTTGATAATAAAGAAATGTTTGTCTCCCATTTTATTTGCGTTGCAAAATTAACAATAATAATTTTGTCATGTAATGGTAAAACAAATAATACTTTTGTTAAAAAAAGAAACAAGTCCCTGCACTTCAGTTTTTCATTCCGTAATGTGGCTCGAAGCCGATGGTGGATTATTCGACAAGGCTGGGAATTGAAAGTGAAACACTTTCTTTGATCCAGTTATGTTCAACAATTGCAGCTAACACCATTGGCCAAACCCACATACTACCCTATTATATAAATTGACTGAGGGTGTTGACAAATAAAATACTGGCATCATTTGTATCAATATCTTATAGTCAATTCTAAAAACTAAACAGGAACACACACAAGCACCCTGCTCATGTGGGTACTCGCTTGCTCATTTACAGTTGATTCACAATGTTATATGACTGTGTCTAGTACTATGCTATTGTTCATTATATGATATTGTAATTAAATGTAAACAGAGTAACAAATAGAAGCTATATTTGATTGATTGATTGATTGATCTATTCTTATTTCTTACACGATCCCATAAACATTCAAGAAAAACTATACAAGACAATGAAAAATTGGTTTCCAAATCTTTTGGTGTTCTGCACAGATATAATTTTGGAATTTTCTGGTTTAAAATCTATATTTCGAGACAAAAATCACCGATACATATTTTGGTAATAATTTCGTGTCCCAAATTTCACGAGTCTCTTATAATAATAGACACCAAATGAAAATCAATTCTTCTCATAGGTACATAGGACAGGCACAAACACGACTGGTAGCCCTGCACGATTCGCGTTTACACTCACGGAGGGTCTGAGAGACTATGATCCTCATCTCTAAACTGTTTCTACTGTTTCTATACATTTATTTTCTTAATTCTTGAGCCTGTTTACTACAAATAATATGTGCAACACGCAGACAAATATTAACGGCAGGCGCTTTCGGAAATGCGAAATTGGCACAACTGTATCCAATAGTAGGCTGTGCATTTTAACAGTTCAGTTCACACCAACATTACAAGTTAAAGGGATAGTCGGGTGAAAAACTAAAGAACTATCATTTGTAGATGTCCACCTTTAAATATAAAAAACATGACTAAAAGATACCATGCTTTAAAAGCAGGCGGTTAAAAAAATTAAAGAAAACGCGATTATTTGGTTTGGTGCTACCAAGTAGCACCGAGCAACTTTTCTCATGGTAATTCCCATGTAAAAAAAATGTTGCCTTGAGAAAGTAAAACCACCGCTAAAATAGGGCACTGATCAAAAATCGATCAGGAGGTTTAATGTGCATCGTTTCTCTACCGATAACATGCTTCTTAGTACGAACGTTTACTTCTACAAAATACCCTGCAATTAATTTTTTTGTGACATGATGTGTAGAAAAGTTGCAATCTGTTTTGAGCGGGACTGTCCGCAGTCGCCGAGCGTTTCGCGGAGCGCGGGCTGGTCTCGTATAACACAATGAGTCCTCTGTCTATCGGGAAGGCGCCAGCGACCTCAGAACCGATACAGTTACACTACGCTTTAGAAGAAAAATGCAGCAAGAGCTGCCGAAGGGAATCTGTAGAATAGCTAATTGTTCACTATTTTTTTTCTTGCATTGAAGCAACCTATATCAATTGTATTTTACACGTAACTGAATTTCATGGACTAATGACTAATTGGTGATTTTTTAGTTCTTCATCTGACTATCCCTTTAATAAAAAGTTAATATTACAAGTAAATATTACAAGTGCCAGTCAGTTTACTTGTCATAACACATATTCACATGTACACTGCTTCAAAAATAACACTTTACAAATAACATAGATGTGGTCACTGGTCATTGTAAGAAGAACTCAAATACTTAGGTTGTGAGGATTAAGTGTTTTTTTTTATATCGGTGAAATGATGCTTTGTTTTGATAAGGAAAAGCAACACATAGTACGCAAAAAAGTACAATAATCAGTAGTCACATATTCCAACAAACCGTTCACTACACGCAAACAGTTCAAGATATGTAATGTATTACAAGTGAGAAATATTTGCCACTTGAAAAAAGCGACCGAGCTTCACGTCGAAAGGGTCCACCATTTCCGTTCGTGAACCGCAAGTTCATTATGATAATTACAAGCAAACTTGCGCTCGATGCACTCTTACAACAGAACAAATAATACAAATAGCAAACATGCTTATCCTAAAACAAAAGAATTCAACAACTCACCATCTCCGGAGCCGTTTGCGGTTGCCAGCAGTTCCCCGTTCTCTCGAATCTCATCGAACCGAGCCATCAGGGCAGGCAATCTACAAGAACAAGCAAAATCAAACATATCCGTTAGTGACATCTTCAACTGTATTTGCTAATAAACAATATGTAAACGTCAAAGAGAGAGGAAAAGACTTCATCCACTGTCTCCAAGAACATATTAAATCAAACTATACCCTCAACTATATAACCCAATAAAAACACTTTTAATTTTATACAATTAAATAGAAGTTGTTATATGTTGACACCGCCATCCTACTTGCCTCTTTCCTCCGAACAACTCCCTATTTCATCTTCATATTTCACCCACTCATCGTCTCCATTAGACAAATTGCAAAAATATGAGACGTTAAGCCCAAATATCAATCATTCACGAATATACATGAATGTAGGCTATGTACAAAAACTAGGATGAAAATATATCTTCCACAATCACTGAAAGATAAGTGATATGGCACTCAAACCATCTCTACTACTAAAAAAAGTAATAGAAACATGTTTATTGCTTGTTCCTTAGTTCCTTTTAACAAGGAAACGATATACCTATTCCAGTATAGTACATATAATTTAAGTTTCACACACTTCAGGGTGCATTGTGTCAAAATGCCTATGGACTTTCACAAGTCTTATTTTGTGGTGTATGAACAAAACAAATTGGGTGCTTTTTCAAAGTGACACTTAACGCCAGTGAATTGCACTCCTGTTTCCGCACTTTCCTACAAACAATAAAATATCTTCTTCTTTTCGTATGCCCACAATTGGCCTATTCCACCATCATGCGTTGTCGTGTCACCCAATAGACAGGATTACCTTTGTACATAATGTATGTCAAGCATGCAAAAACGTCAGAATGCGTTGTAAGAGACGTGCCTGCCTAGTGATCGATCCTGCCACCCTATCGAACACAACTTATAACTCAACAATGATGCTGTGCACTTCACCATAAAGAATTCAACTTATCTTAACCTGTGTTTGTATCTGGCATAGAGGTAATGCTCCATTGTGGTTAGAATGCCTTCGTCTGCAACGCGAGATGTCTCTCTTGAAACTAAACTCGGTTGAGTGGACTTGAAATGTCTCTGGGTGTTGGCAAAGATTGTTCAACAGACCGGCAAATCAGATCTTCTCTATCCTGCGTAATGATGACTGCGTTGACTGATTGCAACGTACGTATGTCGAGTTACTGCTTGATAATATATTAATTGTAATTTTTTTTTACATTTTACAACTGAATAATCATGATGCTGCAACGGAAGTATTTATAGGATCCCGTGAAACACGGAATTAAACATACAATTTTAATGTCACAGAAATTTGATAAATGTGCCCTACTCTACTAGTAAAAGAAAACAGGGCCAAAAGCAGAACTTTTGTGGAAAAACTGCATAGTTAATAGGTGATAGTATGTGACAAGCGATCCGTTGGTACTTGGTAGCATGCAAAACCTTGAACTACTTTGCTATTGTATGTAATATATAGTTTGTAAGAGCCATAGCCGGAATATCAAAGCAAGACAAAATTAGAAGCCAGAAAATCAGGACAAAAGTTAGAGTTGAAAAGCTGTTATATAAAATAGGACGAGAAAGGTTGAGGTGGTATGGACATGTCAGAAGAATGGGAAAGAACAGAATCCCAAAGACAGAATTTGAAAGTGGAGACCAAGTTAAAAGAAGAGTTGGTAGACCGAGAGAGAGGTGGCAAGATCAAATAAGAAATGATGTAGAAGATAGAGGTGGAAGTTGGCAAGAAGTGCAAGCAAAAAGACTGTGGGAAGACAGAAGTGGATGGCGTGAGCTGGTGGGAAGAAAAGAGTGAATTTGAAGAGGACATGACAGGCCTGGCAAGCCGGTGTTAGGAGCTCTTGAAGTGCCCTAGAATCCTGGTGGCTATAGCCACCCCCTGACCTAACTTAAGTTGGAAACAGGAGCCAGAGATATATATATCAATTTATATGAACATCTTCGATAATTAAATAAATACCAACAATGTCAATAAGCATTTTCCAATATCCAATAATACCTAGATCATAAAATGATGTACTACACCCAATAACTTTTCCTGTGCCTAACATTTCCATCAAAAAACGTATCCGCGTAATGGCAACACCCTATAAAACTCAAAATACCTAAAAGCTGGGAGTAAATACATTTAGGTACGTACACGTATGCCGTTGTTGCTATGGCATTGTTAACTTAGTTGAAAGGCTAAGCAATAAGCATGCAGTGTACAAAGCAGGTATGGTACTTATTGTTAATGGCAGTGCAATTTCAAGTTTTATTGTTTTCAAATGACAGAGTGGTAAAAGTAAAACTGACCTTGGCAATGACAGGCAGGTAGTAAAAGCAAGTGATCGATAATGAATGACAATGGACAATGAGTTAAGGGATACATTCTCAGCTCCAATGCTAACCGCAACTAGAAAACAATGTTGCAATAAATGCTAGAACAAGGCTGCTACTAGTCTGCGATTCACTGCGCTATCTGCTACATTAGTCCCAACAAAATATAGGCTGGAAAGTAGGTAATCAACATCTAAAGCAAGATGTGTAGAGCATTAAATAAATAAATAAATTCACATTTAGAGTCTACCCACTCAGTAAAGAAACTGATTTTCAGTGGGGGACTTTAATAATTTAAAGCCACTAAACCAACTCTGTAGGCTCCGAACACCATCGACGAGTGGGCGCTAACCAATCAAAGATTGATATTTCAAACACGTAACATAAATCAATGATTGGACAGTGCGAACACATGCGGACAAATGTCAGAATCAACAAGGCCGATTCAGAACAACTTTGAATTTAATGAGTGCTTCGTTGCTCCATGAGCCACATATTCTACGCTTGGAGTTGCTACCCTATCCTTTTCCTTCCGTTCTGTTTCTGTCCAATCCCCACCATCAGCTCTAACTCACCATCACCATCTCCAACCACCAACTTTTTTTCCCTCAACTGTTCCTCGTACACTTATTTCATCTCGTCGCCACACTTCCTATAGAGATCTCCTTTATACTTTCCACAACCTGCAGAATTATTTTCTTGGTATTGTATAGGGGGATGTACAGTTTCTCGTTCTCTTTTCTTCACTATGCTGTCATCCACGTTAACTACAAGTGAGTGGTCTGTGTTAGAAGCCTCACGGGCCCAGTAAAACACGATCAGGCCCAACCTCAGCCCGTAATATGTATATATCGCTACTCTTTATTCCAACATCATTTAGTTGGGTAAAGGGGTGTTTTGACCATTGATCTTGGGCATCCCAAGAATCAGTATCGGCATGCCAAGCTTGACACATCATTTTCTTCAACTTCATTCTCTTTGTGAATGAATTTCTCTTGCCGTTCCACCAACTCTCTCCACCTTTTTCTGTCCTCCCACCATCTTTCTCTATCCTCTACCACTGGCCACTCCTCTCCTCTCGCTTCCACATCTACTTGTACCTGGTCCTGCCATCTATCTCTAGGTCTTCCCACTCTTCTTCGCTTATTCACTAACTCAAAGGCTTGTCTTGGGATTCTGTTTCCCCATTTTTCTCATGTGTACATACCATCGTAGTCGGTCCCTGCCCATCTTGAACTTGAGGCTCTCAACTCCCACTTTCTTCCTATTCACACTACTTCGTATCTTGTCCAACTTACTGCCACCTGCCACACTGCAGATGAATTTCATCTCAGCTGCCTGTAGTGCACTTTCTTCTTTCCACCCTATCGGCCAAGTCACAGCACCATATTATGTTAATATTGGTAGGTAATATTGCTAATACAGCAGCATTTTACATCTTTTAAGGAAATGCTCATTCCAAACCAGCTTCCTGACCTTTTGGTAGAGCTTTTCTGCCAGTCCCATTCTTCGCTTTACCTCATTCCCTATCTTTGCTTCATTTGTCACAATACTTCCTAGATATTGGCATTCTTCCTTTTCCTGCAGTTCCACTCCCCTCAATGTGACTCTCTTTTTAAGTCTTGTGGACTTTTTTCTTCTTTGCTTCACTATGACTAGGGCCCTTTTATTTTCGCGAATGGTTTATTCACGAATTTTTGCAATTTGTAAGAAATGAAATTTGATAACATATGTTGACCTCTGGTGACCTTGGCAATCAATTGGCGTCCGCGAGTTTTCGCGATTTTGGACATTTTCTAGGGTTTTACGCGATTTTACTAGTTTCTGTGTTAAAATGCGATTTTTCGCGCAAATTTGACGATATTTCCCAGTTTTTAGGTATTTTGCGCGACTTTTAAAATCTAATATTTACGTTTTGACGTTTTAAATTTTAAAAAATCGCCATTTTCATCTTTCGAAAAAACATGGCCACCTCAAAATTGTATCAACAAGGCGCGGCAACCATGTTGTTGGAGGATACAACAAACACAACCCGCAAACTTTTCCGACGCTGTGATTGGTTTGCTGGATGCTCGACTTCGACTTTGAAACTTCAACTATCGATAGATCGATAGTCCGCTTGTGTGGCCTAAAAAAGTGCACTCGTTTGTGTTGACATATTTGCGCACAATTCTGTTATTAAATTCATGCTAACGGTTTCTTTCAATATTTTCTCTCGCGTTGATGAGTTTTATGATTTATTTACGCAATATCTTCGTTGGCCTGTTTATTGCGCAGCGTAGACAGACGATCCCACGCGAGGCGAGGGAAATAAAATGAAGCCAGAACCACAGCATGATAACATAACGAAATTCGTTCAAACTAGGCCTAGGCCTAGGCCTATATTTCTGGATAAACCAAAGAGTGTTCATGGACCCCAGCTGTATTTGAAATGAGTGTGATGTGAGTTTGGACATCACGATAGGGGCTGGACCCAGCTAGGCCTAGACCACAAAGTGAGGTTAGGAGACGACCTTTTTTAAAATTCTTACATGCCTAGGCCTAGGCCTACTCAAACTTTCGACACTTATTTCTCGTATTGCGCTGTTATTAATGATAAAAATAATAAATAAAAATAAATAAATTGGTTGGCATCAAATTTTTACAAAAGAACAATAATGCCGTCCTCACTCAACGATAATAGGCCTACCCTTCATTCAACCATCCTAACCTACTTCAATTTTACATGCTAATTATAGGGTGAGAAATCACTTTTTCATTGTGGCTCTATACAATACCCTCAATCGAGACTCTAATTCGGGAGGTCGCCAGTTCTATTCCGGCTACCGGCAGTCCTGACTGAAGGTTTTTCTGAGGTTTTCCTCAGTCGTAAAGGCGAATGCTGGGACTGGGTCATATTATCAGCCCTTGGACATTCCTTCCCAACTATCCAAACACCCAAATTACCTACTTAGTCACCTGAAGAGGGGCACATTAGGCAAAGCTGGTGTGCACCCTAAAACGTGTATTCCTACGAAAAACTTAACGCTACAAATGCAACCACTTTTATAACCCGTTAAAGATTAATTTTTTATTTTATCTACCGACTTTATTTACCGCTTTTGACTTATTTTCAGTTTGAAACTCGACATTTAACACCGCTTTGAAATATTTTTAGCACCGCTTTATGTCAATTTTATTCACCGTTCTCTAGGGGCCCTAGCTATGACTCACTTTTCAAGTTTTCACACTGCTAACCTTCATACCAAATTCTTCTGTCACCTCATTTCATTTATCCACCTTGCGTTGTACTTCTTCCGCACTGTCTCCCAATTCCACGATGTCATATCTGCATATATCATTGTCCTGGTCTCTAGTCCCTCTTCCTCTTCCCTTCTAGGGTCAACCTTCGCAGCATCTCGTCCATTACTACATCGAATAGTATTGGTGACAGTACGCTCCCTTGTTGCAGTCCTATGCTGATTGTGAACCATTCACTTAGACCATGGCCTGTTTGGACGCAACTTTTGCAACTCTGGTACCAACTCTTTATTCTCTCTAGTACTAGAGTTTTCCTGACCCCTTTCCGTTGCAGGCATGTCCACACTTTCTGCCTTGGCAGGTGGTCATATGCTTTTTCCAAGTCAAGGAATACCATATACAAATTCTTCCGTTCTTCCCACCATTTCTCTATGATTTGTCGTAGAGCAAAAATCAGGTCGATTGTGGACCTTCCGCTTCTGAATCCATATTGTTCTACTCTCAGCTTTGGCTCCACTATTTTGCGTACTTTTCTTTCAATCACTCTCTCATAAATTTTTGCTCCCTGACTTTGTAGGGTGATTCCCCTGTAGTTATTACATTCTTTCCAGTCCCCCTTCTTAAATACTATAGGTACTATTACACCTCTTAGCCAATCACTTGGGACTTCCTTCTGTTCCCATGCAGGTTTCACAATCCTGTACATCCAGTTGACTCCAGTTGGCCCTCCTGCTTTAATAATTTCAATAGAGAACTTGTCAGCTCCTGGGGACTTGCCATTTTTCATTCCTTGTACAGTGAAACTTTGATTTTACGTACCTTGAAGCAACGAATTCCTTGATGTTAGGTATTTTTTTCCTGGTCCCAGATAGTATAGTTTCTCATAACAATGTTCTTTGATTTTACAAATTCCTTGAATTAACGAATTTTTTGGTATACCCCATCACGTTCGTAAAATCAAAGTTTCACTGTATTGCATGGTTTACTTCCTCCTTCGTTACTGTGCCCTCTTCTTCTTCTCCTTCATCTGCCATGTCACTGTTATTGTCTCCCACACATTTCGGATAAGTACCATTTAGTAGGTTCTGGAAGTATGATTTCCACATGTCGTTTAATTTCTCCTGATCATTGGTCACGCCATCCTTGTATTTCATGAATCTCTGTTTCTCCTTGTCCATGCGCTTCTCTTTCATCATTCATGCCATAGATCATTTTCTTATTGCCACTTAAGTCCTCTTCCAGTTTATCTGCCATTTCCATCATTGTTCTAATCTTTCCTGCCTTTACTACTTGCATTAGGCCTACATTACTTTTTTGTATTCTACTTTTAATTTCGTAATAATGATATAAAAATCTAGCCCTAGCCCAGACTGCCAAACCCACACTGACAAGTAATACGTAAATGTTTTAATATGACTGGTGCCATCTAAGTGTATGTCTACTACTGTGGTATTGTACGGTGTTGATTACAAGTAAAACGTGGTATATCCAGTATCCATCTAGCAATCACGTTCTCAAAACGTCACTATTATTACAGTGGAAATATTCATGTTGAACAATAATTTCAAAGAATAGTTTTGGGCTGCGCACAAAACCAACTTTAGTCAGTGGTAGCCACGAACATGAACACAGTTTAAGTCTGCTGCGCCAAAACGTGAGAATTTAAGGTTTTCTATCTTTAAAACAATTTTTAAAACTGAAATTATGGGAAGATATTGCAGCTAAATATTATCAGAATCCACAGAACAAAAACAAATATACATATGCAAAATTCATTACAATGAGATTAAATGCGTTACTGCGACATTATTGTATTATCGAGTTTAACCCAAACGTAAAGAATTTTGCCTATATGTATGTATATGTTTTCGTAATCTGTAGACCCTGACAATATCTGTCTTGTGTATCTTCCCACAATTTCGATTTTAAAAGTTTTTCTAAAGATACGAATAGTAAACCATATTTCTACGATCTGGGGCTACTAGGTTTTGTCCATCCCTACTCTGCTGGATAGCGGGCAGATCCCAATTTTCAGAATAATACTTGCTCAATCCGAGACTGCTGATATATGTACTGGAGCAGCAAAGTCGAGGTAGGTTCCTCCTCGTTGTGACCTGTACCAGCAAATGGCAATCATCTCTTAGCTCATTCATCGAGGTATCACTCACTTTTTCATATTTTCGTCCGTCTCTCCTCATTTTCATGTACGCTGCCCCCTTTTTGCAACAATAACGCCCATCAACCCCCCCCCCCCCCTCACCAACCCTCTAACTTGAATCCCTTTATCATAACCCCAGTGATATGTGATATGTGATAGATCTGATTCAGCAGACATCACAATGACTTTGTTGATACACCTGGAATATTTTTTGGGAGTCTCTTACAAGATTGTGTGATTGAGTGGAGGTCCCAGAGAGACGTTTACTCAGACGGTGGTGTACGTGTAGCCTAATACTTCGACTGTGGTACATTGTGTTTCTTCTAAAGGGCCACGTGAACCAGAGTGTTGAAAATGCCAAAAAAGAACAGGCCAGGCGCCTGTGTTTGTATTTGTAATTAGGGAAGGGTCGTTTAAACATAAGGAAGTTTCGTGACGGTGTGTGTGTGCGTCTATGTGTAGCTACTCACTTTGACTGTGGTACGTTGTGCTTCTTCTGAAGGTCCATGCGAAGGCGGTCCCCGACGTGACGATATATCTCCACGAGAGTGTTGAACGCGGCGTCTCGAACCGGAGAGATCGGATCACTGAGCAGTTTCACTATGGCGGGGATCAGACGCGACACCGCTATACTCTGAGCGCCGTAGCTGGAAGCAAACGTAGAGTTTAGCGTCGAGTGACGTCATGTCGGTGGGAACTCCACATAAGTTTTGTTTGAATGTACAGGATGATACAAACAACACAATTAGTTATTTTACAACAAAAAAAGCAACACACAGTCACTTGTAGTTGCTTCAAGATAGAGACTATATAAAATAACCAGGTTTCTTTTGTAATTGTTGGCTACTAGTATACAATATAATAAAACAAAGCTAAATAACTGCTGACTCAGTTATATATATATATATATATATATATATATATATATATATGTATAGCCTACTTTATAAGGTACCGGTACTACGTAGTTATCTTTGGATAAAAGTAAGGAATGGGAAAGTATAGATAATCGCTTTTTGGCTTTAGAAGTAATGAAAAGCTTAAACCATTAGATTATGTGCATACTTCAAATGTTGTACAGGTCTACCTTTTAATGAAAACTAATTTTTTTGTTTTGCTTTTATTGCCAGAAGAGATTTTCATATAAGTATTGTTTAATATATATATATTTTATTGGGATTGATTTGACAGCAAGAACTGAAGAAATTGAATGTTAAATGGTGGAGGTGCCGGGTCATAATTTCTATTGCATTGATTATTCTAGTGCAAGTGGAATTCATAGTCGGCCCCTACACCTAGGGGCGCCCATTGTTACCAAGGTAACAGTTGTTTCCATGTACCATGTTATCTCTAAAGCCCTTGTAATATTTTCAACTTGGTCCCTAAGGAAAATCAGCTATTGTAACTGAGTGGGTAAGCTATGAATATCTATGAATTAATAACAAACTTATAAAGGCAAAAATGTAAATTCCAAACAAAGAAGCAGCCTCATACTTCTTGAAATAGGTTTAGTTTGCATTCAGTTCCCTCTACTTTTACCATCAGGTAGTGAGAAATGTTAAACACGTTACAGAGTGCGTCTACTATGAAGGGTGCCTAGTTATTTTAGCCTTGACAGTGGTCACTGCTACTTTTACTCTATTACTCATAGACTTTTTGAGGCTCACGAGCTAAATGTAGATATACATGAATGTTGAGTAGGGTACATGAAACTGAATAGAAATATTTAATCAGCCAGAACACACTTGGGCTTTGGGAAGTGGGAGAGCAGTCACGCACAAATCAGACAGTAATGTTGACTCTTGAACTGAATTTAGTGCATAATCAAAATTTATGATGATACCAAAAACTGTTTTTCGAATTAGAACTTGGAGCACGGCCAGCAAACAGTGCAAAGCACTGATCAACTACAATTTCTGCACCAGAATAGAGTCAAGATGGTATAAAAGGTATGCACTGAAGATTGTATAGTTTGCTAACCAGATACAGAAAGAATATCACAATGGGAAAAGCATTCTGAGATAAACACAAGACAACTTTTAGAGACAGCAAATGCTGAAGTTTTTCCAAACTTCCTCTTTCTCTCATACAAACTCTACAAAACTAAAAATTCTACAAATGAAATGATAGATTTAAAAGGAGTTTTAAATTTCAAGATCTTGTAGACTATTGGACAATTTTATGAAATGAGGTAACTTATTGAGGTGAACACATTTGCATAAAAAGAACATAAGGCACAATAATGCTACACAGCAATCTTGTGTTTAAAGGTATTCAAAAGACAAACTATTGAGGGCTGTGTGAGGGCCCAGTATTATGATGCCTCACTAAATATTTAGCCTGGGACTAACTTGTTTTCTCTGCGGTAACCACGCTTCCCATTGGAGAGAAAATTGCCATGGAGAAAACAAGTTAGTCCTGGACTAATATTTAACCGACAAGGGGTTTATGGTAGTGTAACAATGGTAAAAGAATGTCCATGGGCATGAAATTAACAAACATTCCCATTCCTTTCTAACGGGTGCATTTTCGACCTCAGCGTTCACCCCCGTAACTCAGCCCGTTGGATGCACTTACTCTCCGAGCGTTCGCAGCAGACAGTTCATCACCTCCTCCCGTATCTTCCCGTTCTTGTGGGCGAACGACGGTGCCAGTTTGTCGAACAGCACCTGCGGCGAGATGACGTCCCTTTCCAACAGTTTTAAGATCAGGAGTTGAGATTTCTCCCGGACCATCTCTTTGCTGTCGCCTGGAAACAACGAGATATTGGAAACGATTAGTAATTATTCTCAGTAAACTGAAGTAATGGATACATAGTTAACATACAGTACAAAATCTACCACAGAACAAAGTTTACAAAATGATTCAATTGGCATTATTATATGTGATACTGATACCATTAGTGGTGATACTGATCTACGATGGGTCTTATCACTGTTAGTGATGTACACACCTACAATGAAACCTCAATGTTATTCTTCATAATAAATACCAACAAGGGGAAATTACCCATATAACCAATACACTAAACACATTTTTTTTGTAACACACACAGATTATCTTAATTATGGTCATTAAGGAATAACCACTTAGAAATATACATTTCACTTTTAGCACGTAGGCTATGCTTCAAATGAAATGATATTTAAATGTAAGCAAGATTTATCAGTGTGTTTGTATGATTTAATATCAAACATTAATTTGTAAAAAAAAACAAGTAAATATTAAAATAGCTAAAATACATTAGATTTAAGAAAAACACTAGCCTAATCAATCAAGGTAAGCTTGTGGGATATCTCGGCCAGCCGAGCTGTGTCTCCCAGCAAGACTGAGGCTCTATCCACGTTAATATACGGCCGACAAGGAGTCCCGTGTCACAGCTTGAGACACGGGACGATATAAGACCGCTTCACTAAAACACTAGCCTAACCTATCAAGGTAAGCTTGTGGGATATCTCGGCCAGCCTAGCGGTGTCTCCCAGCAAGACTGAGGCTCTATCCACGTTAATATACGGCCGACAAGGAGTCCCGTGTCACGGCTTGAGACACGGGACGATATAAGACCGCTTGACTAAAACACTAGTCTAACCTATCAAGGTAAGCTTGTGGGATATCTCGGCCAGCCGAGCGGTGTCTCCCAGCAAGACTGAGGCTCTATCCACGTTAATATACGGCCGACAAGGAGTCCCGTGTCACGGCTTGAGACACGGGACGATATAAGACTGCTTCACTAAAACACTAGCCTAATCTATCAAGGTAAGCTTGTGGGATATCTCGGCCAGCCGAGCGGTGTCTCCCAGCAAGACTGAGGCTTTATCCACGTTAATATACGGCCGACAAGGAGTCCCGTGTCACGGCTTGAGACACGGGACGATATAAGACCGTTTGACTAAAACACTAGTCTAACCTATCAAGGTAAGCTTGTGGGATATCTCGGCCAGCCGAGCGGTGTCTCCCAGCAAGACTGAGGCTCTATCCACGTTAATATACGGCCGACAAGGAGTCCCGTGTCACGGCTTGAGACACGGGACGATATAAGACTGCTTCACTAAAACACTAGCCTAATCTATCAAGGTAAGCTTGTGGGATATCTCGGCCAGCCGAGCGGTGTCTCCCAGCAAGACTGAGGCTCTATCCACGTTAATATACGGCCGACAAGGAGTCCCGTGTCACGGCTTGAGACACGGGACGATATAAGACCGCTTGACTAAAACACTAGTCTAACCTATCAAGGTAAGCTTGTGGGATATCTCGGCCAGCCAAGCGGTGTCTCCCAGCAAGACTGAGGCTCTATCCACGTTAATATACGGCCGACAAGGAGTCCCGTGTCACAGCTTGAGACACGGGACGATATAAGACCGCTTCACTCGACATAGATAATAACGAAAGTTGCATTGCATTTGATCTGCACTGATGGCAGAGAGCTGACGATACTTGACACTTGACTTGATACACGATTACACTCAAAATCACATATAACATAATACATCTACGTTCACAATATTTTCCTCTGCATCCCTAGAGTATATTAGACTAATAATGTTTTTAAGTCAAACATGAATCCTAACAATTGTAATTTTTGTGTTACCAGAACGTATTCTATAATATACGTCAATGTCAATGTTCCATATAAAGACAAAAATAAGCTGAGAGTAAGAATCCTCGAGCACTTTTTGGCTCATAAAATGATGCCGGGTGAAAAGGGGGTAGTGTAAAGTATGAACACAAAAAAATAACAAGCAAATACATGTTAGAATAAGAGTGTTGGACGTAATTCATTTCACTAGTGACGGAACTACAAACCACGAAAAGCTAATAAGTTGTTACGTAGTTATATTTTAATGTGCAGTGCAAACTTAACAGATGAATGAACTATCAACTTTATTAATGTGTTATTTATTGCCCTTAAATCCTCAGGCATGACATGTTTTATCAGCAACATTACATTACTGATTAAAAATACTGCAATAATATTATGACGAAGCAACAGAAACAGCATCTGTTCCACAAAAATATGAAACATTCATCAAACGTAATACTGGACGGTTGTAGGAAACTTTTCGCCAGCCACACAGTGTCTCGGTGTGAGACTGCAGCTCAGTCCTTGTTAATGTGCGGCCGAGACTAATCCAATGTCATGGAACTATACGCCTAGACTGCCAGCCACACAGTGTCTCGGTGTGAGACTGCGGCTCAGTCCTTGTTAATGTGTGGCCGAGACTAATCCAATGTCATGGAACTATACGCCTAGACTGCCAGCCACACAGTGTCTCGGTGTGAGACTGCGGCTCAGTCCTTGTTAATGTGTGGCCGAGACTAATCCAATGTCATGGAACTATACGCCTAGACTGCCAGCCACACAGTGTCTCGGTGTGAGACTGCGGCTCAGTCCTTGTTAATGTGCGGCCGAGACTAATCCAATGTCATGGAACTATACGCCTAGACTGCCAGCCACACAGTGTCTCGGTGTGAGACTGCGGCTCAGTCCTAGTTAATGTGCGGCCGAGACTAATCCAATGTCATGGAACTATAGGCCTAGACTGCCAGCCACACAGTGTCTCGGTGTGAGACTGCGGCTCAGTCCTTGTTAATGTGTGGCCGAGACTAATCCAATGTCATGGAACTATACGCCTAGACTGCCAGCCACACAGTGTCTCGGTGTGAGACTGCGGCTCAGTCCTTGTTAATGTGTGGCCGAGACTAATCCAATGTCATGGAACTATACGCCTAGACTGCCAGCCACACAGTGTCTCGGTGTGAGACTGCGGCTCAGTCCTAGTTAATGTGTGGCCGAGACTAATCCAATGTCATGGAACTATACGCCTAGACCGCCAGCCACACAGTGTCTCGGTGTGAGACTGCGGCTCAGTCCTTGTTAATGTGTGGCCGAGACTAATCCAATGTCATGGAACTATACGCTTAGACTGCCAGCCACACAGTGTCTCGGTGTGAGACTGCGGCTCAGTCCTTGTTAATGTGTGGCCGAGACTAATCCAATGTCATGGAACTATACGCCTAGACTGCCAGCCACACAGTGTCTCGGTGTGAGACTGCGGCTCAGTCCTTGTTAATGTGTGGCCGAGACTAATCCAATGTCATGGAACTATACGCCTAGACTGCCAGCCACACAGTGTCTCGGTGTGAGACTGCGGCTCAGTCCTTGTTAATGTGTGGCCGAGACTAATCCAATGTCATGGAACTATACGCCTAGACTGCCAGCCACACAGTGTCTCGGTGTGAGACTGCGGCTCAGTCCTTGTTAATGTGCGGCCGAGACTAATCCAATGTCATGGAACTATACGCCTAGACTGCCAGCCACACAGTGTCTCGGTGTGAGACTGCGGCTCAGTCCTTGTTAATGTGTGGCCGAGACTAATCCAATGTCATGGAACTATACGCCTAGACCGCCAGCCACACAGTGTCTCGGTGTGAGACTGCAGCTCAGTCCTTGTTAATGTGTGGCCGAGACTAATCCAATGTCATGGAACTATACGCCTAGACCGCCAGCCACACAGTGTCTCGGTGTGAGACTGCGGCTCAGTCCTTGTTAATGTGTGGCCGAGACTAATCCAATGTCATGGAACTATACGCCTAGACTGCCAGCCACACAGTGTCTCGGTGTGAGACTGCGGCTCAGTCCTTGTTAATGTGTGGCCGAGACTAATCCAATGTCATGGAACTATATGCCTAGACTGGCAGCCACACAGTGTCTCGGTGTGAGACTGCGGCTCAGTCCTTGTTAATGTGTGGCCGAGACTAATCCAATGTCATGGAACTATACGCCTAGACTGCCAGCCACACAGTGTCTCGGTGTGAGACTGCGGCTCAGTCCTTGTTAATGTGTGGCCGAGACTAATCCAATGTCATGGAACTATACGCCTAGACTGCCAGCCACACAGTGTCTCGGTGTGAGACTGCGGCTCAGTCCTTGTTAATGTGCGGCCGAGACTAATCCAATGTCATGGAACTATACGCCTAGACTGCCAGCCACACGGTGTCTCGGTGTGAGACTGCAGCTCAGTCCTTGTTAATGTGTGGCCGAGACTAATCCAATGTCATGGAACTATACGCCTAGACTGCCAGCCACACAGTGTCTCGGTGTGAGACTGCAGCTCAGTCCTTGTTAATGTGCGGCCGAGACTAATCCAATGTCATGGAACTATACGCCTAGACTGCCAGCCACACAGTGTCTCGGTGTGAGACTGCGGCTCAGTCCTTGTTAATGTGTGGCCGAGACTAATCCAATGTCATGGAACTATACGCCTAGACTGCCAGCCACACAGTGTCTCGGTGTGAGACTGCAGCTCAGTCCTTGTTAATGTGTGGCCGAGACTAATCCAATGTCATGGAACTATACGCCTAGACTGCCAGCCACACAGTGTCTCGGTGTGAGACTGCGGCTCAGTCCTTGTTAATGTGTGGCCGAGACTAATCCAATGTCATGGAACTATACGCCTAGACTGCCAGCCACACAGTGTCTCGGTGTGAGACTGCGGCTCAGTCCTTGTTAATGTGTGGCCGAGACTAATCCAATGTCATGGAACTATAGGCCTAGACTGCCAGCCACACAGTGTCTCGGTGTGAGACTGCGGCTCAGTCCTTGTTAATGTGTGGCCGAGACTAATCCAATGTCATGGAACTATATGCCTAGACTGCCAGCCACACAGTGTCTCGGTGTGAGACTGCGGCTCAGTCCTTGTTAATGTGTGGCCGAGACTAATCCAATGTCATGGAACTATACGCCTAGACTGCCAGCCACACAGTGTCTTGGTGTGAGACTGCGGCTCAGTCCTTGTTAATGTGTGGCCGAGACTAATCCAATGTCATGGAACTATACGCCTAGACTGCCAGCCACACAGTGTCTCGGTGTGAGACTGCGGCTCAGTCCTAGTTAATGTGCGGCCGAGACTAATCCAATGTCATGGAACTATACGCCTAGACTGCCAGCCCAAAATGTCTCGGTGTGAGACTGCGGCTCAGTCCTTGTTAATGTGTGGCCGAGACTAATCCAATGTCATGGAACTATACGCCTAGACTGCCAGCCACACAGTGTCTTGGTGTGAGACTGCGGCTCAGTCCTTGTTAATGTGTGGCCGAGACTAATCCAATGTCATGGAACTATACGCCTAGACTGCCAGCCACACAGTGTCTCGGTGTGAGACTGCGGCTCAGTCCTTGTTAATGTGTGGCCGAGACTAATCCAATGTCATGGAACTATACGCCTAGACTGCCAGCCACACAGTGTCTCGGTGTGAGACTGCGGCTCAGTCCTTGTTAATGTGTGGCCGAGACTAATCCAATGTCATGGAACTATACGCCTAGACTGCCAGCCACACAGTGTCTCGGTGTGAGACTGCGGCTCAGTCCTTGTTAATGTGTGGCCGAGACTAATCCAATGTCATGGAACTATACGCCTCGACTGCCAGCCACACAGTGTCTCGGTGTGAGACTGCGGCTCAGTCCTTGTTAATGTGTGGCCGAGACTAATCCAATGTCATGGAACTATACGCCTAGACTGCCAGCCACACAGTGTCTTGGTGTGAGACTGCGGCTCAGTCCTTGTTAATGTGTGGCCGAGACTAATCCAATGTCATGGAACTATACGCCTAGACTGCCAGCCACACAGTGTCTCGGTGTGAGACTGCGGCTCAGTCCTTGTTAATGTGTGGCCGAGACTAATCCAATGTCATGGAACTATACGCCTAGACTACCAGCCACACAGTGTCTCGGTGTGAGACTGCGGCTCAGTCCTAGTTAATGTGCGGCCGAGACTAATCCAATGTCATGGAACTATACGCCTAGACTGCCAGCCACACAGTGTCTCGGTGTGAGACTGCAGCTCAGTCCTTGTTAATGTGTGGCCGAGACTAATCCAATGTCATGGAACTATATGCCTAGACTGCCAGCCACACAGTGTCTCGGTGTGAGACTGCAGCTCAGTCCTTGTTAATGTGTGGCCGAGACTAATCCAATGTCATGGAACTATACGCCTAGACTGCCAGCCACACAGTGTCTCGGTGTGAGACTGCGGCGAGACATGGAACTATACGCCTAGACTGCCAGCCACACAGTGTCTCGGTGTGAGACTGCGGCGAGACATGGAACTATACGCCTCGACTGCCAGCCACACAGTGTCTCGGTGTGAGACTGCGGCGAGACATGGAACTATACGCCTAGACTGCCAGCCACACAGTGTCTTGGTGTGAGACTGCGGCTCAGTCCTTGTTAATGTGTGGCCGAGACTAATCCAATGTCATGGAACTATACGCCTAGACTGCCAGCCACACAGTGTCTCGGTGTGAGACTGCGGCTCAGTCCTTGTTAATGTGTGGCCGAGACTAATCCAATGTCATGGAACTATACGCCTAGACTGCCAGCCACAGTGTCTCGGTGTGAGACTGCGGCTCAGTCCTTGTTAATGTGTGGCCGAGACTAATCCAATGTCATGGAACTATACGCCTAGACCGCCAGCCACACAGTGTCTCGGTGTGAGACTGCGGCTCAGTCCTTGTTAATGTGTGGCCGAGACTAATCCAATGTCATGGAACTATACGCCTAGACTGCCAGCCACACAGTGTCTCGGTGTGAGACTGCGGCTCAGTCCTTGTTAATGTGCGGCCGAGACTAATCCAATGTCATGGAACTATACGCCTAGACCGCCAGCCACACAGTGTCTCGGTGTGAGACTGCGGCTCAGTCCTTGTTAATGTGTGGCCGAGACTAATCCAATGTCATGGAACTATACGCCTAGACTGCCAGCCACACAGTGTCTCGGTGTGAGACTGCGGCTCAGTCCTTGTTAATGTGTGGCCGAGACTAATCCAATGTCATGGAACTATACGCCTAGACTGCCAGCCACACAGTGTCTCGGTGTGAGACTGCGGCTCAGTCCTTGTTAATGTGTGGCCGAGACTAATCCAATGTCATGGAACTATACGCCTAGACTGCCAGCCACACAGTGTCTCGGTGTGAGACTGCGGCTCAGTCCTTGTTAATGTGTGGCCGAGACTAATCCAATGTCATGGAACTATACGCCTAGACTGCCAGCCACACAGTGTCTCGGTGTGAGACTGCGGCTCAGTCCTTGTTAATGTGTGGCCGAGACTAATCCAATGTCATGGAACTATACGCCTAGACTGCCAGCCACACAGTGTCTCGGTGTGAGACTGCGGCTCAGTCCTTGTTAATGTGCGGCCGAGACTAATCCAATGTCATGGAACTATACGCCTAGACTGCCAGCCACACAGTGTCTCGGTGTGAGACTGCGGCTCAGTCCTTGTTAATGTGTGGCCGAGACTAATCCAATGTCATGGAACTATACGCCTAGACTGCCAGCCACAGTGTCTCGGTGTGAGACTGCGGCTCAGTCCTTGTTAATGTGCGGCTGAGACTAATCCAATGTCATGGAACTATACGCCTAGACTGCCAGCCACACAGTGTCTCGGTGTGAGACTGCGGCGAGACATGGAACTATACGCCTCGACTGCCAGCCACACAGTGTCTCGGTGTGAGACTGCGGCGAGACATGGAACTATACGCCTCGACTGCCAGCCACACAGTGTCTCGGTGTGAGACTGCGGCGAGACATGGAACTATACGCCTAGACTGCCAGCCACACAGTGTCTCGGTGTGAGACTGCGGCGAGACATGGAACTATACGCCTAGACTGCCAGCCACTGCACACACACGTGCGGTCAAGACAGTATCGTCCAACCATGTGATTAAAATAATTAGTATTCACAGCTTCATTCTTGTCACAAGGTAATGAAATAAATGTAATTCCTTGAATTTATTATTGAATGCCCAATTTTTAAAGATAATACAATGTCTTAGGAATAATTTTTAAAGTGAGTTTTACAAGCAAATAGTTAAATCTATCATTTAAAAAAAGTAATAATCGTAACTTGGAAAAAATAGAGCATTAAATGTTGTTGGGGATTGCATCATTTTTATTTCTTGCAACTATTTTACAGCGATAAAAAAAATAAGAGGAAATCACGCTTTGTACGGGATTGGACAGCACACAGTAAGCTCCTCGATATTGCAGATGTGTTACGGGACGGAAAGACTCCGAGAGCAATCACACAGCTTGCGTCAACTCAAAGTACTTGTGAGATAAACATGTGGCTATCGGCTAGTGGGTGTATTCCTGCTTCGAATTGAGAACGTCACAGGTATTAAGGGTGTGGGTTTTTTGACTCCCAAATAACACTTGATTCTATCAATAGGACCATAGACCCAGGCAATAGGATACGTGACGTTGGAGCTGCTCACAAGTAATATTCAAAATGTTAAGACACATTGAATATCACCTCAAGTAGCTATATGTGTAGTTCTCTAGTTACAAATCCTTAACATAAAATATATGCAAATTGCTTACTTTTTAATTTCAGATAACTAACAAAATTATGCATGCCAAGTGTAGGTAGGGCCTACATCAAAATTTTAAAGGCACAATTGAACTGTCATGTTCTGAGGTTTTTATGAAAGAACATCTAAATGCCCTGAGGACATGGGAGAATAAACTGTAGTTGACTAAACACACAGTACCGGTAGTCTTATTATAACAAGCAAAAAAACGACGGAGTGTGCGACTAAAGAAGAGAGTATTGTCTTGAACGATTTTATTCCTGTTAAAATAATAAGTACCAAGTGCTTCCTTCCGTATCTTCAACCAGTCGTTTGTATTGCATTTACCAGGGTACACCCAATCTTTCATTCCGCAATAATTACTCGTATTTAGCACAACTTCTACCAAGGTTGAAAAATATTAAGCTAATATTTCTAGAGTGGGCTTTTACGACTGGATAATTGCAACGCTCTCGCTTTAAACAGAGTAATTGTCAGTTCCGAGATTAGGTGTGACACGCAACATCAAAACACACCAGAAGTGCGGTAGCCAAAGGGGAAACCCAATATTAATTACTGGTTTTATTAGACTATTTATTTAGCAAGAGAAGGAAATGGAATCACCACAAAAAATTGTATATAGTTTGATAAAACTAAACTTCAAGGTAGGTAAATAACTGTCAATTTGTTTGTAATACATCAAGTATCAAGCCAAGCGCTATAGATACCCATAACATAATGAACAACATTATTGAGCATTTAGATTTGAAAAGAATTTTGAGAAAGAACCACCAGAAATCAAGTTTCTCTCATGATAGGTGGACATGTTGGCTGGGTGACGTTTGTATCCATCATCCCCCCCCCCCCCCCGCCATTGCTGCCCGTTTGCGAAACAGTCCATAATGTTACGTTATGTCTTCTTAAGTTCTTATCCTAGATTATTTATGCACAAGCTAGAGTATGTCATAACTTATAACAATTGGCCCATGAAGTAAAACATGAATGATAACAGTAATTCATTGCAAAAAATTACTGATAGGCAAATATTTATTTGTGTGAGAACTGTTTATACAGTGCTTGGTAATACTGTTAAAATATGAGTGATGTCATCACAAGTATTATCATCACTTACTTCACAACACGAGAACTTATTGCTGGTATGACTGTGATACTACCCAACCCAAGCGGGCTGGAAGTTCAAGCTAAGCAAAGACCAAAATAACTCGATAAATGGCTTTCACCTGCATTTATTTATGTACCATAATCATCATTAGGTATTCTAATGGTACTTTATTTTTAGATAGCTTAATTTGAGATACTGGCTTTAATTGAGCTATTATAGCTGCAAGATTTATTTATATACATTAATTCTGAAGCATACTTCCTAACAGAAAACTAAAATGACTCAGTCACTAACAAATCTATCTTTAAACAGGGGAATTTAAATTATTTATTAACATTTTGTGTTGTTGCATGTTTGCATGTCACAGACATGATAAGATTAGTGAAATGCTTGTGTACAGTCACTCACTTTGCCTACCAGTCTCACCCATCTCAGTCTAGCTAAAATAAAAAAAAATAAAAATATACATTTCTAACAGAAGTCTGCTTGAAAAGTACCAATTTGGGACAATTTTTTCTCCACTTATTGATGTCTAAATATTTTAGTTTACTTCTAAAACTACTAAATAGTAAATAGTAAATAATATATAATACTTTCTAATTAACATGTCAATACCCTTGAAAGAGTACATTTTTACCCTCTTTTTAATAGTAAAAGATAATGTTGTGAAATCGCACATCAACAAGCAATTGTATAGTAAGTAGAGAGATTGTCGAGTACTATTCTAGTAAAAGTAAATGAAGGCTAATCGAACATACCCAGCCTGTCGATGATGGGAGGTAGGACCGATGGGATGTACACTCGGAAGTTGTGTCCCATCTTGTCGACTAGAGATGTCATCGCTTCGATACCATTCTGCGAGACCTGAAACATAGAACAAACGTGCGCGGTTACAATCTTGGATCTAAGTCTATAGATACAATACTAGGAGGAATAATAAGGAATATAAATAGCAACAAAAAACAAAACATAGTGAAATGAACGTCTGTATACAACATGGTACATAAAACCAAAAAGCTCCAGGGTAAAAACCTTATAAATAAACAAATTTGTATTTATGTCTGCCCACTCACTACTCAGTTACAAGAACTGTTCACCAATTATTATGTGCTCTGTGATGCATTGGTAGCAAAAATAAACTTGCTGCATAACAATACCATTCATTTAATGTATGTATACAATGTAAGCCATGAAGTTATACAAGCTAAAGAGTGACTTGCTAGTTATAGGTGTACTGTACTAGATTTGTCAGTTCATGGCAGCATTCCTCAGAGCCTAACAGGAAATTCTTCAGTTACAACACTCACAGATAAAATTCCGCACAAAGATAGAGATAAAGATACGAGTGGGGGGGGGGGGGGAGTAGGAGGGGAAGAGACAGAGAGGAAATATACACAAACTAGTTCATAAAGTAACTAATTGCTAATGTCTGAAGTCCCTTAAAATCAAAATGTATTTAACTTTAACAATATTTGATAATATATAATCATTAATCACTAATAATATTAAGGGGATCAATCAATCCAGACCCACAAATATGTTAAAATACACCCTGTTTAAATGAAATCACCAATTCCGAAAAATGAACTGCATAAATGCTGCAGGTTGATACCTAGGCTACAAACAAAGTCAATTAAAGGATAATATCACGTATCCGACTCGTGACCAACCGTTGCTCACTACAACAGTTAATTAACGACCACACAGTAGCACTACAGAAGCAACATGTACATATACATTTAACTCACCAAGAGCACACGCAGAATCTCATAGGAGAGATGTCCTTGCTTTTTATACCACTTATACACATGCAACGCCGATTCGAGGTGATGTTTCCCGACAACTTTTTTGTTATTAACCATTTTCGAACTGGACACCACACCTATGCCTGCCTACACCTCAGGCCGCTCCATACACTACAGTATGTTTAGACGAAAGTACACCACCACAAAACACAACACTATTTTTCAGCACCACAATATCAAAGCACAACAATCAAGTGGCGAGGTAAGTTGAACACTGTCTCATAATAAATATGGTAAAAACAGTGAGTGAACTCTGTGAGAAACAATTAGTAATTCACTGGGTATCTAATAAACTAATTAGTTACAGGAAGGTAAACTGTGAGAACTACTGATGATCAAGAATGTTCGTTCATGTTGGAGTTATGATCTCATAGACTTCCGACATTGTTGATCATCGTTAACATTTAAAGTATTTAATTCATCCTTAATATGCATAGGTTAAGTTTGGTTCACACACCATTTGTATATATTTTCTTTATTTTGGTGCCCAGTTTAATACATATCATACGTATTGTTATAAATAAATAAATAAATAAATAAATAAATAAATAAATAAATAAATAAATAAATAAATAAATAAATAAATAAATAAATAAATAAATAAATAAATTAATTAATTAATTAATAAATAAATAAATAAATAAATAAACAAAAAATAAGTTGGATGCTGAAATTAAGTGACAAATAAAAATTAAGTAAAAAAAAACAGATGACATGGATACAAGTATGAGCAAGAAGATCAATGGCTTTATGGCCCCTGTACAGGTTCTTTCACCACCTCGTCAATAATTTGTAACACAAGCTTCAAACCCACCCACTCACATTGACACCTAGTTTCAGAAGAGAACACAGTGCACACCCATCTCCTGACCTAGACCAATGTTGATTAGCTTCTTGACTCGAGTGGGCTACAATGCAGTGACTCAAAGACAGATTGCTGGGGAGGGGCTGCTGCTGCTGCTGCTGCCAGTTGTTTCACCGACTCCTCACGACAAGCAGACGAGGTGTTTTAAGAACAATAAACAATGAATCAAATTATAATCCGAGGCCAGTCATTTGTACCCCAGCTCTAAATCAATTCAGCAGTAATGTTAATGATCAGTGGAGAATAACTACAACTAGATCACAGAGGAAGGCAGAACAGAGACTTCAAAAACTGCTCCTAGGCAATGAGGGAAATAAAACCATGTGTACTTAATTATATGTCTATGCGGCTTCCTAGTGTGGATGGAGACCTTGTTATGTTTTTATCTCAAACAAGGCGACAGTAAATTTAAATGTCGAACAAGTGTAGATGGTAATTAATTTAATAACGATAATTAAAATGGTATGATTAACACCTAGAATAATAAGGTGTCACTATACAGAATGCAAATAAATGATGTTTAAAAATACACTTTTTCAATTACGTACTTTCGATCTGTTGGTTGTACCATAAAATATCTACGCTGTATAAACTCAGCCAATTATTCAATCACAACGATACACCATAAAATAAAATCCTACGTTTAGGCTGTGTTACCGTCTGTTCCTAATGTCTCGTCATCGCCCACCACACCCAAACACCCATAGACTCTAGTATTCTATTCAAATCATGGGAAATAATCATTACAGACAAAGGACCAGTCATTACCAAAAATGCATGTTGATCACAGAGTAGGATGTTTCATATTTGACCTAATTTTTTTTTCTTCATGGAAGGTACAACAATTCTTTACTGAGGACAAGCCACAACCTGCTCTAGTTGGTGAAGACAAATCATGCTGTGAATCTTCCCTCACCAAATAGAGAAAGTAAACACAGTACTTATGAAGTAGGGTTGAAATAGGTTTGGAGTTGTCAATACAAATTATAAATGGTTATTGCTTTATGGTATTTTGGTAATTTGCTTTATGGTTTGGTAATTACTAATTATATAGCTAAATTAGTTATCAAAGGAATAATTTTGTATCTTCAATGGACAAATATATATTTAGTGTTGTAGTTGGCACAGACATACAAATACTGAACAAAAAAACTCTTAATTTGTGCTTATGTACAAAATCTTTCTCTATTGTTTGGCTATAGCGGCTTTCCCAGAACTAAAAATAGGAAATTTACATAAATAAACCAACATGCATTCCTGATAAGCCTTCTCTTGGTTTCAACATAATTACCTCCAGTTCCCATCTTAAATTACTAAGAAGACAATCGTCGTACACTATGCCCCACTCCGAGCTCATTAGCTACCCAGTCCCCACCATTCCTTTCCTATCCAAACAGACTGGAGTCATTATTTAACAGCAGCAGAGCTAGACAGACAACACACATGTGCGTTAAATGTTTTACTGTCAGTTAATTGCTTTTTAGGGTGAGATCATCAATGTTAATTGTTAATTCTTATGCCTTCTATGTCATGAAGGAAAATTAACACCAGGAATGTTGTCAGGGATATAACCATGAGGGGCAGACAGAACATGATGGTCTCATACACACAGGGAATGTGTTAGTTTTGGCAGTGTGTGTTACACAGGAAAAAGTAGAGTTGTGAAATGCCACACACCATGTATTATTCTTCTTGGAACAATAAGACATCAAAATAAATGTTATTTGTACATTTGTACCCTAACAATAGGCACAGTTAAAAAAAAAACTACGAAACCGACTTAAATATTCAGAGCCAGTCGCACAGCTTAATATCGCGTCAACAAGAATAACACAAAAAGAAATGTACTAAACGGGTGCGTTGTGAGACAATGGGGCTAATGATCATGATAATCCTTGTCGCTTTATGTCTGTATATTATTGCAATCATGCTATCACGACGATGAGGAGGTGATAGGTAAAGATAAATGACAGGACACGCAGTTGCGGGATTCGAACCTACGTCCCTAGGTAGCGGTGGGCGACAACATGTTCACAGACGGAGCAATTGTAGCGAGCACTTGAACGGCACCTCTCGATCAAAATATCTCGACTCTCGAAACACAACCGACCGACCAGTGTTCTTGGCAGTGAATAAAAGGTCAGATAAGTCCCAAATACCTCCCCAATCTTTGCGAGAATTCGGCTCCGTCCATTGTAGATTCTTTGCACCGAGATTTCGATCAACCGACGAGAGGATCTCATCAGCAAGAAGCAAACGAGGGTTCGATATGATATTGGGCTTCACGTCTCATTTTTATGCTGCGTGGCAACGATGAAGGAGGTGTGGAACAATCAGATTCGGGTCTAGAGTTGGGTCACGCTTGAGTGAGATACACAAAGCCCCACCCACACCTGTCGTTCGCATCATCAGAAGGGTCGACCCATTTTTTGGGCAGGCACAATCGACCCCGGATCCCTTCATAGGTGTTTTACGACCATTCGACAGCTAGGTCGGTCATGTGACGTCAGCCGAATCAGATCCATTGCACTTCGCCGGGTAGGGGTCGTTATAAGGGAATCTAAAATATAAGGGAGGGGGGTTGGTAGGCGTTTGGATCACAAAGAGGGCCGGAGAATATACGTAGAATTCATTTCATTCTTTAGATATTATGACACCTACATGTTTTCTTGTGGTAGAAACGGAGTCAAGGGCTAAAACAAACCTCGCCGAATAGCTCGTTTGCAAAAACAAGCGTAGAGGAAATTGGCTGCCCCATCCGGTGTGCTGGCATGCATGCAAGTGTGTGTGAGTGCATCGCTACGACACTTTGATCGCAAGGTGAGATACAGCTGTCTGCACTGCTGCTGCTGCTGTAAGTAAGTATGCCTGCATTGCACCGTCCGCCGCCGCCGTATGATATACGGGAGACTTGCCAAACAAACAGGGAGACAAGACACTTTTTCGTGAATCGCCTATTTATATTGTTATCATTATGTACCGTGAGTTTGCGTTGCAACTAGGTATAAGGATCACGCGTGACTTTTACGTGATTCAATAATATATTAACACTAGGCAAAATGTCTATACAGGGGTTAAAATACAACTTAAATTTTTTTTTTTTACGAACAAATCCACAAATACGGATGTTTAGATCGGTGATTGAACCATTGTTGAGCGCTGCCGAGAAGACGAGATGACGAGCGAGTTTTAGCAGTATATGGACGAAGTATTTGAGCCAACTAACAAAAAAAAACGTGCGTTCCGGTTCCTCTTTTCAATTAGAAAATTACGCCCCGGCTGCTCCGGATAATTGTGTGTGATTACACTTATGAATATATACAGTGTGATCAGGGGCGGCTCGTGGACGATATTTGTGGAGGTGCACATATTCAAATCATAACTAGAACACGCAACGAGGTGGCGCGGAATAGCTGGGGTCTGGGGCTAAGCCCCAGCCGCCGGAGGTTTACAGCAGTAGGCTGACAATTTTTGAGACCTGCGTTATGTTTGATCTCCTAAACGCGATATCTTACCCTCAAAACGTTCAAATAGAATGCCAGTGGTATACTTCAATTCAGATTGTCACAGATAAAATTTCCTCGATAATACATCAAGTTGTAATAAGTAAAAACTAACAATACTACATAAAATTGTAAAATTACATACCCAAACATTTTCTCGTCCACTCCTTCGACACGCGCCTTGCCCACTCTCTACAATATGTGCGTTTAGCTGTAACCGCCACTTGAACCAAATCTAATTTTGGGGTCGGCCGAGCTCGTGTTTTTATTTGTAATATTGTTCCTCTAATGTTTATCTTGAAGAACTGTTTTTGATTAGATCACTTATGATTGACGTCATTATTTAAAACTACATACATGCATTGATTGATTGAACAAACTTACTTATCCAAATGATAGCTGGCTACTGACTAGTGTCCGCATGTCGCGCGGGGGCGATAAACCGACCGCAGGTAGCCTACCCTCCTCCTAGGGTTGGTTGCAAGCTACCCTGTTCGTTCGCACGTGCGCCAATGTGGCTATTAGAACCATGCTAGTTCAAAAAAAAAAATGTCAGGTTAGTTTTAACGTCTTTAACATGGGCCTTACGAAGAGTTGTGTTCGCACACGGGATAGTGTGCGCGTAGAGGGTTTGAATGGGCAACAGATACCTCGGGGCGGGAACGGACATTTACTGCAGAATGACTCCTGCCGAATATACATGCTCTGGCCCGGCCATAATAAAACATTAGTTGGAAATTGAAATTGGAAATTGAGATTGGATTTTAAATTTACTTTTTGTTTATTTATCGCAAATATTTTGGGGGTGCGCGTGCGTATGTGCGCATATGCACGAGCCGCCCCTGAGTGTGATTGAGTGTGCACTTACATGCTCGGTCGTGACTCGTGTGTGGATGAGCAAGTCAACATGAATGGACGGCTAATAAAGAATCGTATAGTCTCATGCTTTCTTAGCTTACGAAATAGTTCCTAATATGAAACAGGCTCATTAGGTAATTTACTATACCTTAGGTTGGATAGTTGAATATTCCTAACAGCGGACGGACTACACGAGTCTTGAGCTAAGCGGAAAACTGCCTTTATACGAACGTGTAAAATATACTGCCCGGAATCTGTGGATTTCGTTGAAACAGCGTGCGGGGACAGTAGAGATAGGGATCATAGGTCGGTAGTTTCGTTGGGGTTAGCTTAGGCAAAATAAATAGATAAATAGTCTACCCACTCAGTTACAAGAACTGATTTTCAGGATTTTATTATGTGCTTCGTTGCTATTACGGTTCTAAAGTTACCGTTTACTATGCAACAATATGAAATTGATAAGATTAAGTTCCAAATTTAAAAAACCCATGCCCGAACCCGGAATCGAACCCTGGACCTTCTACATAGGAAGCAGAACCACGAGACGTGAGCGATATACTTCGCGTAAACTCGAACCGTGGAGCGTCGAACTAAACGGAAGCTCACAGCTGTTTCCGCGAGGTTCTGCACACAACGATGTTTATCTTATACATCTCGTTCCCATACCACTTGAGATCTTGACGAAAAATGCAGAAGCCGTTATCATACGTATACAGTTTCCCTTATCGTCCAATCTACATTTGCAATTTGCAATCTATTCAAACCGAGACAGAATTGTAACAGTCGAGCCTAGGATTACGATCGCGATATGGAGCTTTGGGTACAGAAACGTTTTTGTGGGCTTCGCTCATATCGAAAAAAAAATATTAAAACATATATAAATAAATGTGTATCTAAATTCTACTCCACCCCCCAGGGTACAAATTAGAGTCTTTGGTCTACCCACTCAGTTATGAGAACTGATTTTCAGTGGGGGACATTTATACCAATGTGCTGGACTGGATTTGAACCCTGGACCTTCTACATAAAGAACGGATCACCAAATCAGTTTGACACATTAGACATTATTGACATTCAGTTGGCAAAAAATCGAACAAGCCATCCAATTTATTGTAGAAATCTTCCGATTCAATTACGTTTTTTTACAAACGGGCCATGTACTTCGATCATCACGAAATTAATCTTCATTTCAATTCGCTTTTCTGCGAGCAGAACGGAAAATTAACACACAATTCTCGCGCCTTCCGTGGCGCCACACTTTAGATGCAGGGCCATAAATTGTAATTGCCATTAATTACCGTTCAGAAAATAAACGAAAACAATAGTTCCGTCCACATTGGCCCGGCGGGTGCATCCATGCGGCATCGGACCGGAGGGGACGTGGCTTCGAATCCCGCCTATAGTTTGGGCGATATCCTATATCGTCCACTCCGTCTCGAGTCATTTGATAGAGACGTAAAACAACTTCCCACACACACAACCGCGTCACGTCGATCGGCATCGCTTCGTTACCATCAGATGCCAACTTTCTGTTAGTTGCAGTGTTTTATAGTTTAATAATGTAGATCGCAGTTATACGCTATTCAAGACGGTAGGTGGCTGACGACGAGTGGTACCAATCGCCCCACTATTATATAGTTGAATATCATATAGATATTATATATATAAGCCTTGTGTGGGACTCGAACCCACGTCCTTTGGTTCTGTACGGCTCGGACCGTATATGAGCTAACGCAGACGGCGACGCCAATATGCACATATATATATCACAATCACCACCACCGCCATTATCATCCCCTAGAAATAAAATCATTCAAACATCATGAGATGTTTTCTTGTTCATAATATAATTATATCTACATCAGATCAGAATAATGTGTGTTGTTCCATAGTTTTATTTTCATAAATATGTTATTCATTTATCTAGAAACTAACTATACTCTTACTTTGTGAACCATCATCTTTCTTTTCCTACCAATCAGTGGCGGCTCGTGGTATAAAATATTACGGAGGCCAGGACAATTCAAGAAAGATCGAATATGGAAGCAATGAAAATTAGCGGCAGTTCAGGGGGGTCGATCGCATGTCGATTTTTTTAAAACTGCATTTTTCTACGTTGTTTTAGTTGTTATAATGTAGTTGTGGATGTGGATTTAAGTTTCCAGATTTAAGTTGACGACACTTGCCGTTAACCATAACAATCTCCACACCATAACGAACAAAACTCGCGCTGTTTCTCTCCATCCATTTGCAGTAATAGCAAAGCTGGTTTCAGTCTTCCATCTTGTTTTAAAAATTTAAATCTTTATTTACTCTTTCCTCGAAGCATGTCTCGTTAATGGTCGCACTAATAACTCGTCCACTATATTTGACTTCATTGAATCAAGCAACAACACGGGAAGTACAACAGCAGAAAAACAACCGACAATCCCCTGCAAACTACAAACTGCTGAGGGTGTGTTCCAACTTGACGTTTTTCGTAGTGGACTAAGCTTAGTTATACTAATCGAAAGGAAGTGACATCACAAGCAGGCGACCAATGCTCCTTATTTGGCTAGTGGTTAGTGGGTAGTGGGTAGTGGCCGAAAGTGTACACTACGACACCAATTGACCCACTAAACCAAGATGGTTGATACCAGCCATCACAGCTGATACTTTAAGGTTAGGAAAATACCCAACCAGTGAGTGGAAGTATTATTATCGTATTTATTTACATTAGATGATTAATAACAATAAACTTTGTATTAGCATACTAGGTGGCGTGCCCAAAGCTGTTAGCGTTTAGTGTGTAGCAGGTAGTGGTTAGTGATTAGTGGTTAGCAGGCGAATAATCAAGTTGGAACGCACCCTGAGTATGAGATATTATGGAAAGCGGGCGACTCGAAAAGAAACGAAGCGGCCGGCCTCCTCTGGCATCTTATTACACAAGCAGCAACTTAGGCGGGGAGGGCGGGGGTATGCATACCGCATTCCCCCGCACACCGCTCAGGTACCATAGAGCTGAAAGACTGGAGGCCCGGACTCACAAAGTTCCTCGCGTTTCTACTGAGGTCTGTTCGTTCTGTCTACTACAATGTGCGACAGTACTACAAAACCGTTCGTTCTATGGGAGCAGGCGCTTTGGTAGTAAGTTGGCGCTACTACAAAAGTGTTCGATTACGAAATGGTAGCTGCTACAACTCTACTGAAAGTGCTCCTACTCGAGAGGTGGAGCGCTTTCAGTAAAGTTGTAGCAGGTTGCAAAATGGCGCGTAAATATGGATGGAGAAGTGTGCAAGATTGCTTGTGAAGAGAATGGCCCAGAAATAGTCGATGGCCATTACATATTTGATAGTCCAAATGAGTTTTGTGCTTAGTATACATTTTAAATGTATATAAAATAGTGTTTTCTACCCTCTAGGCCTAGTGGATTGTCCCAAACCTCTCACCAATGAGTTGGTAATAGTGTGATACTTGGCCTGCAGGGACATTTTAATACTATTATTCTATGAAATATTCTATTCAGCAGCTCTAGGTTGATGCTGGTATCTCAAGGTAATTGAGAATTAATTTGCCGCGCAACAAAATCTGCTACAAAACCGTTCGTTTTTATAAACTACTCCAATGTGCTACCAACTCCTATGACGTCATATGCCTTTGCTCCAACTTGCCTCCTGCAGTGCGCCTGCTACTGCAGAACGAACAGACCTCTGGTTCAACAGCACTAGCAGCCACATTCTGAAGAGGCGCGAAATTTTGAAACGTTGAACCTTAATTTGTTTGACAACTTTTACGATAAATATGTATATTATCTAAGATGAACATTAAAATAAAAAATACAGCTTAAAGTAAGGCAGCCCTCAAGAATAGGACTAATAATATAGGCCCATCTATAGTCATATGTATACTAAAATAAAATGGGAAAAACAGCGGACGAAGTGTATGCAAGTTTATGTTGTGTGTGTGTAGGTCGTTGTATTTTCATTTTAATATCAGAAAGAAATGGTAACGTAAGAAGGGCTGCTCCCACTTGAAGAATTCAATGCGTGATTCATACTGTAACCCCACGGACTGGGCTGGGGACGGGGTGGTTACCGTCCTCTAGTAACAGAAGTGCATGCAAGGCCACCTACTGGTTATCAACCCCTAGCATGGTAGATATAGGGGGCGTAAAGGCGCGCGGGCCCACATTTACATGTCAGTGGACTCAGATCAATGTGGAGAGCTGCAACGCAACGCTGCTTTGCATGCAAGGCCACCTACTGGTTATCAACCCCTAGCATGGTAGATATAGGGGGCATAAAGGCGCGCGGGCCCACATTTACATGTCAGTGGACTCAGATCAATGTGGAGAGCTGCAACGCAACACTGCTTTGCATGCAAGGCCACCTACTGGTTATCAACCCCTAGCATGGTAGATATGAGGGGCGTAAAGGCGCGCGGGCCCACATTTACATGTCAGTGGACTCAGATCAATGTGGAGAGCTGCAACGCAACGCTGCTTTGCATGCAAGGCCACCTACTGGTTATCAACCCCTAGCATGGTAGATATAGGGGGCGTAAAGGCGCGCGGGCCCACATTTACATGTCAGTGGACTCAGATCAATGTGGAGAGCTGCAACGCAACACTGCTTTGCATGCAAGGCCACCTACTGGTTATCAACCCCTAGCATGGTAGATATAGGGGGCGTAAAGGCGCGCGGGCCCACATTTACATGTCAGTGGACTCAGATCAATGTGGAGAGCTGCAACGCAACGCTGCTTTGCATGCAAGGCCACCTACTGGTTATCAACCCCTAGGATGGTAGATATAGGGGGCGTAAAGGCGCGCGGGCCCGCATTTACATGTCAGTGGACTCAGATCAATGTGGAGAGCTGCAACGCAACGCTGCTTTGCATGCAAGGCCACCTACTGGTTATCAACCCCTAGGATGGTAGATATAGGGGGCGTAAAGGCGCGCGGGCCCACATTTACATGTCAGTGGACTCAGATCAATGTGGAGAGCTGCAACGCAACGCTGCTTTGCATGCAAGGCCACCTACTGGTTATCAACCCCTAGGATGGTAGATATAGGGGGCGTAAAGGCGCGCGGGCCCACATTTACATGTCAGTGGACTCAGATCAATGTGGAGAGCTGCAACGCAACGCTGCTTTGCATGCAAGGCCACCTACTGGTTATCAACCCCTAGCATGGTAGATATAGGGGGCGTAAAGGCGCGCGGGCCCACATTTACATGTCAGTGGACTCAGATCAATGTGGAGAGCTGCAACGCAACACTGCTTTGCATGCAAGGCCACCTACTGGTTATCAACCCCTAGCATGGTAGATATAGGGGGCGTAAAGGCGCGCGGGCCCACATTTACATGTCAGTGGACTCAGATCAATGTGGAGAGCTGCAACGCAACACTGCTTTGCATGCAAGGCCACCTACTGGCTATCAACCCCTAGCATGGTAGATATAGGGGGCGTAAAGGCGCGCGGGCCCACATTTACATGTCAGTGGACTCAGATCAATGTGGAGAGCTGCAACGCAACGCTGCTTTGCATGCAAGGCCACCTACTGGTTATCAACCCCTAGGATGGTAGATATAGGGGGCGTAAAGGCGCGCGGGCCCACATTTACATGTCAGTGGACTCAGATCAATGTGGAGAGCTGCAACGCAACGCTGCTTTGCATGCAAGGCCACCTACTGGTTATCAACCCCTAGGATGGTAGATATAGGGGGCGTAAAGGCGCGCGGGCCCACATTTACATGTCAGTGGACTCAGATCAATGTGGAGAGCTGCAACGCTGCTTTGCATGCAAGGCCACCTACTGGTTATCAACCCCTAGCATGGTAGATATAGGGGGCGTAAAGGCGCGCGGGCCCACATTTACATGTCAGTGGACTCAGATCAATGTGGAGAGCTGCAACGCAACGCTGCTTTGCATGCAAGGCCATGCCTACTGGTTATCAACCCCTAGCATGGTAGATATAGGGGGCGTAAAGGCGCGCGGGCCCACATTTACATGTCAGTGGACCCAGATCAATGTGGAGAGCTGCAACGCAACGCTGCTTTGCATGCAAGGCCACCTACTGGTTATCAACCCCTAGCATGGTAGATATAGGGGGCGTAAAGGCGCGCGGGCCCACATTTACATGTCAGTGGACTCAGATCAATGTGGAGAGCTGCAACGCAACACTGCTTTGCATGCAAGGCCACCTACTGGTTATCAACCCCTAGCATGGTAGATATAGGGGGCGTAAAGGCGCGCGGGCCCACATTTACATGTCAGTGGACTCAGATCAATGTGGAGAGCTGCAACGCAACGCTGCTTTGCATGCAAGGCCACCTACTGGTTATCAACCCCTAGCATGGTAGATATAGGGGGCGTAAAGGCGCGCGGGCCCACATTTACATGTCAGTGGACTCAGATCAATGTGGAGAGCTGCAACGCAACGCTGCTTTGCATGCAAGGCCACCTACTGGTTATCAACCCCTAGCATGGTAGATATAGGGGGCGTAAAGGCGCGCGGGCCCACATTTACATGTCAGTGGACTCAGATCAATGTGGAGAGCTGCAACGCAACGCTGCTTTGCATGCAAGGCCACCTACTGGTTATCAACCCCTAGCATGGTAGATATAGGGGGCGTAAAGGCGCGCGGGCCCACATTTACATGTCAGTGGACTCAGATCAATGTGGAGAGCTGCAACGCAACGCTGCTTTGCATGCAAGGCCACCTACTGGTTATCAACCCCTAGCATGGTAGATATAGGGGGCGTAAAGGCGCGCGGGCCCACATTTACATGTCAGTGGACTCAGATCAATGTGGAGAGCTGCAACGCAACGCTGCTTTGCATGCAAGGCCACCTACTGGTTATCAACCCCTAGCATGGTAGATATAGGGGGCGTAAAGGCGCGCGGGCCCACATTTACATGTCAGTGGACTCAGATCAATGTGGAGAGCTGCAACGCAACACTGCTTTGCATGCAAGGCCACCTACTGGTTATCAACCCCTAGGATGGTAGATATAGGGGGCGTAAAGGCGCGCGGGCCCACATTTACATGTCAGTGGACCCAGATCAATGTGGAGAGCTGCAACGCAACGCTGCTTTGCATGCAAGGCCACCTACTGGTTATCAACCCCTAGGATGGTAGATATAGGGGGCGTAAAGGCGCGCGGGCCCACATTTACATGTCAGTGGACTCAGATCAATGTGGAGAGCTGCAACGCAACGCTGATTTGCATGCAAGGCCACCTACTGGTTATCAACCCCTAGCATGGTAGATATAAGGGGCGTAAAGGCGCGCGGGCCCACATTTACATGTCAGTGGACTCAGATCAATGTGGAGAGCTGCAACGCAACACTGCTTTGCATGCAAGGCCACCTACTGGTTATCAACCCCTAGCATGGTAGATATAGGGGGCGTAAAGGCGCGCGGGCCCACATTTACATGTCAGTGGACTCAGATCAATGTGGAGAGCTGCAACGCAACGCTGCTTTGCATGCAAGGCCACCTACTGGTTATCAACCCCTAGGATGGTAGATATAGGGGGCGTAAAGGCGCGCGGGCCCACATTTACATGTCAGTGGACTCAGATCAATGTGGAGAGCTGCAACGCTGCTTTGCATGCAAGGCCACCTACTGGTTATCAACCCCTAGCATGGTAGATATAGGGGGCGTAAAGGCGCGCGGGCCCACATTTACATGTCAGTGGACTCAGATCAATGTGGAGAGCTGCAACGCTGCTTTGCATGCAAGGCCACCTACTGGTTATCAACCCCTAGCATAGTAGATATAGGGGGCATAAAGGCGCGCGGGCCCACATTTACATGTCAGTGGACTCAGATCAATGTGGAGAGCTGCAACGCTGCTTTGCATGCAAGGCCACCTACTGGTTATCAACCCCTAGCATGGTAGATATAGGGGGCGTAAAGGCGCGCGGGCCCACATTTACATGTCAGTGGACTCAGATCAATGTGGAGAGCTGCAACGCTGCTTTATATGCAAGGCCACCTACTGGTTATCAACCCCTAGCATGGTAGATATAGGGGGCGTAAAGGCGCGCGGGCCCACATTTACATGTCAGTGGACTCAGATCAATGTGGAGAGCTGCAACGCAACACTGCTTTGCATGCAAGGCCACCTACTGGTTATCAACCCCTAGGATGGTAGATATAGGGGGCGTAAAGGCGCGCGGGCCCACATTCACATGTCAGTGGACTCAGATCAATGTGGAGAGCTGCAACGCAACGCTGCTTTGCATGCAAGGCCACCTACTGGTTATCAACCCCTAGCATGGTAGATATAGGGGGCGTAAAGGCGCGCGGGCCCACATTTACATGTCAGTGGACTCAGATCAATGTGGAGAGCTGCAACGCTGCTTTGCATGCAAGGCCACCTACTGGTTATCAACCCCTAGCATGGTAGATATAGGGGGCGTAAAGGCGCGCGGGCCCACATTTACATGTCAGTGGACTCAGATCAATGTGGAGAGCTGCAACGCAACGCTGCTTTGCATGCAAGGCCACCTACTGGTTATCAACCCCTAGCATGGTAGATATAGGGGGCGTAAAGGCGCGCGGGCCCACATTTACATGTCAGTGGACTCAGATCAATGTGGAGAGCTGCAACGCTGCTTTGCATGCAAGGCCACCTACTGGTTATCAACCCCTAGCATGGTAGATATAGGGGGCGTAAAGGCGCGCGGGCCCACATTTACATGTCAGTGGACTCAGATCAATGTGGAGAGCTGCAACGCAACACTGCTTTGCATGCAAGGCCACCTACTGGTTATCAACCCCTAGCATGGTAGATATAGGGGGCGTAAAGGCGCGCGGGCCCACATTTACATGTCAGTGGACTCAGATCAATGTGGAGAGCTGCAACGCTGCTTTATATGCAAGGCCACCTACTGGTTATCAACCCCTAGCATGGTAGATATAGGGGGCGTAAAGGCGCGCGGGCCCACATTTACATGTCAGTGGACTCAGATCAATGTGGAGAGCTGCAACGCTGCTTTGCATGCAAGGCCACCTACTGGTTATCAACCCCTAGGATGGTAGATATAGGGGGCGTAAAGGCGCGCGGGCCCACATTTACATGTCAGTGGACTCAGATCAATGTGGAGAGCTGCAACGCAACACTGCTTTGCATGCAAGGCCACCTACTGGTTATCAACCCCTAGCATGGTAGATATAGGGGGCGTAAAGGCGCGCGGGCCCACATTTACATGTCAGTGGACTCAGATCAATGTGGAGAGCTGCAACGCAACACTGCTTTGCATGCAAGGCCACCTACTGGTTATCAACCCCTAGCATGGTAGATATAGGGGGCGTAAAGGCGCGCGGGCCCACATTTACATGTCAGTGGACTCAGATCAATGTGGAGAGCTGCAACGCAACACTGCTTTGCATGCAAGGCCACCTACTGGTTATCAACCCCTAGCATGGTAGATATAGGGGGCGTAAAGGCGCGCGGGCCCACATTTACATGTCAGTGGACTCAGATCAATGTGGAGAGCTGCAACGCAACGCTGCTTTGCATGCAAGGCCACCTACTGGTTATCAACCCCTAGCATGGTAGATATAGGGGGCGTAAAGGCGCGCGGGCCCACATTTACATGTCAGTGGACTCAGATCAATGTGGAGAGCTGCAACGCAACGCTGCTTTGCATGCAAGGCCACCTACTGGTTATCAACCCCTAGCATGGTAGATATAGGGGGCGTAAAGGCGCGCGGGCCCACATTTACATGTCAGTGGACTCAGATCAATGTGGAGAGCTGCAACGCAACACTGCTTTGCATGCAAGGCCACCTACTGGTTATCAACCCCTAGGATGGTAGATATAGGGGGCGTAAAGGCACGCGGGCCCACATTCACATGTCAGTGGACTCAGATCAATGTGGAGAGCTGCAACGCAACACTGCTTTGCATGCAAGGCCACCTACTGGTTATCAACCCCTAGGATGGTAGATATAGGGGGCGTAAAGGCACGCGGGCCCACATTCACATGTCAGTGGACTCAGATCAATGTGGAGAGCTGCAACGCAACACTGCTTTGCATGCAAGGCCACCTACTGGTTATCAACCCCTAGGATGGTAGATATAGGGGGCGTAAAGGCGCGCGGGCCCACATTTACATGTCAGTGGACTCAGATCAATGTGGAGAGCTGCAACGCAACGCTGCTTTGCATGCAAGGCCACCTACTGGTTATCATACCCTAGCATGGTAGATATAGGGGGCGTAAAGGCGCGCGGGCCCACATTTACATGTCAGTGGACTCAGATCAATGTGGAGAGCTGCAACGCAACACTGCTTTGCATGCAAGGCCACCTACTGGTTATCAACCCCTAGGATGGTAGATATAGGGGGCGTAAAGGCGCGCGGGCCCACATTTACATGTCAGTGGACTCAGATCAATGTGGAGACGAGCTGCAACGCAACGCTGCTTTGCATGCAAGGCCGTCTACTGGTTATCAACCCCTAGGATGGTAGATATAGGGGGCGTAAAGGCGCGCGGGCCCACATTTACATGTCAGTGGACTCAGATCAATGTGAAGAGCTGCAACGCAACACTGCTTTGCATGCAAGGCCACCTACTGGTTATCAACCCCTAGGATGGTAGATATAGGGGGCGTAAAGGCGCGCGGGCCCACATTTACATGTCAGTGGACTCAGATCAATGTGGAGAGCTGCAACGCAAAGCTGCTTTGCATGCAAGGCCACCTACTGGTTATCAACCCCTAGGATGGTAGATATAGGGGGCGTAAAGGCGCGCGGGCCCACATTTACATGTCAGTGGACTCAGATCAATGTGGAGAGCTGCAACGCAACGCTGCTTTGCATGCAAGGCCACCTACTGGTTATCATACCCTAGCATGGTAGATATAGGGGGCGTAAAGGCGCGCGGGCCCACATTTACATGTCAGTGGACTCAGATCAATGTGGAGAGCTGCAACGCAACACTGCTTTGCATGCAAGGCCACCTACTGGTTATCAACCCCTAGGATGGTAGATATAGGGGGCGTAAAGGCGCGCGGGCCCACATTTACATGTCAGTGGACTCAGATCAATGTGGAGACGAGCTGCAACGCAACGCTGCTTTGCATGCAAGGCCGTCTACTGGTTATCAACCCCTAGGATGGTAGATATAGGGGGCGTAAAGGCGCGCGGGCCCACATTTACATGTCAGTGGACTCAGATCAATGTGAAGAGCTGCAACGCAACACTGCTTTGCATGCAAGGCCACCTACTGGTTATCAACCCCTAGGATGGTAGATATAGGGGGCGTAAAGGCGCGCGGGCCCACATTTACATGTCAGTGGACTCAGATCAATGTGGAGAGCTGCAACGCAAAGCTGCTTTGCATGCAAGGCCACCTACTGGTTATCAACCCCTAGCATGGTAGATATAGGGGGCGTAAAGGCGCGCGGGCCCACATTTACATGTCAGTGGACTCAGATCAATGTGGAGAGCTGCAACGCAACGCTGCTTTGCATGCAAGGCCACCTACTGGTTATCAACCCCTAGCATGGTAGATATAGGGGGCGTAAAGGCACGCGGGCCCACATTTACATGTCAGTGGACTCAGATCAATGTGGAGAGCTGCAACGCAACGCTGCTTTGCATGCAAGGCCACCTACTGGTTATCAACCCCTAGCATGGTAGATATAGGGGGCGTAAAGGCGCGCGGGCCCACATTTACATGTCAGTGGACTCAGATCAATGTGGAGAGCTGCAACGCAACGCTGCTTTGCATGCAAGGCCACCTACTGGTTATCAACCCCTAGCATGGTAGATATAGGGGGCGTAAAGGCGCGCGGGCCCACATTTACATGTCAGTGGACTCAGATCAATGTGGAGAGCTGCAACGCAACACTGCTTTGCATGCAAGGCCACCTACTGGTTATCAACCCCTAGCATGGTAGATATAGGGGGCGTAAAGGCGCGCGGGCCCACATTTACATGTCAGTGGACTCAGATCAATGTGGAGAGCTGCAACGCAACGCTGCTCTGCATGCAAGGCCAACTACTGGTTATCAACCCCTAGCATGGTAGATATAGGGGGCGTAAAGGCGCGCGGGCCCACATTTACATGTCAGTGGACTCAGATCAATGTGGAGAGCTGCAACGCAACGCTGCTTTGCATGCAAGGCCACCTACTGGTTATCAACCCCTAGGATGGTAGATATAGGGGGCGTAAAGGCGCGCGGGCCCACATTTACATGTCAGTGGACTCAGATCAATGTGGAGAGCTGCAACGCTGCTTTGCATGCAAGACCACCTACTGGTTATCAACCCCTAGCATGGTAGATATAGGGGGCGTAAAGGCGCGCGGGCCCACATTTACATGTCAGTGGACTCAGATCAATGTGGAGAGCTGCAACGCAACGCTGCTTTGCATGCAAGGCCACCTACTGGTTATCAACCCCTAGCATGGTAGATATAGGGGGCGTAAAGGCGCGCGGGCCCACATTTACATGTCAGTGGACTCAGATCAATGTGGAGAGCTGCAACGCAACGCTGCTTTGCATGCAAGGCCACCTACTGGTTATCAACCCCTAGCATGGTAGATATAGGGGGCGTAAAGGCGCGCGGGCCCACATTTACATGTCAGTGGACTCAGATCAATGTGGAGAGCTGCAACGCAACACTGCTTTGCATGCAAGGCCACCTACTGGTTATCAACCCCTAGGATGGTAGATATAGGGGGCGTAAAGGCGCGCGGGCCCACATTTACATGTCAGTGGACTCAGATCAATGTGGAGAGCTGCAACGCAACACTGCTTTGCATGCAAGGCCACCTACTGGTTATCAACCCCTAGCATGGTAGATATAGGGGGCGTAAAGGCGCGCGGGCCCACATTCACATGTCAGTGGACTCAGATCAATGTGGAGAGCTGCAACGCAACACTGCTTTGCATGCAAGGCCACCTACTGGTTATCAACCCCTAGCATGGTAGATATAGGGGGCGTAAAGGCGCGCGGGCCCACATTTACATGTCAGTGGACTCAGATCAATGTGGAGAGCTGCAACGCAACACTGCTTTGCATGCAAGGCCACCTACTGGTTATCAACCCCTAGGATGGTAGATATAGGGGGCGTAAAGGCGCGCGGGCCCACATTTACATGTCAGTGGACTCAGATCAATGTGGAGAGCTGCAACGCAACACTGCTTTGCATGCAAGGCCACCTACTGGTTATCAACCCCTAGCATGGTAGATATAGGGGGCGTAAAGGCGCGCGGGCCCACATTTACATGTCAGTGGACTCAGATCAATGTGGAGAGCTGCAACGCAACACTGCTTTGCATGCAAGGCCACCTACTGGTTATCAACCCCTAGCATGGTAGATATAGGGGGCGTAAAGGCGCGCGGGCCCACATTTACATGTCAGTGGACTCAGATCAATGTGGAGAGCTGCAACGCAACGCTGCTTTGCATGCAAGGCCACCTACTGGTTATCAACCCCTAGGATGGTAGATATAGGGGGCGTAAAGGCGCGCGGGCCCACATTTACATGTAAGTGGACTCAGATCAATGTGGAGAGCTGCAACGCAACGCTGCTTTGCATGCAAGGCCACCTACTGGTTATCAACCCCTAGCATGGTAGATATAGGGGGCGTAAAGGCACGCGGGCCCACATTTACATGTCAGTGGACCCAGATCAATGTGGAGAGCTGCAACGCAACACTGCTTTGCATGCAAGGCCACCTACTGGTTATCAACCCCTAGGATGGTAGATAGGGGGCGTAAAGGCGCGCGGGCCCACATTTACATGTCAGTGGACTCAGATCAATGTGGAGAGCTGCAACGCAACGCTGCTTTGCATGCAAGGCCACCTACTGGTTATCAACCCCTAGGATGGTAGATATAGGGGGCGTAAAGGCGCGCGGGCCCACATTTACATGTCAGTGGACTCAGATCAATGTGGAGAGCTGCAACGCAACGCTGCTTTGCATGCAAGGCCACCTACTGGTTATCAACCCCTAGCATGGTAGATATAGGGGGCGTAAAGGCGCGCGGGCCCACATTTACATGTCAGTGGACTCAGATCAATGTGGAGAGCTGCAACGCAACGCTGCTTTGCATGCAAGGCCACCTACTGGTTATCAACCCCTAGCATGGTAGATATAGGGGGCGTAAAGGCGCGCGGGCCCACATTTACATGTCAGTGGACTCAGATCAATGTGGAGAGCTGCAACGCCACGCTGCTTTACATGCAAGGCCACCTACTGGTTATCAACCCCTAGGATGGTAGATATAGGGGGCGTAAAGGCGCGCGGGCCCACATTTACATGTCAGTGGACTCAGATCAATGTGGAGAGCTGCAACGCAACGCTGCTTTGCATGCAAGGCCACCTACTGGTTATCAACCCCTAGGATGGTAGATATAGGGGGCGTAAAGGCGCGCGGGCCCACATTTACATGTCAGTGGACTCAGATCAATGTGGAGAGCTGCAACGCTGCTTTGCATGCAAGGCCACCTACTGGTTATCAACCCCTAGGATGGTAGATATAGGGGGCGTAAAGGCGCGCGGGCCCACATTTACATGTCAGTGGACTCAGATCAATGTGGAGAGCTGCAACGCAACGCTGCTTTGCATGCAAGGCCACCTACTGGTTATCAACCCCTAGGATGGTAGATATAGGGGGCGTAAAGGCGCGCGGGCCCACATTTACATGTCAGTGGACTCAGATCAATGTGGAGAGCTGCAACGCAACACTGCTTTGCATGCAAGGCCACCTACTGGTTATCAACCCCTAGCATGGTAGATATAGGGGGCGTAAAGGCGCGCGGGCCCACATTTACATGTCAGTGGACTCAGATCAATGTGGAGAGCTGCAACGCAACGCTGCTTTGCATGCAAGGCCACCTACTGGTTATCAACCCCTAGGATGGTAGATATAGGGGGCGTAAAGGCGCGCGGGCCCACATTTACATGTCAGTGGACTCAGATCAATGTGGAGAGCTGCAACGCAACACTGCTTTGCATGCAAGGCCACCTACTGGTTATCAACCCCTAGCATGGTAGATATAGGGGGCGTAAAGGCGCGCGGGCCCACATTTACATGTCAGTGGACCCAGATCAATGTGGAGAGCTGCAACGCAACACTGCTTTGCATGCAAGGCCACCTACTGGTTATCAACCCCTAGCATGGTAGATATAGGGGGCGTAAAGGCGCGCGGGCCCACATTTACATGTCAGTGGACTCAGATCAATGTGGAGAGCTGCAACGCAACGCTGCTTTGCATGCAAGGCCACCTACTGGTTATCAACCCCTAGGATGGTAGATATAGGGGGCGTAAAGGCGCGCGGGCCCACATTTACATGTCAGTGGACTCAGATCAATGTGGTGAGCTGCAACGCAACGCTGCTTTGCATGCAAGGCCACCTACTGGTTATCAACCCCTAGGATGGTAGATATAGGGGGCGTAAAGGCGCGCGGGCCCACATTTTCATGTCAGTGGACTCAGATCAATGTGGAGACGAGCTGCAACGCAACGCTGCTTTGCATGCAAGGCCACCTACTGGTTATCAACCCCTAGCATGGTAGATATAGGGGGCGTAAAGGCGCGCGGGCCCACATTTACATGTCAGTGGACTCAGATCAATGTGGAGAGCTGCAACGCAACACTGCTTTGCATGCAAGGCCACCTACTGGCTATCAACCCCTAGCATGGTAGATATAGGGGGCGTAAAGGCGCGCGGGCCCACATTTACATGTCAGTGGACTCAGATCAATGTGGAGAGCTGCAACGCAACGCTGCTTTGCATGCAAGGCCACCTACTGGTTATCAACCCCTAGCATGGTAGATATAGGGGGCGTAAAGGCGCGCGGGCCCACATTTACATGTCAGTGGACTCAGATCAATGTGGAGAGCTGCAACGCAACACTGCTTTGCATGCAAGGCCACCTACTGGTTATCAACCCCTAGCATGGTAGATATAGGGGGCGTAAAGGCGCGCGGGCCCACATTTACATGTCAGTGGACTCAGATCAATTTGGAGAGCTGCAACGCAACGCTGCTTTGCATGCAAGGCCACCTACTGGTTATCAACCCCTAGGATGGTAGATATAGGGGGCGTAAAGGCGCGCGGGCCCACATTTACATGTCAGTGGACTCAGATCAATGTGGAGAGCTGCAACGCAACACTGCTTTGCATGCAAGGCCACCTACTGGTTATCAACCCCTAGGATGGTAGATATAGGGGGCGTAAAGGCGCGCGGGCCCACATTAACATGTCAGTGGACTCAGATCAATGTGGAGACGAGCTGCAACGGAACGCTGCTTTGCATGCAAGGCCACCTACTGGCTATCAACCCCTAGCATGGTAGATATAGGGGGCGTAAAGGCGCGCGGGCCCACATTTACATGTCAGTGGACTCAGATCAATTTGGAGAGCTGCAACGCAACACTGCTTTGCATGCAAGGCCACCTACTGGTTATCAACCCCTAGCATGGTAGATATAGGGGGCGTAAAGGCGCGCGGGCCGACATTTACATGTCAGTGGACTCAGATCAATGTGGAGAGCTGCAACGCAACGCTGCTTTGCATGCAAGGCCACCTACTGGTTATCAACCCCTAGCATGGTAGATATAGGGGGCGTAAAGGCGCGCGGGCCCACATTTACATGTCAGTGGACTCAGATCAATGTGGAGAGCTGCAACGCAACACTGCTTTGCATGCAAGGCCACCTACTGGTTATCAACCCCTAGCATGGTAGATATAGGGGGCGTAAAGGCGCGCGGGCCCACATTTACATGTCAGTGGACTCAGATCAATTTGGAGAGCTGCAACGCAACGCTGCTTTGCATGCAAGGCCACCTACTGGTTATCAACCCCTAGCATGGTAGATATAGGGGGCGTAAAGGCGCGCGGGCCCACATTTACATGTCAGTGGACTCAGATCAATGTGGAGAGCTGCAACGCAACACTGCTTTGCATGCAAGGCCACCTACTGGTTATCAACCCCTAGCATGGTAGATATAGGGGGCGTAAAGGCGCGCGGGCCCACATTTACATGTCAGTGGACTCAGATCAATTTGGAGAGCTGCAACGCAACGCTGCTTTGCATGCAAGGCCACCTACTGGTTATCAACCCCTAGGATGGTAGATATAGGGGGCGTAAAGGCGCGCGGGCCCACATTTACATGTCAGTGGACTCAGATCAATGTGGAGAGCTGCAACGCAACACTGCTTTGCATGCAAGGCCACCTACTGGTTATCAACCCCTAGGATGGTAGATATAGGGGGCGTAAAGGCGCGCGGGCCCACATTAACATGTCAGTGGACTCAGATCAATGTGGAGACGAGCTGCAACGGAACGCTGCTTTGCATGCAAGGCCACCTACTGGTTATCAACCCCTAGCATGGTAGATATAGGGGGCGTAAAGGCGCGCGGGCCCACATTTACATGTCAGTGGACTCAGATCAATGTGGAGAGCTGCAACGCAACACTGCTTTGCATGCAAGGCCACCTACTGGTTATCAACCCCTAGCATGGTAGATATAGGGGGCGAAAAGGCGCGCGGGCCCACATTTACATGTCAGTGGACCCAGATCAATGTGGAGAGCTGCAACGCAACGCTGCTTTGCATGCAAGGCCACCTACTGGTTATCAACCCCTAGGATGGTAGATATAGGGGGCGTAAAGGCGCGCGGGCCCACATTTACATGTCAGTGGACTCAGATCAATGTGCAGAGCTGCAACGCAACACTGCTTTGCATGCAAGGCCACCTACTGGTTATCAACCCCTAGCATGGTAGATATAGGGGGCGTAAAGGCGCGCGGGCCCACATTTACATGTCAGTGGACCCAGATCAATGTGGAGAGCTGCAACGCAACACTGCTTTGCATGCAAGGCCACCTACTGGTTATCAACCCCTAGGATGGTAGATATAGGGGGCGTAAAGGCGCGCGGGCCCACATTCACATGTCAGTGGACTCAGATCAATGTGGAGAGCTGCAACGCAACGCTGCTTTGCATGCAAGGCCACCTACTGGTTATCAACCCCTAGCATGGTAGATATAGGGGGCGTAAAGGCGCGCGGGCCCACATTTACATGTCAGTGGACTCAGATCAATGTGGAGAGCTGCAACGCAACGCTGCTTTGCATGCAAGGCCACCTACTGGTTATCAACCCCTAGCATGGTAGATATAGGGGGCGTAAAGGCGCGCGGGCCCACATTTACATGTCAGTGGACTCAGATCAATGTGGAGAGCTGCAACGCTGCTTTGCATGCAAGGCCACCTACTGGTTATCAACCCCTAGGATGGTAGATATAGGGGGCGTAAAGGCGCGCGGGCCCACATTTACATGTCAGTGGACTCAGATCAATGTGGAGAGCTGCAACGCAACACTGCTTTGCATGCAAGGCCACCTACTGGTTATCAACCCCTAGGATGGTAGATATAGGGGGCGTAAAGGCGCGCGGGCCCACATTTACATGTCAGTGGACTCAGATCAATGTGGAGAGCTGCAACGCAACGCTGCTTTGCATGCAAGGCCACCTACTGGTTATCAACCCCTAGGATGGTAGATATAGGGGGCGTAAAGGCGCGCGGGCCCACATTTACATGTCAGTGGACCCAGATCAATGTGGAGAGCTGCAACGCAACGCTGCTTTGCATGCAAGGCCACCTACTGGTTATCAACCCCTAGCATGGTAGATATAGGGGGCATAAAGGCGCGCGGGCCCACATTTACATGTCAGTGGACTCAGATCAATGTGGAGAGCTGCAACGCAACGCTGCTTTGCATGCAAGGCCACCTACTGGTTATCAACCCCTAGCATGGTAGATATAGGGGGCGTAAAGGCGCGCGGGCCCACATTTACATGTCAGTGGACTCAGATCAATGTGGTGAGCTGCAACGCAACGCTGCTTTGCATGCAAGGCCACCTACTGGTTATCAACCCCTAGCATGGTAGATATAGGGGGCGTAAAGGCGCGCGGGCCCACATTTACATGTCAGTGGACTCAGATCAATGTGGAGAGCTGCAACGCAACGCTGCTTTGCATGCAAGGCCACCTACTGGTTATCAACCCCTAGGATGGTAGATATAGGGGGCGTAAAGGCGCGCGGGCCCACATTTACATGTCAGTGGACTCAGATCAATGTGGAGAGCTGCAACGCAACGCTGCTTTGCATGCAAGGCCACCTACTGGTTATCAACCCCTAGGATGGTAGATATAGGGGGCGTAAAGGCGCGCGGGCCCACATTTACATGTCAGTGGACTCAGATCAATGTGGAGAGCTGCAACGCAACGCTGCTTTGCATGCAAGGCCACCTACTGGTTATCAACCCCCAGGATGGTAGATATAGGGGGCGTAAAGGCGCGCGGGCCCACATTTTCATGTCAGTGGACTCAGATCAATGTGGAGACGAGCTGCAACGCAACGCTGCTTTGCATGCAAGGCCACCTACTGGTTATCAACCCCTAGCATGGTAGATATAGGGGGCGTAAAGGCGCGCGGGCCCACATTTACATGTCAGTGGACTCAGATCAATGTGGAGAGCTGCAACGCAACACTGCTTTGCATGCAAGGCCACCTACTGGTTATCAACCCCTAGGATGGTAGATATAGGGGGCGTAAAGGCGCGCGGGCCCACATTTACATGTCAGTGGACTCAGATCAATGTGGAGAGCTGCAACGCAACGCTGCTTTGCATGCAAGGCCACCTACTGGTTATCAACCCCTAGGATGGTAGATATAGGGGGCGTAAAGGCGCGCGGGCCCACATTTACATGTCAGTGGACTCAGATCAATGTGGAGAGCTGCAACGCAACGCTGCTTTGCATGCAAGGCCACCTACTGGTTATCAACCCCTAGCATGGTAGATATAGGGGGCGTAAAGGCGCGCGGGCCCACATTTACATGTCAGTGGACTCAGATCAATGTGGAGAGCTGCAACGCAACGCTGCTTTGCATGCAAGGCCACCTACTGGTTATCAACCCCTAGGATGGTAGATATAGGGGGCGTAAAGGCGCGCGGGCCCACATTTACATGTCAGTGAACTCAGATCAATGTGGAGAGCTGCAACGCTGCTTTGCATGCAAGGCCACCTACTGGTTATCAACCCCTAGCATGGTAGATATAGGGGGCGTAAAGGCGCGCGGGCCCACATTTACATGTCAGTGGACTCAGATCAATGCGGAGAGCTGCAACGCAACGCTGCTTTGCATGCAAGGCCACCTACTGGTTATCAACCCCTAGCATGGTAGATATAGGGGGCGTAAAGGCGCGCGGGCCCACATTTACATGTCAGTGGACTCAGATCAATGTGGAGAGCTGCAACGCAACGCTGCTTTGCATGCAAGGCCACCTACTGGTTATCAACCCCTAGCATGGTAGATATAGGGGGCGTAAAGGCGCGCGGGCCCACATTTACATGTCAGTGGACTCAGATCAATGTGGAGAGCTGCAACGCAACACTGCTTTGCATGCAAAGGGATTTCAATGGCTTTCTCGGGAGGTGCTGTAGGATAAGAAAACCCCACACAAGTATACGGTCATGTACGTATACGTTGAAGCACATATTATAGCCAATTCATGTTCTTTTGGTCCATTCGTTGAATACATCTCCATGAATCGGTTCTATGCTTCGATTCATTCCTTCCCGTATTTCGGCCGACAGGACTTCCACTCTGCGTCTAAGCTTTCGCCCCTCGTGGGAAAGGTTATTTCTTTGTCTTCCAGTAGGCACCATTTTCTGTCATAACCTAATAAATAAAAGTGTGTGTGGCTCGTTGAGTTTCTTACAATGCAGAAGGTCCATTTCTCGATGGCCTGATTCAGACAAGAGCTTTTTAACTTTGGTACCAGTTGGTAACGGTGTCTTTGGAGCCGTCATTTTATAGCAACGAGGCGTACATATTAAATGGTACAACGTCTTCCACTGAAAATCAGTTATTTGAACCGAGTGAGTAGGCCTATAGACAATAAATATACATCTATTTCATATTTATCTCTTTCTCTCACACACGAATGCATGTTCCGTATGTCAATAGTCAGCCAGCACAGATCAAACTTGGCGCTCGAGCTTGCAAAATGAATTTGTAGGAAGTTAACAAGACATTATGTATGCCTATTATATATTTTACGAGTACAGAAAGTTGGAAATGCCATATAAAGATTTAATTAAAAAAAGAGTACAAAAATTAAGACCTGGCTTCGAGTCCCAGTCGGGGTCGTGTGTTTCCAGCCGTCCTTCACAGTTTTACAACATCTAGACTAGTAAAACAGACAAGAGTGGGCGTCGGCCTTGGCCTCTAAACCCCACCAACGAAATATTTATAGCATTTAAACTCTAGCGACATTTTTATTGGATGCACTGTATACAACGATGATCAAACTTTGGCCCTCGGCCCACATGCGGCCTGCGGAATGATATGAAGCGGTCCTCGAGGATAAAATGACGTTACAAGAATAATGAGCTAGCCACTAAAGTTATCAGAATGCGCATCAAACTGCTAATGATAATTATTTGCAATGTGAACCTGAGAGGTGTGTCCAGTCCTTGATGAGTATAGCGTTCTTTACAAACTGGACTAGGACTATTGGTTACTCCAGGTTTGACCCAGAATCCAAGGGTTCGAGCGGTGTCGCATTGGTCTACGGGGTTGTAGTATTGAATAAACACGTTAGAAAGTGTCTTATGACTGCAATAGAATACATTTTTGTAAGCTTGATTTTGATTTTTAATAAATTGCATAAAATACATCACAAAAGTACAAATTTCATAACATTTTCGAAATTTATGAGAAATTAATTTATATATATTATTATACATATTAAAAACAAAAACTGTAACAAAATTGTAGGTCACAGCCATATACTTCTTTTGACAACAGCCTCATCAAATCTGAATGAAAATTGTGGTACATAATTAGTACCATAAACTAAGTAAAATTCCGTGGATTTGGCATTCGAGAATATAGTTTAAATTTCCATTTAACACCGCAAAAATAGTTCCCCGAAACGTATACGAGAAGGAAAACATTCTGGCCCATCTGTTTGGCCCTTGCTCCGAAAAGTGTGAGCATCCCTGCACTAGTACACGTGCTGCGGCGCGAGGGGTGTACATACTCGTCGCAACTAATTGGCAACTGCGAGTACGTGTATGTGTTATATAGCGAGCGAACGAGGGGAATGAAATCGTATGGTAAGTAGGTTGGCAACTAGGTGTGCCTGCTCATATAAGGCAGGTTGTACGTACGTCGTTGCCTGCCTGCCCTACCGGCCTGAGAAGGAGGTTGACACTTTTACAACATCAATCTTTCATCAATAGACAACTTTCGATAACCCCACAATTATAGATCCGTCCGTGCACCAGTGTTTATAGACCTGCGCGAGTCGGAACTACGTTATCCGCAACCGCGCCCGAGATAAAGACTGAACCCGCAACCCGCTATATACTTCCTTGAGTTTCTGTAGTTTTTTGTAAACGTGAGGGAATCAAGATGAAATCTACATGCTTATGAATTTGTATTCTTGTCATCACCCGATGATATGTTTAGATACTTTAGCTACTACCAGTTAGAATCTGAATTACTTTACAGTTAGAGTTTATAGATCAATTCCCTTTACAACCAAGGCTACGGTTTAGCTTTAAACATAAAATTTTCAGAAAATCAGTGAAAAATAAATATAGATTTTAATTGCGACAAATTGCAATTTTCATCCACCCACAAGTCAAAACGTATATTTTACCCGCAACCCCGCAAGTGTCTAGCGGATATCCGCGGATACCTTACACGGGTGTCCCCAGCGACGACCGGAGGACCCCAACTGTTATTGTTATACTAACGTTGGAACGCGGAAAGTTTCACTCTCGACTCGTCGATATGAGAAATCGCGATCGTACGCGGAAAGTGATTCCCATCTGATCGAGTGAAACTTATTACGCGAGCTGCTCAAAGACGTGATCTTATAATAGAAGAGTTAACAAGGACATTTACATTAATAATTTGTTGCTTTTTCACGACGCTTTTTGCTGTGTTGAGAGCGCCTGAACTGAAAATTTGTATTTTTCGTTTTTTTATCCCCCCATCTAACGCACCAAATTGTTTTTCTCAACATAGGCTACATGTTTATTTATTTACTAGCCTATAATAATTGAACATTGTTTTGTAGGAAACCTGCCCAACAGGGATAATTCATGTCCATCTTCAGGTGACTAACTATAGGTATTGCGGTATTTGGAAAAGTTTGGAGGAATGTCAACAATTAAAGAGCTTAATATATGACATTACATCCATGTCCAAGCCAGGACTCGAACTCGGAACGCAGAAACCAAACCACTGTGTATCAGACCAACCCACTATAGGACCTGTATGTATACCTTGCTAAGCCCACACCATGATACGACGGCTAAATCCAGCCATGTAGCCGAGATGTGCAGCCCGGTTACGAACCCACGTCTTGTGACGCGCGGCCAGTAAACAAGGGAAGGGATAGAACAAGACTTACAAGATATCGCCACAAGATGTATGAAAACAAAGATTATACTTGAGGAAGCTGATGGAGCTATTGACTTCCGTGAGTGTGGGGTACCTAAACGTGAGGGTATCTAAGGTTGGAATTCATAGTCGGCCCCTACACCTAGGGGCACCCATTGTTACCAAGGTAACAATTGTTTGCATGTTATTTCCCATAAACAAAACAAATCCATAGCAACAATGGGTGCCCCTAGGTGTAGGGGCCGACTATGAATTCCAACCTTTTAAAACTTGTAAGGCACTATAAAAATAGACTGGTTGCAAAAAATTAAAACACAGGTTCCGTTTAGCTGTAAACTCACGAATACTTGAATTCTTGAACATATAATGGTGCAGACAATGCTACAGCTTGACAGTTTTAGTGAAGTCGATTGTTATAGCATCATTTTATCGAGACAATGAACAATGACAAGGTGTTTATTGAAAAGGTACCGTTGCCCTTTTAGCTACATCACACCATCTTCGAGGTAGGCCACCACAGGTCAACCGTTTAGTTGGGTCAAGGTGATGGCATACCCAGGAAGATGGAATTGTCCTCCTTTGTAAATCAATGAATAGAAGAATAATGGCGGGTTCTCATGCTTTTACGTCGGTCGTTGGCCAATCGTAGCCATTTACGTCAGGGCCAGCGTTGGCATAAATGGCTACGATCATGGCCAACATCAACATTCGACGTAAGGACATGAGAACCTCGATGTCCCCTACATAAGGGAAGCCCCTGGAATTGTTTTTCTTATAGAAAATAGCATGTATGAGACAATGGCGAAGCAACTATACATGGTTCCCCTAGAACTAAGGGACTTCTCTAGATGTGGAAATAAAAACATAAACACGTTGTTTTAAAATGTTACCAGTACGTGGATTGTTTCGAACCCATAGTTGGTCTACAGATATTCTTCCTTCCACTTGCCCTTTTAGAAGAAGCCCTTTTAGGTAAAGTAAATTATCCCATCGGAGAAGATCGCGCGTTTACATAATTAACACTACTCATTGTCCATGTAAATGTCGGCAATTTAAAACCATGCATATATCACAATACTTTGATACGCTCTATGTACATATTATGTCGTAATGAAACGCAAGTTGATTCCATGTCGTGTGTACGAGCCCCATGTGTCTTACAGTCTGTCTGTCTTCTGTCTTGACGCCGCTTACATGCTAACCCATTCCTTACCCCGTGGTCACGATTTAGTTTGACAGCCGGCAATCCCCTTCACCATCGAGGCCATTTTTCTTCCATTCCCCCACGGGTTCTCGCGTATAGGACAGTATATTACTCTGTATAGCAAGCTATATGAGGCCTTGGTATTAGGCCGGGCAGAATCACGCATTACACGTTCTAATTATGACCGTAATCATAATTCAATATATTGACGTTACTCTGCTGGTAATTGGATACATACACATAACTCACTTCAAGTATCCCATCATATAATACATTATTTCGACTCGAATTTCTCAGGTCGAAACTTCGTATCGTTCGCCTCCACAAACACTGTAGCACACTTTTCGTGATAATTTCAGACAACGGGAGAAAATTTGTTTTCCAGATATAACTTACAAAATACACAGTTATCGCAATTCGATCTTTATAGCAATATCGCATGAACTAGAGATGTAAATTCCGGGATTAATCAATCTTAAATATCAAAATTACTTCAAGCAAATCATTATAGTGTAATGACGGCGTACAGTAATTAATCTGCGGCGAAATACATGACTTCAAATTAGCAACAGATCCGAGGATAGAGAATGCAATTTTTGTTACAAGTTATCAATCATAATTTAATTAGCTTCGTACATAAAGGATCGTGTGATTTTATCTGGGTTTTATCTCATTAAGAGGTTTCCAATCTATCTTTTAAAATATTATAAATATGCCATTCATTGTTGGCGAGACGACTCGCTTGGCTTTTACTTCAAATAAACAACGGGGGGGGGGGGGACATAAACAACAACATGGTACGTGTTCAAACAAAAAGTCCTTACCCGACTGAGAAATGAAACAATTGGTATCCCAACAGAGTTGGATTTTTTAACTTTCTGTTTTACACTCAAACATTCGCCAGCAAGAGATGGATTTTTAATTGAATTAGTTATTCCTTTCAACACCGTGTTATGTTTGGAGGAAGCTACGAATGTTTTGCACACACTCTACTTCCGAGGGAACGTTGTCGCGCACCCGGTTGCCAGGGTGACAGGTATTGGGGTTCGAGGTAATGATGCTGGGTTCACGACATGGACGTCGTTGAACGCGGGTAACTGACCAATCAGGACCCAGTAGTAGAGTAGCGTCTAGAATCGACATCGACGTCCATGCCATGCAACCACACTAAGTCCTCGTAGACCTGTCCTATACCTGTTGGCTTCGCTAGTACGCGTTTAACCCTAATTGACCATCCATCACCCTTCATTGATGGGCACCGGATCTCAATCGGCGTCGATGCACTTTGCGGGACGCAACACGGATCAATCTATCAATCAATGGATTTCCCTGGGAGCGTAGATAACAAGTCTCACACCCATCACATAGATTCGATCGTAAGTATAGCCAGCTCCATAACATTTAATTAACATTGGAGAAGGTTACATCCAAAAGAAAACCCAACTAAGCTGTCCCTATACAGCACACAAAGCAAGTTGAAGATTTTTTTATTTTGTTAAAAAATAAAACAAAACATAGAAAATTACTGTAAATTAGGACCGTTTAAAGTTTTCCAGGTACCTTCCTCCTATTATATCGAGTGTTGTTGTTGTTTGCACTATTTAGTGAGCGTATCTACTCTAAGATCGCCTCGTTATCGTCGCGTAAGATTGGGTGGGCGTGGCCACGCGTCGGAAACGTGATTCAGCGTCGTTTACCGGCGTCGTTTACCGGCGTCGTGCGTGCGCGTTTAATAATGCAGACGTCGACCGCGTCCATTCGAGTTCAGGGAAGTAGGTTTAATTAACATTCTTCCGCGTCGCGATTACTGGAACTTGATTTTTTATTTAAATAGCTGGACAGAAAAAAAAATTAATTCTACTTAGATCGATCTTGCAATGGAATGGTTTTCATTTCCATTCCAATGTGTGTGTGCACAAAACATATATTGAAACTAAAAATATATATAAGGTGAACGCTCTCACACCATAGATATAAATATTGTTACCAAGATACGTAACTCACTGCTATCTGGACGGTCCAAAACTGATTCTCTTTTGAGATTTCAACAATGCATTATTCTCGGAACGTCGCCATATTCTATATTTAGAAATTATTATTTTCAATGCTGAAATGACTACTTTATGTCCAATGGGTATACAGATACTCGCGTACTTTCTTTTTATAGCCGTCAATATCAATGAAATACGCCAGGCGATGTATAACACATTGAAAAACACACATGTTAAAATGTAAACAAACAGGCAATCATACAATATGGCGGGCATCGAGGAACGAGCATAGGTCCTCGGACCTCCATTCAGTTACATATCTGGGTAACAACATTTATATCTATGCTCACACCATGGATTATGTTCATACACCCGCACTAGTGTTATAAAAAGACCATTTCAAAAACTATCTAGGACCCTTTGTATGATTATCATCACGGTCCTCTAAATCTTTATTAGCAACAATGAACAACAACTAAAAACATAAAATCAAGGTTAGTAGATGATGATCTTGTATGCATCAATGAACCTTGATATAACATTTGAAAACTGAATTTTAATTGTTGTGTATTGTTGTTCTTGCAGATTTAGGAGACCGTGATGATATTCATACAAAGGGTCTTAGATAGTTTTTGAAATGGTACAGGTGGTTCCTAATAATAACTTTATGTATCCTAAGTTTGAATTTATTATCAAAAATAGCCCTGAATCTTCCACACATGAATTGAAGTATTTTTAATTTTAAGTTCGTGACTCATTTGGGCTACGTACTTGTCCACTTGTCTTGCTCGATACCAATATTACTGCGTATATCTAGTTTCTGCCAAAAGCAGGGTTGAGAAATTTTGCCCAGCCCGAAAAAACCCAGCGGGTTTTTGAACCAAAAACCCACTTGAAAAAACCCAGTACAATGCGGGTTTTTGGGTTTTTTGGGTAAAACAATTATTTATGTAATATTCACTAAAGTAGTGCAAGAAACAAGTACAAGAAAGACTAATAACTAGTCAGTAGAACACACATCCAAAAAGAATTATACATAAAAACTGCATAATACTGCATAGTACTGGTATTTATTTATTGACATTTATTTGTTAACTTAACATTTCACTAGTTTATAATATTTTAGGTAATAGGTAGGTAGGCCTAGGTACTATACCTACATACATAAAATAATATTGTACAGTAAAAAATAAGAAAGGGATGCTTGCACGTTCCCCGTTTGCTTCTAAGTAAAAATAAGTATGTAAACTATTGTTAATAAATAATAATGATAAAAATGAATAAATTGTAAATAAATAAAATATAAACATTACCAAGGGCAAAAGGGAAAAATAGACAAGGGAATTTGTTGCACACATTTAATCTTTGAAATTTCCAAAAACCCATTAAACCCCAAAAACCCCAAAAACCCTGAAAAAACCCGCCCGGGTTGGGTTTTTTCAAAAAAACCCGGGTTTTTCTCAACCCTGGCCAAAAGTGGGCTCAAGGGAAAAAATATTGGAATTTAAATATATCATCAAGAAATCCAAATAAAAAACAAAACAAAAAACTTCCCACTTCTTTTCTTAGTTATGATTAAATTTAGATTAATATTTGCACCAAACGTGGTAAAGTACAATTATTTCAAATATTCCCAATGAAATAAAATGAAATAAAAAAATTGCCAAAAATTATGTTTACTTATTAAAAGTATGTTAAATTATTAACTTGTATTAAATGTTGTTGTTTTCAGTATCCTAAATTGTACCATCACGTTTTCTCAGTTCCTACGCCCATCATCTCAGAGAACAGTCTGGGAGGGGATTGAACTTTAAGTATGGTATTAAGTCGAGCAATTTAAGCAATAGGTACTCTTGATAGTGTAAGTAGACCATCGCATGGCCAGGCCAGGCAAGGCAAGGCAGGACCATGTGGGATGCATTGTGACTAATGTAAAATGACGGTTGCCAAGTAGCACTAAAACCCGTAATAAAATCACTCCACATGCAGCAATAGAGCTGTGTGCATTATTAAACCACAGAGAACGGAGAAGAGAGACAGGCGTCGTTCGTTATGTTATTATATAATCAAGTGAATTAAAGAGCCCGAACTGCTGCGGTAAACGTCAAGAAACGAGTGTTTTTGACGGAGCAAAGACCTTAGAGACGAAGAAAACAATCATTCTTGCTATCTGCTCTCAGCCAAAGTGCTCGGAGGCGAAGCTTGCATTTTTTCTTAATTTAATTTATTAATATATTTAAATTTCTACCATCTTTAGCTCTTAAAATTATTTAAAAGTGCTTGAATAAATATAATATAACAGTACAAAACATAAGACAAGACAACAATAAACACTAAACATTAACGATAAGAAACAAACGGATGTATGTAGTTGATTTTAATTGAGCTGTGCTACACCAAAAATACACATGTATGAGACGCGCCCAATCAATTTCTGAAACGCCAACATGAGAAAATTCTATGGGGTTTAAAAAGATTCCATACAGGAACAAATGCTCTCATTTTGATTTATATCGACGAACGATCCGCCCAATTAAATTTTAATAATATTATTCAATTTTAAAGATCGTATCCACTCGTCACGGGTTATATACGGACAGAGAGGTGCATTTTATTCGAGAAACGCACTCAAAGGAAGTGAAATACGCGGCTCGTATTGAATGATTGCGTCGCCTTCATGCCCGGCCTCATGCTGCATGATCACAGACAACGGACTGGTCTATCCATTCAAGGGAAACAGTGAGAGTCAGTGTACAGACAGACAGACCACACACGGGTCTTGAACCCGGGACGCCACGTACCATCTCTGTGCATAGAGAGAGATGCGGCCGGCGGCGACGGTAAATAGAATATTACTTCCTCGTTCACTTCGAATAATATGAGTATTGTGTGTTGCTGCCATAAGGTAAGTTTTGCATGTTGGCGCATCGATATTCAAGACACCTATAATCAACACCATTGAAGTAGCTATATGCACAGAGATAATTAATACGTACTTACGATTGTTGCATTCATCAATACATAATTATAGACATTGAACATGACAATATAAAAATTAAATAAAATGTCTATGTACATCCTACCTATGTTTCAAGACTAACACTTTCCTATACACCCGAAATGCGAGTACTGTTTTAAAGAAAAGAAAATATCCTCAACACTTCGATAATGATATAGATTGATAATGTTGGACGTTAAATATTGTATATGTTTGGCAACGACGACGGCCGCGCAAAGTGTTCTGTGAAGACGTACAACGTTATATGACATCCAAAGCAAGGGTTCGATTCGAAAAGCATCATGTTTTACTTTAGAGTTTAGACCAACGTCTAATCGACCACAACCAATACTCCGGTTACAATCACAAAGCTAAACATACTCAAAGATCAAATAAGGTATAATCTACGGTAAATTTTTACAATTTGTAACCAAACAACTTAAAACAAACACACAAGTGTGTAGGGAGCATGCAAATGAACTCGACCCCGTGTTGGCACGCAATGGGTATAATATCACACCGCATGACGGCGACGACGACGGCCAAATAGAACAAAACGGAACACAGGCAGGCAGGCGACAAAAAGTGCAGCCGCGAGGTGTGGAAATAGACGTGAGCGAGCGCGGTGCACCGACGACGAGGGCGACGCTCGGCGCTCTGCGGTACAGGTTGTGGTAATTGACCTCCCCCCCGTGCGCTCTACAGAACAGCCGCGAGGTGTGGAAATAGACGTGAGCGAGCGCGGTGCACCGACGACGCTCGGCGCTCTGCGGTACAGGTTGTGGTAGTTGACCTCCCCCCCGTGCGCGCTCTACAGAACAGCCGCGAGGTGTGGAAATAGACGTGAGCGAGCGCGGTGCACCGACGACGCTCGGCGCTCTGCGGTACAGGTTGTGGTAATTGACCTCCCCCCCGTGCGCGCTCTACAGAACAGCCGCGAGGTGTGGAAATAGACGTGAGCGAGCGCGGTGCACCGACGACGCTCGGCGCTCTGCGGTACAGGTTGTGGTAGTTGACCTCCCCCCCGTGCGCGCTCTACAGAACAGCCGCGAGGTGTGGAAATAGACGTGAGCGAGCGCGGTGCACCGACGACGTCGGCGACGCTCGGCGCTCTGCGGTACAGGTTGTGGTAATTGACCTCCCCCCCGTGCGCGCTCTGCAGAACAGCCGCGAGGTGTGGAAATAGACGTGAGCGAGCGCGGTGCACCGACGACGTCGGCGACGCTCGGCGCTCTGCGGTACAGGTTGTGGTAATTGACCTCCCCCCCGTGCGCGCTCTACAGAACAGCCGCGAGGTGTGGAAATAGACGTGAGCGAGCGCGGTGCACCGACGACGTCGGCGACGCTCGGCGCTCTGCGGTACAGGTTGTGGTAATTGACCTCCCCCCCGTGCGCTCTACAGAACAGCCGCGAGGTGTGGAAATAGACGTGAGCGAGCGCGGTGCACCGACGACGCTCGGCGCTCTGCGGTACAGGTTGTGGTAATTGACCTCCCCCCCGTGCGCGCTCTACAGAACAGCCGCGAGGTGTGGAAATAGACGTGAGCGAGCGCGGTGCACCGACGACGCCGGCGACGCTCGGCGCTCTGCGGTACAGGTTGTGGTAATTGACCTCCCCCCCGTGCGCGCTCTACAGAACAGCCGCGAGGTGTGGAAATAGACGTGAGCGAGCGCGGTGCACCGACGACGCCGGCGACGCTCGGCGCTCTGCGGTACAGGTTGTGGTAATTGACCTCCCCCCCGTGCGCTCTACAGAACAGCCGCGAGGTGTGGAAATAGACGTGAGCGAGCGCGGTGCACCGACGACGCTCGGCGCTCTGCGGTACAGGTTGTGGTAATTGACCTCCCCCCCCGTGCGCTCTACAGAACAGCCGCGAGGTGTGGAAATAGACGTGAGCGAGCGCGGTGCACCGACGACGCTCGGCGCTCTGCGGTACAGGTTGTGGTAATTGACCTCCCCCCCGTGCGCGCTCTACAGAACAGCCGCGAGGTGTGGAAATAGACGTGAGCGAGCGCGGTGCACCGACGACGCTCGGCGCTCTGCGGTACAGGTTGTGGTAATTGACCTCCCCCCCGTGCGCGCTCTACAGAACAGCCGAGTTGTTGTTGTCTGTTGTGGTTTGACCTCCCCCCCCCCCCCCCCGACCTTCTACTTTTATTTTCTTGCCTTTTTTTGATTATAGTATAATATACTTTCCTTCTTTTCAAACTTGTGTGACTTTTATGCTACGTACATTTATTATTTAATTTTTTTCTTACATGTATACTACTCTCTACATTATATATAATTGTTATAATACCGCACCGCTAATGACCGTTATGGAGAAACGAGTTTTCTATTATCATTCGAAAGAATTTGAGATATTATACTAGGGGTACATACAGTAATCATGAACAAATGTACGTTGTGGTACCTTCATTTCAATGAAGACATTGAACATATTCTAAAACCACACACAAACAGGCAGACCAAAGATTGGGATATTGCCACGAAGTAATTCAGGACAAGTGTATAGTAATAATGTAAAATATGTAAAAATGGCAAGACCGACAGAAAAGTCATGCACGAGATAAATTGTTTTATATGTACGTATTGAATGACTAACGAGTGTGAAAGCGGCATTGCCTTCTTCACTGGTGCCACCACATCATTAGCTTCGGAGAATAACATACAGGTCAAACCACGGCATGGTAATACTGACAAGTTGGGAAAATATAAAACCAATGATCCAATTCTTCATATTTGTACACCTCTCCGACCGCTTTATCGTCAGGGTGGCGCCATGGCCGTGCTCGTCTCTGGTAAGCCACGTTCCAGGTTCGAATCCCGGCCACTGGGCATATTATGTGGCATTTGTACACCCACTAATCGTCTCGATTATAGCACGGTTGCCTAGATATGAGCCGCGTCAAGCTCACTCACCATGTTCGTCTCTGGTAAGCCACGTTCCAGGTTCGACTCCCAGCCACTGGGCATATTATGTGGCATTTGTACACCCACTCATCGTCTTGCCTAGATATGAGCCGCGTCAAGCTCACTCACCATGTTCGTCTCTGGTAAGCCACGTTCCAGGTTCGAATCCCGGCCACTGGGCATATTATGTGGCATTTGTACACCCACTCATGGTCTCGATTATAGCACGGTTGCCTAGATATGAGCCGCGTCAAGCTCACTCACCATGTTCGTCTCTGGTAAGCCACGTTCCAGGTTCGACTCCCGGCCACTGGGCATATTATGTGGCATTTGTACACCCACTCATCGTCTTGCCTAGATATGAGCCGCGTCAAGCTCACTCACCATGTTCGTCTCTGGTAAGCCACGTTCCAGGTTCGAATCCCGGCCACTGGGCATATTATGTGGCATTTGTACACCCACTAATCGTCTCGATTATAGCACGGTTGCCTAGATATGAGCCACGTCAAGCTCACTCACCATGTTCGTCTCTGTTAAGCCACGTTCCAGGTTCGACTCCCGGCCACTGGGCATATTATGTGGCATTTGTACACCCACTCATCGTCTTGCCTAGATATGAGCCGCGTCCAGCTCACTCACCATACCATCATCATTTATCATCAGCAGGACATAATCACAAAGGTCGTTCTAATGCGGATCGAACAAACGGTTTTCTGTTATACACGTGATTCCGTCCCTCAACAACTTGTAGATCAATATTAGTAGGCTAGATCAAGGCGTGGAATGACAGAATACTGCACACGCAATGATAGCCCGCACCGCCGGCCTAAACACAAAAGAAAACAGTTTCGGAGTGTTCCTTCAGATAGATAGATAGATGGATGGATTAGAGGGCACGCATGTGTGGGGTCAGGGGGTGGCGCCAGACAATTGATTGGTACTCGAGCCACCCACGACCTCGATCGAATAGAAATAGCGGCGTGTTGATTGTAGCCGTCACCTGCGTTGGGACGTTGCCCGATCAGCTGTTGCATTCCGTAGCCGCGCGGCACAACACGAGGTCTATCGCGACGGTGTCGGCCCGTCGCCCGATCAGCTGTTGCATTCCGTAGCCGCGCGGCACAACACGAGGTCTATCGCGACGGTGTCGGCCCGTCGCCCGATCAGCTGTTGCATTCCGTTGCCACGCGGCACAACACGAGGTCTATCGCGACGGTGTCGGCCCGTCGCCCGATCAGCTGTTGCATTCCGTTGCCACGCGGCACAACACGAGGTCTATCGCGACGGTGTCGGCCCGTCGCCCGATCAGCTGTTGCATTCCGTAGCCGCGCGGCACAACGCGAGGTCTATCGCGACGGTGTCGACCCGTCGCCCGATCAGCTGTTGCATTCCGTCCGCGCGGCACAACACGAGGTCTATCACGACGGTGTCGGCCCGTCGCCCGATCAGCTGTTGCATACCGTAGCCGCGCGGCACAACGCGAGGTCTATCGCGACGGTGTCGGCCCGTCGCCCGATCAGCTGTTGCATTCCGTAGCCGCGCGGCACAACACGAGGTCTATCGCGACGGTGTCGGCCCGTCGCCCGATCAGCTGTTGCATTCCGTTGCCGCGCGGCACAACACGAGGTCTATCGCGACGGTACGGGGGTGACGCGACGGCGCGGACGACCGCGAACTGGTTTTATTTAATTATGTAGGTAATGTACATTATGTTCAGTTCAAACTTACTTTAAAAAAGAAAATGGCAATGAACTTTAATACCGTTTTAATCACGAAAATCAGTGGGCGCAGCCCTTCATTTAATCAATGTGTATATTCATATTCATATTCATTTTTTTTTTCTTACTGTTTGGCAACAAATAAGAAACATAGTATAGCATAGATATTTAAAGTGAAGCAAAGAGTGGTACATATACAAACATCATTAACATCAGTTAACCAGAGACCGGTCCGTTTTGAACATGTGCATGGTGGCTGGAGTCTAATCAAAGATTACTGAGTTTGGTCTAATCATTATCTTTTAACGGTGAAAAATAACCTTACCATTAAAATGTGGCAACTAATTTAGATTCAGGCACCGGCCCGCGAGCCGTAGTTTGCCCATCCCTCCTACTGAGAAAACTTCCAAAGTTTAGCAACATTCTATATCGGCACACACAAGATCGAAACGTACCCCACAACCAACCGTCTTTTGTTTTGTTTTGTTTTATAGTCATACCAAAGATTTGGTCATACCTACATTTTGCCGTAAGCAGTTGAGAATCAAGGGGACTTGAGCGATACAGAGATTGCATAAATTATACACGTATACGTCTATCATTAACCAGCAAAGCCTGCAAGCGTGCATTAATAATAAAAACCTTGCTGGAAGAATAATGCTGCATCTTGATGTAGTCACTGTTACATCAATGGTAATGTGTGTGTGAAAGCAGCAAACCGCAAAAAAGAACTCTACCACTGAACCAAGAATAGCAAACCGCAGGGGAAGTGCGGATATGACATCGGAATATCTATCTATTCATGATCGTCATATTCATATGAATACCGACAACAAATCATGGAATCGTTCAAAATGTGTCATACATTTTAAAACACACAATTTTGTCATCCATTTTAAGAAAAAGTATTATGCTTCATCAACTGTACGACAGACGACGAAAACGCCGAAGAGGGATTCGGAAAGTTAGGACTTCGAGTTGCGTCAGACACAAGTATAAGACCCGAGGGTGCCCTCACCCACAAGCAAGAAGAACACTGGAACTACCGACTTTGGATACCCCACGGTGTCGGCAATAATCTGAAGAGAGCTCATACTCAACCCTATATAATCATAGTGAATCTGTATCAAAACGCCCCAAGTAAAGCGTGTACACAAATATGAGCAGTTAACCCACGGCATTGCACGTCACGTCGAAAGGATGAATCAAAGCACCCAACCCAATCAAGACACGCGCGCGCCCTCAAACTGAAGACCTGGGTTCAACAATAGGGAAGTCTCATGTAATTTTTTTATTATTATTCTATATAAGGATCAACTGGCAAAACACAAACATATTTCATTTGTGTAACTAAGAACAAATTTTCATTGATAAAAAAGAGGTTAAAGTTTTCCATATAATTTTGGCGGGAAAAACGGGCCATGGCGTCACTTCTTGTATGATACAATCAGCCAATCATACACACTATAACTCCTCTTTCCAAATCTTATCAATGAGATGAGAAGCATACGTGAAATCGTGACTTGAAAGAATAAATAATAATATAGAAATAATAATAATAAATAATAATAGTAATAGTAATAATAATAATAATAATAATAATAATAATAATAATAATAATAATAATAATAATAATAATAATAATAATAATAATAATAATAATAACAATAGTTATAATAATAATAAAAATAACAATAATAATATCATAATATCAGACCGCCTTTTGTTTAGTTATTCATTTTCTGAGGATTTGACAACCGTTTGCCAGTTTTGACAACGGCTCGAGTAATAAGTTTCATTGTTTTATCTATGAGGCAGTGGCGAATTTATTCATAAACAGTGACTTGATACAAGTAATGAGGTAACAGGCCGTTTTAAAAAAAAAGTGCGGGAAACAGAAAATCGAAAACTTTGAACCCTTGTAGAAATTGAATTAATTACTTTAAATACTTTTAGATTACGGGTTTTGTTTTTTTACATGAAAATCTATTTATTTAATATATTTCAACACATATTGGGGACTCATGAGACTTCCCTATTCTTATAGCCAGGGTTGAACTTTATAATATCTACTTTACACTCGCATCACGTCAGTCTATATAACAAATTGTATTCCTCGTAGACTTGGACAGAACGAATTCGAAGAGCCACTTGACGCGGGAGCCGCCAATTTCCTCCGAGTTTGTGTACCTAAGGCTTTCCCCGCCCCCGCCCCCGCGCCACCCCCCAGTCGGTCGAGCTATCGGATCACTGCGGTATAGTTCTCTGCCTTGTAGGCAACGTCTGGTCTGGAATACGACCCCACCAGACAGACCGTCACACTTCCTGGTATCCGGTTCGACCCCCGCTCGCTTCATAGAAGACATCCCCGTGCAGTTTCCGGCCAGATGCGCTGTCCGTACTTTCTCTATGTACCACCTTGTGGCGGGGACACCCAGCCTAACCCGTCACGCTGACGATTGTCTTTGGCAAGAAGCGAGGGCGAAGTTCGAGGCCCGGCGCCCGCTGCACATTTCCACCTCGGCTACCGGTGATTGGAATCGAACCGGCGACCTCTCGAATTCGAGTTTCGCGTGTTACCGCTGAGCTACAGTCGCGTCAAATTAACTTGCAAGGTGTTGTCGTCACGGATTATGTAATAGTGAAGTGACGCATGTGACAACTACCAACATAAGTCTAGTTGCATCCCGTTCTCTTGCCTCGGGTATTGTAGTGATAATATCGCCCGCGTGTTGTCAGACGTGGTGGTGTTGCATTCCATTCACGGTTGGCGCAGTCAATGCAGTGGACAATAACAATGCAGGTATCGGGAAATCTCGAATTGAATACCGCTGAAATAGACCGTGTTGAGCGACCGTCTCTTCTCAGAATATAAAGGGACACCTTGCTTCTTACGGCGTGGCCAGTATACCTCTATCGGTTAGTTAGAACATGTATACATGTGTTTCAATGTTCGATTATATAATGCTTATATTGACCTACGCTCGGTAAATTTAACTTCTACGTTTATACAGCTGGGGAAATATTTAAAGCCACACTCTACAAGAATGTCTGATGTGACTAATCGTCATCACTAAGGTGGCCACTAAGCAAACTGTTACTTTCAAAGGACTTTGTTTTCGCAGCTGAACCACGCCGCGAATGCGCAAAGCACATAACATAACGTACCACTCTGCAACACTCTCGTATCCAAACAAAACTTGAATGTACACACACGAGTACAGGTCCGCTCATGAGCCTCTGATGAGATGCAACAGCTAAATTATATGTGCAACGCTTTGGAGAGGATATGTCAATGACAGGGCAACTGGCGCGAGCACGTAGCCTATTCTCAGTGCCGTAGCCAGGAATATATTTCGAAGGGGAGATTGGGTTGGTTGAATCATCAAAAGTAAATAATATATAGACAACAGCGCCGTCGCAGGCAAAATATTTTGATGATGTCTTTGTGTGTGGTTTCAAGCGTTTTTACAGGTATGCAGGTTATATCAGCTGAATGGGATAATTTCACCAAATTAAATGAAATCATTTGACTGACTTCTGGCTGGCGGGGAGGCCATAGCCCCCCAGCCCCTCATCCATGCATACGCCACTGCCTTCCCCTGTCATATATTACCAAGACAATGGTTTCATAATAGATATAGGCTACTTCGAGCGATTCTAATTAGGGCATTCGGTAAATGATTAGTCTCACATAGTCTGTTGATGGCCATGAATACCTCAAAATATAGCTCAGGTGCCATGCCCATGTCCATGTCCCTATTCCTACTACACAAGGAATTCCTAGAAATTCTCAGAAAACGTCCAAACCTCGTTCCCCGTGAAGTAAGCTGGTCCATTAGTATAATGCAACGACCGGGTTTTGACTCCGCCGTACTCGCGTAGGTGTTCCTATATTGTAGTTTATTACTTCCTAGGAGAATAATAACCCGCGGTGGCCCTCCTACCTACCCGGCCGGCATCGGAGGGGAAACGGTCGGGGTTCGTACCGCGCTCGCTGATAAAGTACTTCAAAACGAGAATGAAAAGTGTAGGGGTTTTCTTTTCGTCCGACTGCTGTGACAATTCCCCGGTGAAAACTTACCCTAACACATGAGTCAAGCATGCTGAAGCTGCGTACTACATACTACATAGCCGAGTCCAATGGTAAATACCAACTTAATTTTCTATTTCTTTAATTCCTTACCACCTATATTTTAAACTGGTCCATTAGGGATAATTGACGACCTACCGTTGTTTACCTGGAACGGTGAACGTCGCCAATTAGGCTTATGCACTCGACTCTGCGGAAGACTGCATTTAGGGATTGTGTGAAAACCCGCCAGGAATCTGTTGATTCTTTTTTAATTATAGCGTGCTTGAAAAGGGCAGTACCGGTATAAGGGTCTGCGGTCGGTATACACAGTCTTTCCTACACAGCTAATACAAACAATGTACTGTTATACCGTTGTGTTCATCGTGCACACTGCGAATGTGTAAGTCGTGGACGTGTATAATACGTGGTTGTGCACGCGGGAGTCGCGGCTTCGAACGGTAGCAGGTTAGTTATTTGCCCTCCCCCGATGTTAAACGACTTGAATGAAGCACGTGGCGTGGGTGAATGTCTTGTTAGGTGAGGGGTGGGAAATCATATATAAATGAACAGAATGAACAGATAAACAGAAGACACGTCTTTCTTTGAACGCCCTCAGAAACGAGATTCGTCGAGGGGGGAGTTTTAGAATTATGGAATTGTTTCATTTTATAGATTATAGTTTCTAACTTCTTCCGTGAGTAACTCGGTACTCCAATTCGTCGCGGTCGACTGGCCTGTACACTAGAAGTAACAAGACTGACGTCATCCTAAGCAGGCGACCAAAGCCGCTAATACGTCACACAAAACCGACTACAAGTGATATCGATGTATGATAATTGTAACAATACTTTCATTTGCTGTGAGAATTCTGCATCGAAGATGCCATGTCCGTCCCAATCCCAAAGCTGTATTAGTGGTGGTGCATATAGCAGGTTCAAAAGCACTTTGACACACATCCTCTGTCGAACGCATCGCATACCATTCCATACAGTGTCTTATTATGCTAAATCTAAAAGAGCAGTAAGTACTTAAAGGGGGCCGGTAAAAAATGTATAATGTGCCAAACTAAGTGCTGGTTTCCTTTAAAACGAGATCTAGAATTACAATAATTATGTACCTAACCTACCGGTATTTAAAAAAACACTTAACCACGGCAAGGCACTGCTTCTTCACACTTCGACAGCCTCCCTCCCCCCCCCCCCCCTTCGCTTCCATCGCACGATGAAGCAATTACGTGACTGGAATGGCATGCATGGCTTTATACTAGCCAAGGGTACAGCCATATTAAATCTCGTATTTGCTAGGTTCACACAACCACGAACTCACGAACTAACCCGAAGGGTGGTGTTGCTAAAGAATATATCTGCACTACCCTTGATCATAAATGTATCCTGTTTTATCATACTTTGTTCCCAGGGGAGCCGCGACTTCCCTAGTGCAGCCGCGCCCGTGTGTGAGTTACGCCAGTGCGGTCGGTGTTGTATATAAGTAGGGGGTAAATGGGGATACTGGAACAGTGGTGGATCTCGCTTTAACATTGTAGTCCCATAAGAGATCCACCACCGTGGTGGTGGTACTCGTGACCTACTTTCACTACCTCAACATACCTAACCTAACCTAACACAGCTATAGGACTATACCAAACCTAATCTTAACCTAAACTAGCCCTGCCAAAGGGCATAACCACCACTTTTCAACCAATGCACCTATCCAGCCCTAAGAGTAAATAAGCTCATCTAGCCTAACAAAAAGACCTTACCTAACCCAACCTTCCTAATGGAATCATAACTAACCCACCCTTTTCCCGCCAAAGGGCCTAACCGTCACTTTACAACCAATGGACCTATCCACCCCGTAACAGCCAAATATCCCAATTTTACATAACCAAATGATCTAACCTCCACATACCCTTTTCGAAGAAACCTAACCTAATCCGTCCCTTTTTCACCAAAGGGCCTAACCACCACTTTAGAATCAATAAGCTTATCCACTCCCTTACACCCAAAAACCCGATCTAACCTAACCAAAAGACCTAACCTAACCTAACCTTACTATAGGAACCATACCTAACCCACCTCTATTCCACCAAAGGACCTAACCACTACTTTATAACCAATGAACTCATTCCACCTCTAAGAGCTAAAGAACTCCATCCTACCTAACCAAAGGTCCTAACACTCACCTAGTCTTACTCCATGAACCATGCATGACCATCCCGTTCCTGTCAAAGGGTATTCAGTTTTTGAGTTATATTATACTTAAATGTGTATTCTAGTATTCTACACATTCTAGTTCTAGTTCTAATACAACATACATTATATAGATAATACCTGAAAATTCTTCAAGGAAGGTACAAGGGAAATGTATCTCTGCTTATAATGTACTAATAGGAAACGAGTTTATTAAATGAAAAGGCTAGTTTATCAAGTTTACATTGTTTATTTAAAAAAAAAAAATCTCCCCAGAATATTTCACTTGATAAAGTAATATACTTTCACAACATCGTAACCTAGCATTCATAATTCGTAGAATAGTTTTAGAGTTTTGTTAACGGTTCTATTTATAGACCTAAGAATGTGGTGGATCTCAACAGAGTATTACACTTGATAAAGTAATATACTTCTCTAACATTCATATCCATTGGAATAACTTTATGGTTTTACTAAGGGTTCTATTTATAAATCTGAGGCGGTGGTGGATCTCACTATATCATTGTTTACTACAATATCATCTCAATAACAATATCAATGAGCATTTAAAAATGATTATACAACATAGGCTACATCCACTGTGTAAACATACTTGATACAGTTATATTCATACAATTTAGGTTATGGATGATAAAATAAGGATAATTTAGGAGTGAAAAAAGAATTATCATATTACAATATTATTTCAAAAAAACTATTTATTTTCCCAAAACCATACATTTTTTAAACAATTATATTTATAGACATTCTATAGTACAGTGTTCTTCAAGTGTTCTTAATTCTAATATGTCCATACGCAAGAGTTTGAACACCATCTTCTAATAAATATCGCTTATCATCAGCAGGTGAGAGAGCAATCTTCCTCTGTTTAACACTATAAACTTCATGTTTATATTGTCTTATGGTATACATTTCCTCACTTATAATTTTGCTATTCAGCAAACATTTCTTGTAATGATCATGTTTTATTTTATTTTTAAGGGTTTGTTTCACTACACCTTTTGCAACTTTCTTCTCTTCCCCAGTTGCTTTCAATAGAGAATACATTTTCGGTCTCAAACCAATAAACTCTTTTATCAAACTTCCTCCCATTTCATCCTTCATCTTACCAAGAGATTTATTATTTTGCATATCGAATAGATCATGATTTTGTGGATAATTAGAAGTATCGAATAGATGAGCATGTTCTCTCACATCATTATACACATCTTCAGTTTGTATTTCATAACATAATGAATCAGTATCAGTGAACAGAAGACATGCGTTGTTCCCAAATTTTTCATTTATAAAAGAATAATGGAAGTCGTACATGAATGTTTTGCTTAGTTCCAAGATAGAGAACCCAGCGTATATCGGTCTGTTCAACAAGAGCGTTTTCTTTATGGATTTAATTGCTACTAGATTATTCGCAAATATAGTAAACCCCTCAAAGGTTGGTGACGCAATTAATTTCTTTGCTTTCTTATCAGTGGTAACTAAATCAACATTAACCCTCTTCCTAAGACATTCTAAAGATTTTCCATAGATAGCATTGTTCATCAATTTATAGAAATTTTTTTCAAATTCGTTTTTTGCATGTTTCCTCTTTTCGGTATTTAAGTCAATAAAAGGTTTCAACCACTTACTTTGATTGAATTCAATAACCCGATGGATTTTCGTCAATCTCATTCCATATAATATGTACTGCTTCAGATTCTTGTAGTGAATAACATAGTTTTCTTTGTTCTTTAGATTTGGAACTAGCTTTTTAATTTTGCCAGTAGTCTTAATATCTAATTTTGAATTTAAAGCTTGTGAAAATGGAGACAACAATTCATTCTTGATTTCCATTCGTTCTGGTGCGAGGGGGTAACAGTTATGTGTTTCATGTAAGTTTTCGGGATACTCCAAGTCCACTTCTAGAATATACCCCTTACCATTTTCATCGTGCACATTTTCCACATCGAGTAATTCAATTTCGTTTTTATCTAACCAACGAAAACCACTGATAGGGAGATTCTCAACCATTGACGTTCCATAGAGATTGTTGCAATCCCAATACATTATGTATTTACTTTCCTCGTTTTGTTTATAATCATCCATATACTTGTTGTTAGCAACTGAGAATCTTTTTGTTATCATTGATACTCCTCCACGTATACCACTCTCTATAAAAATGTGCATGTCGATGTCAGTTAACAATTCGAGCTTCACCCCTGTTGTTTTTAGACAAGCTTGCCATGCAAAACCTGGTGCGGTATATAAGTGAGCCGGATCAATTTCATAATCTTCTAAGGCTAATGTTCTAAAATTTTCGAAAACATCAGCCAACAACAAAACATCAGTCTGTACGTATAGGTCATGGTATTCTCCCATGGTTTTGATTTCAAAGGCATCCCACACTCTTAGTGCATGCTCATAGTCTTCAACTGATACACTGCTTTGAGCCAAAGTACTATTAAAAGCTTCTATAGGCGGTAAAAAAGTGTCATTCATTTTAGCATCAGAATCCATATACTCGTAAGGGAATACACCTTTTCTCAAAAGCAAAGACACTCGCTCATCATTAAAGTTTTGTTTCATGATCATAAAACGTTGAATGTTATCAGACACCTTTAAATTTTCTACCAATTGTTCCAAGGATGCGTTCAGAAACTGAAACGAGTCAATAAACTGCAAGCTACCAAGAGAAAAGGAAATATACTTTTCCATGTTGTTAGGTATGCAAGTAATTTTTTTGTTTTCTATTTTACCCATTCCTTGCATGATTAAATGTGAATCATAGTTTCGCAAATTATGGAAAATCACAGGAATCTTGTTAGAGAATTTATAATTCAAATTACAAGAGTTATGGGCGGCACCTCTGAATTTACCTGTCATATGACAGTGATCTCTTACTCGATCATTGTACATTGACTTTTTACATATATGACAACATTCTGATGTTTGAAAAATAGTCTCCTCGTCAGAACTCATCTCCATTGGTACAACACATTTCTTTACACCACTTAATTGGTTTTCTTCATTTAACATGAAATCTAAAAATGTATCTACTACATTTTCTCCTCTATACACGGTAGGTTGTTTTACGCACTTTCCCTCTGAATCAACAACAACATACGCAAAGCCCGACGGAACATGATGAGCGATTTCAGTAGTATGTGAAATGTTTGGATCTTGTTCACACCCCTCTATTGGTTTTACAAAACACTCAAAATCAGCGTAAATAACAAAGGGCACTTTCAACGCAAGGTGATGATTTTTAAATTCCATCCACTTAGTCTCTTCAGTAGGCATGGAAATTTTTTGAGGCTCGTTTACAGCACACCGCGGTTCATGATCATCGAGTAAATGTTTAGATGAGAAACGATGTAGACAATAATGACAGTAAAATGATTTACATTTGTGCTTAGTTAGAGAACTCATTAAACGATTTAAGTTTTTAATTAGAGAATAATGTTTTTTCTCGCCCTCAATGATATAAAGTAAATCAACATGTCTTTCACAACATTGTTTTGTAATTCGCAGCGGAAAAACTTCTTTTTCATAGCCATATACATTAACGGAGATATGGTTCTGTTTTTCGAATTTATCAATATGTTTCACTGATACTGGATATGTAATCCCAGTCATGTTAAACTCATCCTCCCATTTGATATATTGTTGAACACGGTGTTGATTATCACTCACAGGATGAATCGCAGCTAGAACAGACCACAGAAAGCAACGCTCGTCTTCATTTTGAATGTTGATTATAGCTTTTTTGTTTCCAAGTTCACTTGGGAGAGTAATGTAACTCGAACCTGCGAGCGGAACGTACTGACAGATTTTTAATTCAAGATATTCTACTGCTTCTTCGTTCCACCCACTTCCATCGCGTTGAAACTCCCAGCTTCTTCTCGTTAACACCTCCATCACCTCACTCACTTGATCATTAATTTCATGTTCTCCTAACAGTAGACAACATTTACTTCTTAGACAGGGTGTCGATGTTACAGTTTCACCCTCACTATCAGTACGGCTAAATCTCACTAACATCGCTATATACCACTTTATACCCTTCATTTCATGCAGTTCCTCGGATAGTTTAAGTTTAATAGTTTCGGTTAAGCTATCCTTAAATGTTAAGTGATTCATCTCATTGTTTTTGTTTTTAAATTTATAACTCTTCACAGTATTGTTCAATACACTATTAAATTCACAAGGGTCATCACACGCTTTATCTTGCTCAATCACTACTTCTTCTTCTGCTTCTTCTTCTTCTACACCAGTTGACATTTTATTGCAAGATGTCTTCATATGTCTCTTTAACGCGTCTTTTCGTGAAAATGTCTTAAGACAGGATGGACACTCCATTTCTAACTTTAGATGGGTCTTCATATGACGTTCCAACGCATCACCTCGCTTAAATACAGAAGCGCAAAGATCACACTTCCGCAACAACAGTGAAGTAGAATGGTCATTTCGACGATGTCGATTTAGATTAGTCTTTTGAGGGAAGACTTTCTCGCAGTCAACACACTCGAATCTCTCAGAAGGCATTTTAAGCAAACTGAAACCAAAATAAATATACATATATAGCTTAGACCCTATCTGTTAGAATTCCATCCATTCAGTCTCTTCCGTAGACAATAATGGCAGTAAAATGATATAACATCAACATACATAATAATAATAACCATAATAACCATTATCATAATAATTACAACAACAATAATAATAATAATAATAATAATAATAATAATAATAATAATAATAATAATAATAATAATAATAATAATAATTGTATTCTTGTTGTTTATTTTCATTGTTATTGCATATAATTAATCATATCATATTGTTATGTTTGTTCATAATGAATTATGTTTCACAATATAAATTAAAAAAGTATAAAGAATAATATTAAATGTAATCGTTATTAATATTATTATATTTAAATGTTACGTTTAAATAAATAAACTTACTTTCAAAGTATAAATCTATTCATTAATTTAAAACTTATGAAAATCGAACTTTGAACTTTTATTTATTTTTATTATTTTTTACGAAAACCGGAAATCTTAATAGCTCCGTCAATGACGATAGCTCAATGACTAATGAGTAAGAAGATTGTGCTCATTACTTATATAGGGCAGATATCTTATTTCAATTAAATTCCGTAAACACACGAAGGTACCCGAAGTTTGCCGAATATGCCTCTTGTGATATTGAATAAAAAAAACTAATAAGTTGCTTGGCCTACTGAAAAGTAATAATGTTATGATTGTACAATCTCGTACCAAGTATCATGTTTTAGCGAGGTGAGAACAAGAATGAACTTGTTTCATTGTGTGCTAGCAGAAGACTGCGGCAGCAAAGTGAGTGAAAGTGAATGATTCATCTCAAAACCTGAAGGACAAAGACCAAACCGCTACTACCTGTTTCAATAATATTATGTTAAGACAGTGGGTTAATGTTAGGTTATATGTCAGACTAGTTATTCCATCTATGTAGATTTGTTATGAAAATCCTAGAAGATTAGGTTATGTTAGGATATGTTGGTTTATGTTAGATTAGTTTAGGTTAGGTTAGGTTAGGTTAGGCTGATCTAACCAAACGAAAAAGTATAAAATAACAAGTAGAAATGAAGTATATAGCTTATCTGTGAGAAATCCATCCATTCACTCTCTTCCGTAGACAATAATGCTAGTAAAATGATATACCATTATGATACATAATAATAACCATAATAACCATAATACTAATAATTACAATAATTTTTTTTATTTATTGATTTTTTTAAATTTATTTGTAATGAGCACATACTACCAAAATTACTTCATATCCATAAAGCCTTATAGAAGACTTGTCTGTGGGTTAGACAAAAAAAACATATTTACTTCTCGGTAATGTGCAATTAACATAACTAACAAAAATAATTCCATTTCACAAAAGCACACAGATTCATTCATAATACCAAAACATAACACAACCAACACTGGAACATCCAACACAATACATATATTATTCTACATGTACAAAATATTATAGTGAAAGAGAATACAGACAATCACAATTGGCAATAACCAGGCTAAATCATATGTATAAAACAATAAGTATGTATTAGCATAGTAGTTGTAACAAATGCATTTTAATTTCTGTTTTTATAACTGAACATTTTTCTAAATGTTTTAAATTAGCAGGGATTTCATTGAATATCAAAGATGTTAATTAAAAAAGTGCCTTCTTTCCATATTTGTTATTAAATCTTGGTAAAGTAACATTTTCTTTTTTGGTTCCATCTAGTAACTCCAACAACATTTGCAGAAATTTCATATAGTCTATTGAAATAATATTTTAAAATAAAGCGATATTTATAAAGATAAGAAACAAACAATAGATTACAAAACTTAAAAATCGAAAATGTATTATTAGAAGCAAGTGAGCGGTATTTGACAAAGCAGGGTGTTATTGCTTTTAACATTAATTTTTGGAGTTTTAATATTAAGTTTACATACCGGGAGGAAGGCTTACCCCAAGCTAGTAAGCCATAAGAAATAATGGACTCAGCTATGGCAAGGTATACTGAACGTAAAAGCTTTAATAATAATAATAATAATAATAATAATAATAATAATAATAATAATAATACTAATAATAACCTTAAAGTAATAATAATAATAATAATAATAATAATAATAATAATAATAATAATAATAATAATAATAATAATAATAATAATAATAATAATAATAATAATAATAATAATAATAATAATGATGATACTAATAATATTCTTTTTGTTTATTTTCATTGTTATTGCATATAAATAATCATATCATGTTATAATTGTTCATAATGAATTATGTTTCACGTTATAAATAAAAAAAGTATAAAGAACAATATTTAATGTAATTGTCATAAATATTATTATATTTAGATGTTATGTTTATATTAATAAACTTACTTTCAAAATATAAATCTAGTCATTAATTTAAAACTTATGAAAATCAAACTTCGAAACTTTTATTTATTATTATTACTATTTACGAAAACCAGAAATCTTAATAGCTCCGTCGATGACGATAGCTCAATGACTAATGAGTAAGAAGACTGTGCTCAGTACTTGTATAGGGCAGGTTTCTTATTTCAACTAAATTCCGTAAACACACGAAGGTTCCCGAAGTTTGCCGAATATGCCTCTTGTGATATTGAATAAAATGACTAATAAGCTGCTTGGCCTACCGAAAAGTGATAATGTTATGATTGTACAATTACGTACCAAGTATCATGTTACAGCGAGGTGAGAACAAGAATGAACTTGTTTCATCGTGTGTTAGCGGAAGACTGCGGCAGCAACGTGAGTGAAAGTGAATGATCCATGTCAAAACCTGAAGGACAAAGACCAAACCTCTACTACCTGTTTCAATAATATTATGTTAAGACACTGGGTTAATGTTAGGTTATATGTCAGGCTAGTAATTCCACCTATGTCGATTTGTTATGAAAATCCTAAGAGATTAGATTATGTTAGGATATGTTAGTTTAGGTTAGGTTAGGTTAGGTTAGATTGATCAAACCAAAAAAAAAAAAATATAAAATAACATGAAGAAACTATAGTTTCTTAGGATCTGTTAGTTTAGGTTAGGTTAGGTTAGGTAAGATTGATCTAAGCTAACCTAACCTAAACTAACAGATCCTAAGAAACTATAGTTTCTTCATGTTATTTTATATTTTTTTTTTTTTGGTTTGATCAATCTAACCTAACCTAACCTAACCTAAACTAACATATCCTAACATAATCTTATCTCTTAGGATTTTCATAACAAATCGACATAGGTGGAATTACTAGCCTGACATATATATTATTGAAACAGGTAGTAGAGGTTTGGTCTTTGTCCTTCAGGTTTTGACATGGATCATTCACTTTCACTCACGTTGCTGCCGCAGTCTTCCGCTAACACACGATGAAACAAGTTCATTCTTGTTCTCACCTCGCTGTAACATGATACTTGGTACGTAATTGTACAATCATAACATTATCACTTTTCGGTAGGCCAAGCAGCTTATTAGTCATTTTATTCAATATCACAAGAGGCATATTCGGCAAACTTCGGGAACCTTCGTGTGTTTACGGAATTTAGTTGAAATAAGAAACCTGCCCTATACAAGTACTGAGCACAGTCTTCTTACTCATTAGTCATTGAGCTATCGTCATCGACGGAGCTATTAAGATTTCTGGTTTTCGTAAATAGTAATAATAATAAATAAAAGTTTCGAAGTTTGATTTTCATAAGTTTTAAATTAATGACTAGATTTATATTTTGAAAGTAAGTTTATTAATATAAACATAACATCTAAATATAATAATATTTATGACAATTACATTAAATATTGTTCTTTATACTTTTTTTATTTATAACGTGAAACATAATTCATTATGAACAATTATAACATGATATGATTATTTATATGCAATAACAATGAAAATAAACAAAAAGAATATTATTAGTATCATCATTATTATTATTATTATTATTATTATTATTATTATTATTATTATTATTATTATTATTATTATTATTATTATTATTATTATTATTATTATTATTATTATTATTATTATTATTATTATTATTATTATTATTATTATTATTATTATTATTATTATTATTATTATTATTATTACTTTAAGGTTATTATTAGTATTATTATTATTATTATTATTATTATTATTATTATTATTATTATTATTATTAAAGCTTTTACGTTCAGTATACCTTGCCATAGCTGAGTCCATTATTTCTTATGGCTTACTAGCTTGGGGTAAGCCTTCCTCCCGGTATGTAAACTTAATATTAAAACTCCAAAAATTAATGTTAAAAGCAATAACACCCTGCTTTGTCAAATACCGCTCACTTGCTTCTAATAATACATTTTCGATTTTTAAGTTTTGTAATCTATTGTTTGTTTCTTATCTTTATAAATATCGCTTTATTTTAAAATATTATTTCAATAGACTATATGAAATTTCTGCAAATGTTGTTGGAGTTACTAGATGGAACCAAAAAAGAAAATGTTACTTTACCAAGATTTAATAACAAATATGGAAAGAAGGCACTTTTTTAATTAACATCTTTGATATTCAATGAAATCCCTGCTAATTTAAAACATTTAGAAAAATGTTCAGTTATAAAAACAGAAATTAAAATGCATTTGTTACAACTACTATGCTAATACATACTTATTGTTTTATACATATGATTTAGCCTGGTTATTGCCAATTGTGATTGTCTGTATTCTCTTTCACTATAATATTTTGTACATGTAGAATAATATATGTATTGTGTTGGATGTTCCAGTGTTGGTTGTGTTATGTTTTGGTATTATGAATGAATCTGTGTGCTTTTGTGAAATGGAATTATTTTTGTTAGTTATGTTAATTGCACATTACCGAGAAGTAAATATGTTTTTTTTGTCTAACCCACAGACAAGTCTTCTATAAGGCTTTATGGATATGAAGTAATTTTGGTAGTATGTGCTCATTACAAATAAATTTAAAAAAATCAATAAATAAAAAAAATTATTGTAATTATTAGTATTATGGTTATTATGGTTATTATTATGTATCATAATGGTATATCATTTTACTAGCATTATTGTCTACGGAAGAGAGTGAATGGATGGATTTCTCACAGATAAGCTATATACTTCATTTCTACTTGTTATTTTATACTTTTTCGTTTGGTTAGATCAGCCTAACCTAACCTAACCTAACCTAAACTAATCTAACATAAACCAACATATCCTAACATAACCTAATCTTCTAGGATTTTCATAACAAATCTACATAGATGGAATAACTAGTCTGACATATAACCTAACATTAACCCACTGTCTTAACATAATATTATTGAAACAGGTAGTAGCGGTTTGGTCTTTGTCCTTCAGGTTTTGAGATGAATCATTCACTTTCACTCACTTTGCTGCCGCAGTCTTCTGCTAGCACACAATGAAACAAGTTCATTCTTGTTCTCACCTCGCTAAAACATGATACTTGGTACGAGATTGTACAATCATAACATTATTACTTTTCAGTAGGCCAAGCAACTTATTAGTTTTTTTTATTCAATATCACAAGAGGCATATTCGGCAAACTTCGGGTACCTTCGTGTGTTTACGGAATTTAATTGAAATAAGATATCTGCCCTATATAAGTAATGAGCACAATCTTCTTACTCATTAGTCATTGAGCTATCGTCATTGACGGAGCTATTAAGATTTCCGGTTTTCGTAAAAAATAATAAAAATAAATAAAAGTTCAAAGTTCGATTTTCATAAGTTTTAAATTAATGAATAGATTTATACTTTGAAAGTAAGTTTATTTATTTAAACGTAACATTTAAATATAATAATATTAATAACGATTACATTTAATATTATTCTTTATACTTTTTTAATTTATATTGTGAAACATAATTCATTATGAACAAACATAACAATATGATATGATTAATTATATGCAATAACAATGAAAATAAACAACAAGAATACAATTATTATTATTATTATTATTATTATTATTATTATTATTATTATTATTATTATTATTATTATTATTATTATTATTGTTGTTGTAATTATTATGATAATGGTTATTATGGTTATTATTATTATGTATGTTGATGTTATATCATTTTACTGCCATTATTGTCTACGGAAGAGACTGAATGGATGGAATTCTAACAGATAGGGTCTAAGCTATATATGTATATTTATTTTGGTTTCAGTTTGCTTAAAATGCCTTCTGAGAGATTCGAGTGTGTTGACTGCGAGAAAGTCTTCCCTCAAAAGACTAATCTAAATCGACATCGTCGAAATGACCATTCTACTTCACTGTTGTTGCGGAAGTGTGATCTTTGCGCTTCTGTATTTAAGCGAGGTGATGCGTTGGAACGTCATATGAAGACCCATCTAAAGTTAGAAATGGAGTGTCCATCCTGTCTTAAGACATTTTCACGAAAAGACGCGTTAAAGAGACATATGAAGACATCTTGCAATAAAATGTCAACTGGTGTAGAAGAAGAAGAAGCAGAAGAAGAAGTAGTGATTGAGCAAGATAAAGCGTGTGATGACCCTTGTGAATTTAATAGTGTATTGAACAATACTGTGAAGAGTTATAAATTTAAAAACAAAAACAATGAGATGAATCACTTAACATTTAAGGATAGCTTAACCGAAACTATTAAACTTAAACTATCCGAGGAACTGCATGAAATGAAGGGTATAAAGTGGTATATAGCGATGTTAGTGAGATTTAGCCGTACTGATAGTGAGGGTGAAACTGTAACATCGACACCCTGTCTAAGAAGTAAATGTTGTCTACTGTTAGGAGAACATGAAATTAATGATCAAGTGAGTGAGGTGATGGAGGTGTTAACGAGAAGAAGCTGGGAGTTTCAACGCGATGGAAGTGGGTGGAACGAAGAAGCAGTAGAATATCTTGAATTAAAAATCTGTCAGTACGTTCCGCTCGCAGGTTCGAGTTACATTACTCTCCCAAGTGAACTTGGAAACAAAAAAGCTATAATCAACATTCAAAATGAAGACGAGCGTTGCTTTCTGTGGTCTGTTCTAGCTGCGATTCATCCTGTGAGTGATAATCAACACCGTGTTCAACAATATATCAAATGGGAGGATGAGTTTAACATGACTGGGATTACATATCCAGTATCAGTGAAACATATTGATAAATTCGAAAAACAGAACCATATCTCCGTTAATGTATATGGCTATGAAAAAGAAGTTTTTCCGCTGCGAATTACAAAACAATGTTGTGAAAGACATGTTGATTTACTTTATATCATTGAGGGCGAGAAAAAACATTATTCTCTAATTAAAAACTTAAATCGTTTAATGAGTTCTCTAACTAAGCACAAATGTAAATCATTTTACTGTCATTATTGTCTACATCGTTTCTCATCTAAACATTTACTCGATGATCATGAACCGCGGTGTGCTGTAAACGAGCCTCAAAAAATTTCCATGCCTACTGAAGAGACTAAGTGGATGGAATTTAAAAATCATCACCTTGCGTTGAAAGTGCCCTTTGTTATTTACGCTGATTTTGAGTGTTTTGTAAAACCAATAGAGGGGTGTGAACAAGATCCAAACATTTCACATACTACTGAAATCGCTCATCATGTTCCGTCGGGCTTTGCGTATGTTGTTGTTGATTCAGAGGGAAAGTGCGTAAAACAACCTACCGTGTATAGAGGAGAAAATGTAGTAGATACATTTTTAGATTTCATGTTAAATGAAGAAAACCAATTAAGTGGTGTAAAGAAATGTGTTGTACCAATGGAGATGAGTTCTGACGAGGAGACTATTTTTCAAACATCAGAATGTTGTCATATATGTAAAAAGTCAATGTACAATGATCGAGTAAGAGATCACTGTCATATGACAGGTAAATTCAGAGGTGCCGCCCATAACTCTTGTAATTTGAATTATAAATTCTCTAACAAGATTCCTGTGATTTTCCATAATTTGCGAAACTATGATTCACATTTAATCATGCAAGGAATGGGTAAAATAGAAAACAAAAAAATTACTTGCATACCTAACAACATGGAAAAGTATATTTCCTTTTCTCTTGGTAGCTTGCAGTTTATTGACTCGTTTCAGTTTCTGAACGCATCCTTGGAACAATTGGTAGAAAATTTAAAGGTGTCTGATAACATTCAACGTTTTATGATCATGAAACAAAACTTTAATGATGAGCGAGTGTCTTTGCTTTTGAGAAAAGGTGTATTCCCTTACGAGTATATGGATTCTGATGCTAAAATGAATGACACTTTTTTACCGCCTATAGAAGCTTTTAATAGTACTTTGGCTCAAAGCAGTGTATCAGTTGAAGACTATGAGCATGCACTAAGAGTGTGGGATGCCTTTGAAATCAAAACCATGGGAGAATACCATGACCTATACGTACAGACTGATGTTTTGTTGTTGGCTGATGTTTTCGAAAATTTTAGAACATTAGCCTTAGAAGATTATGAAATTGATCCGGCTCACTTATATACCGCACCAGGTTTTGCATGGCAAGCTTGTCTAAAAACAACAGGGGTGAAGCTCGAATTGTTAACTGACATCGACATGCACATTTTTATAGAGAGTGGTATACGTGGAGGAGTATCAATGATAACAAAAAGATTCTCAGTTGCTAACAACAAGTATATGGATGATTATAAACAAAACGAGGAAAGTAAATACATAATGTATTGGGATTGCAACAATCTCTATGGAACGTCAATGGTTGAGAATCTCCCTATCAGTGGTTTTCGTTGGTTAGATAAAAACGAAATTGAATTACTCGATGTGGAAAATGTGCACGATGAAAATGGTAAGGGGTATATTCTAGAAGTGGACTTGGAGTATCCCGAAAACTTACATGAAACACATAACTGTTACCCCCTCGCACCAGAACGAATGGAAATCAAGAATGAATTGTTGTCTCCATTTTCACAAGCTTTAAATTCAAAATTAGATATTAAGACTACTGGCAAAATTAAAAAGCTAGTTCCAAATCTAAAGAACAAAGAAAACTATGTTATTCACTACAAGAATCTGAAGCAGTACATATTATATGGAATGAGATTGACGAAAATCCATCGGGTTATTGAATTCAATCAAAGTAAGTGGTTGAAACCTTTTATTGACTTAAATACCGAAAAGAGGAAACATGCAAAAAACGAATTTGAAAAAAATTTCTATAAATTGATGAACAATGCTATCTATGGAAAATCTTTAGAATGTCTTAGGAAGAGGGTTAATGTTGATTTAGTTACCACTGATAAGAAAGCAAAGAAATTAATTGCGTCACCAACCTTTGAGGGGTTTACTATATTTGCGAATAATCTAGTAGCAATTAAATCCATAAAGAAAACGCTCTTGTTGAACAGACCGATATACGCTGGGTTCTCTATCTTGGAACTAAGCAAAACATTCATGTACGACTTCCATTATTCTTTTATAAATGAAAAATTTGGGAACAACGCATGTCTTCTGTTCACTGATACTGATTCATTATGTTATGAAATACAAACTGAAGATGTGTATAATGATGTGAGAGAACATGCTCATCTATTCGATACTTCTAATTATCCACAAAATCATGATCTATTCGATATGCAAAATAATAAATCTCTTGGTAAGATGAAGGATGAAATGGGAGGAAGTTTGATAAAAGAGTTTATTGGTTTGAGACCGAAAATGTATTCTCTATTGAAAGCAACTGGGGAAGAGAAGAAAGTTGCAAAAGGTGTAGTGAAACAAACCCTTAAAAATAAAATAAAACATGATCATTACAAGAAATGTTTGCTGAATAGCAAAATTATAAGTGAGGAAATGTATACCATAAGACAATATAAACATGAAGTTTATAGTGTTAAACAGAGGAAGATTGCTCTCTCACCTGCTGATGATAAGCGATATTTATTAGAAGATGGTGTTCAAACTCTTGCGTATGGACATATTAGAATTAAGAACACTTGAAGAACACTGTACTATAGAATGTCTATAAATATAATTGTTTAAAAAATGTATGGTTTTGGGAAAATAAATAGTTTTTTTGAAATAATATTGTAATATGATAATTCTTTTTTCACTCCTAAATTATCCTTATTTTATCATCCATAACCTAAATTGTATGAATATAACTGTATCAAGTATGTTTACACAGTGGATGTAGCCTATGTTGTATAATCATTTTTAAATGCTCATTGATATTGTTATTGAGATGATATTGTAGTAAACAATGATATAGTGAGATCCACCACCGCCTCAGATTTATAAATAGAACCCTTAGTAAAACCATAAAGTTATTCCAATGGATATGAATGTTAGAGAAGTATATTACTTTATCAAGTGTAATACTCTGTTGAGATCCACCACATTCTTAGGTCTATAAATAGAACCGTTAACAAAACTCTAAAACTATTCTACGAATTATGAATGCTAGGTTACGATGTTGTGAAAGTATATTACTTTATCAAGTGAAATATTCTGGGGAGATTTTTTTTTTTTAAATAAACAATGTAAACTTGATAAACTAGCCTTTTCATTTAATAAACTCGTTTCCTATTAGTACATTATAAGCAGAGATACATTTCCCTTGTACCTTCCTTGAAGAATTTTCAGGTATTATCTATATAATGTATGTTGTATTAGAACTAGAACTAGAATGTGTAGAATACTAGAATACACATTTAAGTATAATATAACTCAAAAACTGAATACCCTTTGACAGGAACGGGATGGTCATGCATGGTTCATGGAGTAAGACTAGGTGAGTGTTAGGACCTTTGGTTAGGTAGGATGGAGTTCTTTAGCTCTTAGAGGTGGAATGAGTTCATTGGTTATAAAGTAGTGGTTAGGTCCTTTGGTGGAATAGAGGTGGGTTAGGTATGGTTCCTATAGTAAGGTTAGGTTAGGTTAGGTCTTTTGGTTAGGTTAGATCGGGTTTTTGGGTGTAAGGGAGTGGATAAGCTTATTGATTCTAAAGTGGTGGTTAGGCCCTTTGGTGAAAAAGGGACGGATTAGGTTAGGTTTCTTCGAAAAGGGTATGTGGAGGTTAGATCATTTGGTTATGTAAAATTGGGATATTTGGCTGTTACGGGGTGGATAGGTCCATTGGTTGTAAAGTGACGGTTAGGCCCTTTGGCGGGAAAAGGGTGGGTTAGTTATGATTCCATTAGGAAGGTTGGGTTAGGTAAGGTCTTTTTGTTAGGCTAGATGAGCTTATTTACTCTTAGGGCTGGATAGGTGCATTGGTTGAAAAGTGGTGGTTATGCCCTTTGGCAGGGCTAGTTTAGGTTAAGATTAGGTTTGGTATAGTCCTATAGCTGTGTTAGGTTAGGTTAGGTATGTTGAGGTAGTGAAAGTAGGTCACGAGTACCACCACCACGGTGGTGGATCTCTTATGGGACTACAATGTTAAAGCGAGATCCACCACTGTTCCAGTATCCCCATTTACCCCCTACTTATATACAAGAATGGGACGAGCCCCCCACACATACACACGGCGGGCACATCCAGCATCCCACATGGGGGGCGCAACGGGAACCCACACACAAGCTAGGTTGCGTGCGTAGACACAATCCATGCAGAACAATCTATTCGGCTTCCATCTAGGGAGATTGCGAACACACCAGCAACTCGCTAGCAAGTATACTGGAGCAGTAGCAGAACGGCTTGGTTGGAACTGTATATAGATAATAATTTTTCGTAGGAATACCTGTTATAGGGTGCAAACCAGCTTTACCTGATGTGCCCCTCTTCAGGTGACTAACTAGGATATTAAGGTGTTTGGATAGTTGGGAAGGAATGTCCGAGGGCTAGTAGTAGGACTCAATCCCAGCATTTGCCTTTACGACTGAGGAAAACCTCGAAAAAAACCTTCAGTCAGGACTGCCGGTGGCCGGCATCGAACCGGCGACCTCCCGAACTAGAGTCCCGCGTCTCACCACTGAGCCACCTCTGTCTGTATAGAGAGGAGCAACATAGCTGCATAGCTCGGAGATGGGGAAGAATATCGTTAGACCATGGGGTAGTCCCAATATATTAAAACGCTATACACGATATTTAAAAGTGAGTAATTTAAGTGAGATCTTCATAAGAATCTTATTCATTCATTACAGTTGATATTGTTTGCGAATTAATTAAATCATCTGTTATTAATTAATAACGAAAAATAACACCCGACGAGAAACTTTTTTTAACCCAGTTTTTAGTTCTTACGAAACCACTAGTTTATTATTCATTAAATTCGGGCGATTTTGATACAGAGACAATTGCACACGAAAATGTATCTCTTGAGGTTGTGTGTTGACGTTCACGTCATCGGCGAGTCTGACGGAAGGTTTTACCTTCAAGGCCCCAGGTGTCGAGATTTGGTCTTTATAGTATACACTCCCACTGGTGAAAGGTCACCCACCATACATACTATGATGTACAAACCACGTTAATCTTCAGGTCTATCTTTAGAACAGAACAGAACACACAGATTTTTCCTGAATTTAATTTATGTGAAATTGCATTAAAAATGCGACTTAGAAAAATATTTCTATTATCCCTTATTTTTACAGTCTGCATGTTACATTTTGAAAGATTTCCTCATTTTGAATTCAATTCATATTGTTTAAAGTAATAGTAGAGGAGCAAAAGGTAGCATTTAAGTTCTCGTGCGCCTTTCGCGAAAGAGTATTGCGGTAAACGGTATTCTGTTACGGCATACCATACGAGTATTTTGCACCTACCTGGCAGATCGTGGCACGCTGCAGAGAGCGCCAGGAGCGTCGTGACGTCATAGACACGTTTTAATTAATAACTTTTGAACGGTTTATGTCACAGAAAATATCAAGAGGACAATTTTATGATGTCATACTAGACGAGCATTTATAACCTATCTGCCACATTCTGGCGGGCTGCAGAGGGCACCAGGAGCGTCATGACGTCATATACACGTTTGAACTAATTACGTTTGAACGGTTCATGTCACAGAAAATATGTAGAGTACAATTCTACTATAAAATACTACACGAGTATTTTGCACCTACCTGGCACATCCTGGCATGCTGAAGAGGGCGCCAGGAGCGTCATGACGTCATAGAAACGTTTTAATTAATAACGTTTGAACGGTTCATGTCACAGAAAATGTCAAGGGAACAATTCTATTACGAAATACTATTGGAGTATTTTGCATTTACTTGGCACATCGTGGCACGATGCAGAGGGCGCCAGGGGCGTCGTGACGTCATACACGTTTTCATTAATTTCTTTTGAACGGTTCATATCACAGAAAATATCAAGAAGACAATATTATAGACAATTTAAATACAAATCGATCGATATGTACCAATAGGGTAATTATGTAATATTTAAGGGAGATATTGCTAACAATTAATAATTATTAGATGTGTATATGAAATGCAGGGCATCCCTCGTCGTAATATCTATTTATTGTTATTTCGGAGTTATAATTGTATCACTGTGAAGGACTTAATAATCGTAGTCATCCCAACATACCCATGGATATCTGTTGTTTAACAATAATAATAATAATTATTATTGTATACTAGTTACTAGGCCTATTCATAGACTGATTAGTAAAACTCACGTTTGCTAGAAGTTCTCTTCATCTTCATCATCATCGTCTTCATCCTCATCTCCCGTGTTGTCGGTATTCAATCACTCCTGTTCCTCGTCTTCAGTAGAGCAGCCACAAAGCTCGGTGCACCTCATGATATTTGCTTTGCAGCTGCATCTTGACGCACACCTTGATTTTAAGCAGTTGCACTTAACTAGTTGAATGACGGCAGCCGGTGCAGGTTCGAGGGTTGTCATGACTGCCACATACTCGTTGCTCTCAAGTAGCCATCCGTAGTCTTCGGGTAATAAGTTGATAGGGTTGGCAACCTGGTAATTATGCCACACCCAGCATTGATGGTGAGCACGTAGTATGGCTTGGAGATATGCGGCTTTGCTGGGTGGAAGCTTTTGGTGGGTGCTTGGCAAGACTTTTTGTGAAACATGCGCCATCGAAGGTCAAACACTGATCTCAGTTTAGTGAATGGACAGTACAGTTTGCAAACAAACTTCTCTAGACCACTTAGGCCTATCACGGAGTCTTTTAGAGCAACAGTTTAGCCTAGTTCTTTAAATGCTGAAAATATTTCATAGTCGGATCCTCTGAAAGCTTTCCAGCACGAAAGCTTCCCCTTTCCTGAAAATCCCCCAGTGTTGTCGGAACCACTGAAAGCGTGAAATCCAGTTAGTCCTGAAACTTGATTGTGCGCAAGTGTGTTGTATAGTGACCCAAGTGCTATCCTTCTATTATTTCCCCCTTTACCTGTAATGAACATAGTATTTTTACAGAGATCGGTGTAACGTCGCAGTACCAGGATAAGGACATCTGTATCTGAGGAAAAAATAGATATTTGAGTAGCTCCTCGTTTTGTTGCATATACTGCATGAAGCAACATCTTTGTATCGGTTTCTTCCTGTTCACTATTTAAGTGTGGTAGAACTGTGTTTGTACTAATAGTCTTGTTACTCCATGCGACAACTGTTTGTCGCTCCATGGCCTGTGAGGCTCGAATTATTTTCTGTGAAAAATATTCTGTCAGCTCATACTTGGTTTTGGTGTGACCAAGTAGTTGTGACATGCTCAAGTGCCCGATTGGCGTGTTGTCTGTAATGCGATAAGCTACAGCAGCTTTTCCTCCTTGCCGGGTCTTTCGAGTAGCCGATTTTAATGAAACAGGAATGTTATATCTTTCAAATACCACGTGGACCTCTGAAAACTATACCTGTTGAAACTATAACTGTTGTCAATGCGCATGACAAGAAGTTTGGCTAGATCCTCACAAGTGCTGGTGTGTGGAAGAATCCGACTATGAAATATTTTCAGCATTTAAAGAACTAGGCTAAACTGTTGCTCTAAAAGACTCCGTGATAGGCCTAAGTGGTCTAGAGAAGTTTGTTTGCAAACTGTACTGTCCATTCACTAAACTGAGATCAGTGTTTGACCTTCGATGGCGCATGTTTCACAAAAAGTCTTGCCAAGCACCCACCAAAAGCTTCCACCCAGCAAAGCCGCATATCTCCAAGCCATACTACGTGCTCACCATCAATGCTGGGTGTGGCATAATGACCAGGTTGCCAACCCTATCAACTTATTACCCGAAGACTACGGATGGCAACTTGAGAGCAACGAGTGTGTGGCAGTCATGACAACCCTCGAACCTGCACCGGCTGCCGTCATTCAACTAGTTAAGTGCAACTGCTTAAAATCAAGGTGTGCGTCAAGATGCAGCTGCAATGCAAATATCATGAGGTGCACCGAGCTTTGTGGCTGCTCTACTGAAGACGAGGAACAAGAGTGCTTGAATACCGACAACACGGGAGATGAGGATGAAGACGATGATGATGAAGATGAGGAGAACTTCTAGCAAACTTGAGTTTTACTAATCAGTCTATGAATAGTAACTAGTATACAATAATAATAATTATTGTTATTGTTAAACAACAGATATCCATGGTAATGTTCGGATGACTACGAGTATTAAGTCCTTCACAGTGATACAATTATAACTCCGAAATAGTAATAAATAGATATTACGATGAGGGATGCCCTGCATTTCATATACACATCTAATAATTATTATTTGTTAGCAATATCTCCCTTAAAAATTACATAATTACCCTATTAGTACATATCAATCGATTTGTATTTAAATTCTCTATAATATTGTCTTCTTGATATTTTCTGTGATATGAACCGTTCAAAAGAAATTAATGAAAACGTGTATGACGTCACGACGCCCCTGGCGCCCTCTGCATCGTGCCACGATGTGCCAAGTAAATGCAAAATACTCCAATAGTATTTCGTAATAGAATTGATCCCTTGACATTTTCTGTGACATGAACCGTTCAAACGTTATTAATTAAAACGTTTCTATGACGTCATGACGCTCCTGGCGCCCTCTTCAGCATGCCAGGATGTGCCAGGTAGGTGCAAAATACTCGTGTAGTATTTAATAGTAGAATTGTACCCTACATATTTTCTGTGACATGAACCGTTCAAACGTTATTAGTTCAAACGTGTATATGACGTCACGACGCTCCTGGCGCCCTCTGCAGCCCGCCAGAATGTGGCAAATAGGTTATAAATGCTCGTCTAGTATGACAACATAAAATTGTCCTCTTGATATTTTCTGTGACATAAACCGTTCAAAAGTTATTAATTAAAACGTGTCTATGACGTCACGACGCTCCTGGCGCCCTCTGCAGCGTGCCAGGATCTGCCAGGTAGGTGCAAAATACTCGTATGGTATGCCGTAACAGAATACCGTTTACCGCAATACTCTTTCACGAAAGGCGCACGAGATACCTTTTGCTCCTCTACTATAAACTTGTTTATATTTTTCACTATTTTCCTACGAGTGTTTGGGTCCACTCCTGTTTCTAAATAAAAACATGGCACGGGGCCCCCGTTCTTGATAATATTAGGTCGAAATATAATGAGATGAGTGTCTCGTCATAAAATTGTCACGAAATTGATGTGAAAAGTGCTGTTTCCCCAATAGTTCACCACATCGCGACACATTTTCTCCACACAAGTCATTCGTTACGAATTACCACCAGCTGTGAGTGAGCGGACAGTGCATCGTGACTTGTGGTGGAACTACCTACATAGAGTACTACAACTAAGAGGTCACATTGACCGAGTCATGTCACACGAAGGTGAAACCCCAGCCCAGCCAGTAGGTAGTAGGACGAACCGTCAACCAGAACGAACTAAACAACTCTACTATACATGTGACTAGGAATCAGGAAGCGCTCGTTTCTTGGCTTGGAGAGTGACATTCGGAAATGCCTGTCGGTCGAGCAATGAGTAGTTTCACCAAAGTAGGTTGACCGAAGCCCGCAAAGAGCACCTTCGTGTATGCAACTCTGTGATCTTTGATCTAATAATGCATTGTATACGCTGTTGTCATATACCTCTCTATGTGCACATTCTCCATTCCCAAGAGCAATTGTCTACTATAGGAAGCAAATGTGGAGTCGTCTCTTGCAATCTTATTTTCTTAATTTCTTCCTTGTTATCAATCCGTGAATTGCTTTGAAAAAGCTCTCTCCATTATCCCTTCTTTTCTGTCTGTCTTTTCATTTCCAAGTAACCATTACAACGTATATCCTGGAATAATTTGTTGCACGATTTTCAATCTTTGTCTCCCATCCAACAATATCCTTATTCTCGGTTAAATACGAAGCTTCCAACTAAATATTTAACTGTCTGCTAACTTATTTTCGCCATGGCAACCACCTATCGAAAGTTTTCAAATTATCTTACATATAAATATTATAACTTCGACGTACTTCCGACGACTTGCTTATATGAATCTCCCTCTTCTCCCTCTTCTCTCTCCCTCAAATCGGCGGCTCACACAGCCTGAACCATGGGTTCGAATATGACACAAACTAATTTACAAACAAATGTATGTATAATCCGGTCCCCATCGCCTGACATAACAACTACAATCTTACTTAGCTCGTCGATTTCCAGATGACTTGACACATTTAAACCGCTGGCTAATTCCTACTCTGCGTGCCAACCCAAGAAGCACCCTGCCAAGTGCCAATCACTACACACACCTCCTTTGTTGACAGTTGTAAATGTCAATCTTGTCTACAATATCAAGCGGCAGTCAACGGGGTGGACACACAGTTACAAAAAGGAGGAGCTTCCCTAATATATACAGGGAGCGATATCCGTCCGTAGACGAGTCGAGGCTATACATTCTTCACATTCAGCCGTCAGTACCGACTGAGAAGGTGTGTGCTTTGCTGAATAATGGGGATGAATGATATTTATGATCTCCCAAATACCATCGCCTCCCTTTGAGGTTAGTGATTGGCAGGGTGCTTCTTAGGTTGGCACGCATAGTAGTTAACCCTATGTAGCTATACTACTGTGCGGAATTATTTTATTAACAACCTCCTGTCCACCGGTGCAATTAATTTGTTTTCATTGTTGTATCGTATGTAACCATAGTTACATATAACACATGCGGGTGCCCACAGCAGAACAGAACAACAAGCGATACGCATGAGGCAACCTTGATAATATGTTGTATTTGTATGTATAATATGCCAGCGAGAGAAGCAGGTGCTATACAGAATAAATAAATCCACAGTAACTCAGGTCAGGGTTTGGCCTTTCAACTTTCGACGACCTTGAAAAGAAAAACGCAATCATTATAACCGATATAGGTGGCCATCACGTTCATATAATTACAATTACACTAAATTATTAACTATTAACTAACTACCAGGTAATAACACATGTATACAACAGGGCAATTCCCTCACGGCAAATTTTACGATGACTTGGCAATCGGCCATATGGTTTTAACTCGCTCGCTCGAGCTAATGACTCGTATAAGAGGTAGATTGTTTGTTTATTCATTTGTTTCTCATCTCGATTGTTTCCCCCTCCCCCTATTCTTATTCTTATTATTCTTATTCTTATTTTATTCGCGCATTGTTGGCGGGCTATACTCTCGCACATTATAGAGTCCAACATAATACAATACGGCCGTAATCCCGCACATGCTAAGTATAATTGTTGTCTAGACGAAAAAAATTAGCATAGTATTGCGTACGAAAATACATGTATACTGCACTGCTGAATAAGGAGAGAACAATATACTGTTTCATAAGCCAGCCACAACTCTGCAATCAAATCTCACCAACAAATTGATTCGGCATTGATTATACTATTTTAGCTTTAGGTATCATTACATACAACGAGGACGTCGTATAGAGTATACACACGATGAAATGCGCGATACATATATATGAAGACGAAGCAAAACACATGTCAGATGTCACCCATGTACAAGCCAGGATTTGAAGCTGGGACCGTGGATTTACCAGACCCCCAACTAAGTCCGGCTCAAGTCAATTCAAGGTCCACGAAATTGCCGCCAGCAGCGCACGAAGTAAGGTCGTTGTATAGATGGGTACAGTAGTTGAATACGATCCAAAATCGCATTTTGGATTTCTCTCTCAGACTCTCATGTTTACTTTTAACATATCAATTCATTTGTGTTCCTCGATGATTTCCTCATTCGAATAACATGCCATTTTTATAATTGTGAAAGTTGTATTAGACGAGCTCATGCCCTCCTTCAGGGAATTTAGAGGAGCTTAATTTTGTATTTGCTTTAGTTGCTTTGGCGCTCAAGTCGGTGACTAATTGTGTTTTGATGTAACGATCCGCGGTCGCCTCACTATTTTGTCTACGTATAACGACTTTACAAGATACCCCCGGAATTCCACCTACAACACTCAGTTAATTGATGTTTACTGTATCGTGTCAACAAACGCAGGCAGGCAGGCGAAGCAACGCGACGCAAGGCCGACGTAAACAAAAGTATTCGGCATCAGTCGACACGAAAGGTCGTGGTGCTGCGAACAAGCTCAAGTGGCCCAAGGTGCAGTGATGGTAGATAGATATTCTTAGACGCACAGCACAAGTCAACATCATCGCGTACAGCACCAGAATCTTCTCGACGGAGTATAGCGGCGACCCACTCGCTGGAGTAATCGAAGGTCGAACATCGTCACAGCCACGTGACGTCATTACACATTGCATATATATAGATATACCTGAGGAATGTGGTTATATCGCAGCTGATGACGAGTGTATATAGACGAGTGTATGCGCACGCGCGCAAAATATGAGTCGAGATCGGAAACGCATTCAAATAAATGTGTTGAATTGAAACACAAGTTGGGCCGTCGCATTCAGCCCAGACAGACGTCGGATGGATTCCAAGTTTTTTTTTAAAGATATATGAGGGATTCCCCCACTTCACTTCAAATTTACATTTTTCACAAAAAAAATGTATTTTGTCAGATGAAAAGGAATGTCCGAAAAAACTACTACTAAATCTGACAAATAAATTCACCTTATGGCTGAGGAGAACCTCAGGAATACAATAACAACCCCCAGTCAAGAGTCAAGACTGCACCGGTATCGCGGGAATCGAACACGTGGCCTTCCAACCACAGAGAGTCTATGGCGTGTTACGGCACAGAGTCGATAGAAGAAAGTTAAACAGTGTTGGGGGGGGGGGGGGGGGGGGGTTCGTGACAAGACAGAAATAGTAACGAACGCTTTGTGTTGTGTCTCGACTAATACATGATGAGTGCTGAGTGCATGGGGGGTGATGGATGGATGGTCGTGGAACAACACTGAGCTGGGGTCGCACCCGGTACCGGCACGTAGTCCACTCCCGTCGGAAACTACGAAGGGATAGACATGACTGTATACTTTCTAAAGTTGTATCGTCCGATCTCATGCAAAACTTAGTTTTTACCGCTTGAAATGGCTCTTAATGTTTCAAAGATAGAGAAAATGAAGCAATTCCCGAGAGAATATTTAGTGCTCTTATGAATGTTTCCAAGTTTTAATAAGCATTTTTTCTTCTTTAATGACCAATTAACGTTTGTAAAATGGGTATTTAAAACAAACAAACTTAAAATTAAAAACAAAAACTATGATCGTAGAAATTTAAAAACATCCACCTTAGACACTTATTTCTCTAGAAGTAATGACTTCGTTTTCGCTTCCTAGCGACAATTTTGAAGCATTAGAGAGCATTAAACGTTAGATACCATGTTTTGCACGGGATTGGACGGTTCCTTCCTTCTACGAGACGCGTCTAAAAGTGCCAAGAACAATCAAAATTGAATCAATCAACAACTTCCCTCAGATCCAAAATCAATAAAAACTCAAATATTGCTTTCTTTCGGTCCGTGTCCATACTGCATATATGAATTGTAGTTGGACACCAAATGGTAATGACATAAAGAATTACCGTCAACTCCCAAAACACGCACCGATTGCCACCGTCAATTCCGAGAACTTTCTTGGCTGCATAATCCGTCCACGGAGAAGGGGTGGGGGGTAAGCACTCGTCGTGATACTTATCGTATGTAATGTTTCAAATCGAATGCAAATATCGCGCAGCTAACCTAATTCGGTGGCGCGCAAACAATAGGATACATCGTACGTCGTCCGTGTTGAAAGAGTTTAACACTGTCCCCGATATCTGAGGCTCAATTAACACTGCACAACAACAGACAGGCGGGGACACGCGATGAAGTATAGCGCGGGAAGTCTAGGGACAGAGCAAGCTGAGGGATATTCCTCGGGGGAGTGATTTTAATGAAAAACGATAAGGAAATTCTGGTTAAAAAATACTTTTTTAATCTGCATGAAATATTGATCTGCGATACAGAATAATACAAAAGGCAAGTCATGTGATTAATAAAAGTAAAACGTAAAGGTCACACAAACCATAAAAAGTAATTTGAATTTAACGTAGGTTGACTATATTCCAGTTACCGTAGTCGATAAGCTTAGCGTTCGTCTGGTAAACCCAATCCCTGCAGCTCAGGTTCGAACCCTGGCTCGGGCATAGATGTCAATCAAGAGTGCGTTGACAATTTGTCTCGTGGGAAATATATCTGTCGATCTTAAAGAGGCGAGAAAATTAGTTGATCCCCTTTTACTATCCTACCCGTAAAAGTCCTTTGAATATTAGTCCTACTCAAAGATATTCTCTATAGTGGTCCTACTCGTCCTCCAATCTCCTCCGACATCACATGACCTTGGAGTAAGTCGTTAAAACACCGAAAAAATAAAATAATAACTAATACATTCATCTATATTCTACATAATACAACCATCCACGCATCTTCTCAGGAACAATACTGTACAGTCAAAATTGCGTGAAGGTCAGCATCAAATCCGAAAAATTGTGGATGAAAGATGTTCCTAGAAAACATATTACAGGTTGGACTCGTAAATATATTATCATCCTTCGTGGGCCGATATCCAAACAACGCACCTCGGTCTCAGGCGAGCGGTCACCCACACACACTACTGACCAAGCCCAATCTTGCCGAACTTTAGTGTTCGTAAATGGGAACCAGACCAGCCATCAATACATCCTTCAACCTGACCGCCAACTATAAAACTGTTGTTATAGATAGTCTGTAGGAAGTACAAGAAGACATTACTTGATCTTACGTATGTGGGTCTTTGTACCAGTAGGTTGGTTATATTACAGCAAGCAAGGCCCCCTTGTAGCTCCACGATTCGATTATCGCCTAAGACGTGTAAACTTGTTGTTAGTATATCAATTACGACACTAACATAGTTTGTAATAGGTGACCTTGGAGGCGTCATAGCATACACAAATTGTGTAACATCATCCGTGTGCAAATCAGCGAAATAGAGTAAGACAAAGCATGGGTGACACGCAACAAATACAAATTAAGAGTCAACTATGAACTATTTTACAGAAAGTTTGGATTGGCACACTAAAAAATCGATTCTTAGTGGTAACACATGACAGTCCAAATCGTAAGGTTACCGATTCGATTCCCGCCATCGGCAATCCAAACACACCCAGAAAGTTTTCCCCCACTCACAACGCGAATGCTGCGATTCTGCTGCACTCCCCGGAAGTTAAAGCGCGTTAAGTACAAAGCTAATCCCCCGTCTGGGCCCGGTGTAGAATTTGGACCAGGGTGACTCTGCCGATCGTAAGAGGCGACGACATGAGGTCCTCCCATTTCCCATTTCTGTTTTCCTCTTTCCACCAATTCACCCCTTTAGATCAGCTCTAATACTTCTTGTTCTACCTTCTTCCTCCTACTTTTCCCTTCCTCAAATCTCCTTCCCCGATGTTATGACCTAGCCATCGAGTACGTTATTAAAAACCAAACTTAGCCGCTTATGTTCACCTTCCAGCAATTGATTATTATCACAACTCCACACGTGCGATATTTTAATTCAACAAATCCGTCTATTTCGAGCGGGAAACGCGTGGCCGGCCACATAACACACTACTCGTGTTTACGTTGCGATTCATTCACGCGGCCCCCAAGGACTCGGCGCTACGTTACGTCCGTGTCCGACAATACAACGTACAACCGCGACTCTGCCAACCAACATGCTGGGTGCACAGGCCAGAACGAACCGAGATTATACGACGCTTTGTCGCCGTTTAACTTTGCAACACGTCGGACAATTAAATGTCCCGTCTGTGAGACCTTGTTGTTGAGTACGTCATTAAGCAACAAAATAGTAAGAAACCAATATATTTGTATGTATATATATATGATATGGTCTGGATGAACGTTTAGAATAGAAATTTATGAATAATGTATAGTGTTATGTTATCCATGTGATGATGTTAATGTTAAAACGTTCGGAATTTTATAAGTACTAAACCCTAAAAATATATAAAAAAAATAATGTTCAGCGATATGCAATGTCCAACCAGAACTATGATAAAAATTACAAATATAACCTATAGAAATTAACCTGAGATACCTCATTTACTGATTCTAGGTACCGGTATATACTATATATAGGTATTGTAGCAAGAAAGTAGTAGTTATGAATTCAGCGGTTTCACACTGTTTTAAAAGGAGTTTTACGGTTTCAATCAAAGCGACAATTATAAGTAGTGGGAAAACGAATGTATGAAACATCTCGGTGATAAATCTCGAAATGACGCGCCTATTAACCGTCTGCTTGTCTAACTGAACCTGAGCGAGCAAATCGCGCGAAACACCAGCCGTGAAGTCTCGCCATGCACAAAGATTTGGCAATAAATGTTTACGGGCGCTTCCTCGTCTATTAGATTTTAGAACACGCTTAAAGTATAAAAACACGTTGCCCAGTTTCATACCGAACATTTATCATGTCACTTTGTGTGTCATGGTTATCCTGCCTGCCTGGTTGTCGGCGACTGTGAAGTTCGTCGCCGAAATGATTTGTTGTTTGTCATATTTATGAAACTGAATCCATAAATGCAGACGATGCGAAAAGACAGTTTGACGTAATAATAGGCTAATACCTATATATTTGCACAATCGAAAATACAGGAACTAAATTTGGACAAGTAAAATTATGTTCATCTAGCTCCCTACAGACCTTCTTGTATTACAATGTTGTGAGTGATAGCAATGCAATAGCACTGGTTAACCCGTGTGAGACAGGGTCCCCGTGTCGGTCAATTTAATTCGACACCTCATCTCGCGTTGCAGACTTCGATTAAATCACAAAATGCAATTAATGCTTTTGTCTGTGATGGTACTAATTATTGTGAAATGTAATTAGGTTAAAACAAACATGTACCGCAATAAAAAAACAACCATATTTGTTGTATAAATTAAAACAAATAAAATAATCCATACGTGCAAGTAAATCTAAATTTTGAATACACTAATCACACCCTAGTATAAATTACTGCAACCACTGCAATTACTGCAATTACTGTGACCTTTAGGGTGGCCTGACTGAGTAGAAGTTAGGGCGGGGACCCTGATATTTGGGGAGACGGTTGCATAAGACTAGCTGTAAAACTGAGACGCAGACAGGAATAACAATGATCTGTAAAAACTTTCAGTTGTACGACGACCTTTTTCAACTATCGGATAAGTTTTTTTTTCTTACTTTTGATGTATACTTTCTCCCAGCGGACGAACAAACATTGTGCACCAAAAGTGATCACTCACAATTCATGAATGTTTTCCAGAATACTTGAGTAATGAATGACTATACAAAAATTAATTTTACAATATTTTAATTTTACACTCAGAACTTCGAGTAAATAATAAATAAAATAAATTCACATTAAGAGTCTACCCACTCAGTAATTGAACTGATTTGCAGTGGGGGACTTTAATTTAAAGTGACTAAACCAACCCTGTAGGCTTCGAACACCATCGACGAGTGAGCGATAACCAATCAAAGATCGATATTTCAAATACGAAACATATGAATCAGTGATTGGACAGTGCGAACACCTGCGGAAAAATGCTAGAATCAACAAGGCCGATTCAGAACAACTTTGAATTTATTGAGTGCTTCGTTGCTAGGACGGCTCCAAAGTCACCGTTTACTTATTCCTAAGCCAAGAAGTAATGGAATTGAATCCACATTAGAAGTTAGAAAACTTCTGCCTGAAGCGGGATTTGAACCCGGGACCTTCTGCATTGGAAGCAGGGATGCTAACCACTTAATTAGGTATAGTCTGTCTTTCAGTCAGTGGAGTTCAATTAATATTTGAGAAATCAGCTACCGAATTCAATATATCGACCAAAAGTTATTTTAAGATTGTTCGACACAAATAGTTCGAAAAACGTCATAATTCCCGCGTTTTTGTTCGTTATTTCAAATTTACATTCAAATCAACACTGCGATTATATACGGGGCTGGACATTATCAAGCTCCACGTCACATTTTCAAAAAAGGGTTTCTTTCTCTTTCTTGTCCCTTTCCTTCAATCTCCTTCCCTGATCCGACGTCATACAACCTAGCTGTCGAGTATAAATAGTAAAATAAATCTAATAAATAATAATCTAAAAATAAATAATTAAATAATGAAAATGTTAATCGAGCGACCGTCCGTGCAGCTACGTCTCGAGTGTGTAAGTCAGTATCTTTGGTCTCGAGCGTCAATCAAAGGAGGTGGGCGCGCCGACGCGTGCCAGGCGGGCAGGCTACTCTCTGACGCGCGTCGCGTGCACACTGACGCGCGCTAGCACGCACGCACAGTCCTCGGACAACACCGGGAAGTGCCGCCCGCGGGTCTAACGTTTTCCGGGACACCGAAATCAATCGACTCCGACTCTAGTAAACTAAACGATGCCGACCGACTGTCGGGCCGGGCACCGACAACTGGGCCAACCGTGGTACAACACACGGAAGTAGATTGGTGACCGAGGGGTTGCGTTGTTACTGTGTTAGGGCAGGGGCGAACCCTTTGTCATGGCCGTGTCCGAATAGTACCAAAACATTGTTAATTGCTATCTAGTTCTTGTTCTTGATTTTACGACATCAATAATTGTCGGTGACGTATCAAATAATGACCGAATACTGCTGCGCGACTTGATCTTGACACCTGGATTAAGAACTATAGAACAAGAATAATTAAAAGTGCACACTCGAGCTAGGTCTTGATCATGGAGGCTAGAATTGACGCCCCATCTTTATACCATCTTGAAACTATTTCGTTTCTCTCCCCTTACTACTGTTTTTCGGCCACTATTGGCCACTTAGACCACACACTTAATTGTTGCGCGTGCTGTCGCAAGTATAAAATGAATGCAAAGATCCACCCCCTTCCCAAATGATGCAGTTTCTTCTTATACGACCCCGGCGACGTGTGATGGACCTGATTCTGTCGACGTCATACGACCTAACTATACGATGAACACGTCGTAAATAGATATTATATAAACGTATTTTTATAACGATCGCGCCACGATCCACCACGCCCCCCTAAGATTGTCGTTAAAATGCCCTAACATTGTATAACGTAGCCTTGGAGTAGAACTGTGCCATCAAACTACAGCGTCACGACGAGTGAGCGCGTAGGTTCGTCTAGAGAGCGTGGGTTCGAGCCACGAGAAGGTCGAGTCAACGTGGTCAGGTGGGCTAGCTCGCCACGCATTGCCCTCATACACCCACATGCTTTGCTAGTTACACGGGCCATCGACCCCGTCTATTCTATCCGCGTGCAGTGCGGCGCCATTTAGCAACGTTTTACGACGTACTCGACAACAGATTACTTCACCTATTTTTAACATTGGAACTTGACTTTAATATATCAATGGGATACTGGTGTGTATATGTAAACGGTGACTTTGGAGCCGTCCTGGCAACGAAGTACATACCACTGAAAATCAGTTATTGTAACTGTGTGGGTCGACTATAAATACACATACATACATACATACATACATACATCACATAACACATTTATTTATTTATATTCGCAGCCTTATTTCATGTCTAGAACTTACACGAGTTTGTTCTTTATAGTTTTTGAATACGCCAAGTTCTGGACCATAGGCAACCCGCTCGCTTACATTGCAGTCAACGTGGTGGTAAACTCTCTCGAGCACAACCCGAAGAGGTGTTGATAAGGCAGATATCTTTACTACCCTTGATGTATTATGTCGGAGCGATGTCTGCCGGCCGCAGTAAAACTCTGTAAATAAATACACATCCGCAGCCCGTCAGGTGAACTGGATGGCTGGCTGGCTGGCTGGCTGGACGGTGGGTGATAAGCGGAAATCAAATTGGCGCGGATGGCTGCTGGCGGGCCGGAAGTCGTGGTCCGTTGGCTACCGCAGCTTCTACATTCACAAATACATCTCCAGAACTGCCATCACAGACTATAGGCCAATCTTGATAGATATTGTCTAAAATAGACAAAACGGACGAAAGTCTTACATCAATTTCAACCCTAGAGCCGGCCGGCGTTTTGCAGCCATACACGTCATGTCAAGTAATACTATCATCAACCAACATGTCGTATATACCCTCGTCGTCATCGACACTGACTGATATACTCGACTGGTATCAGATCCATCACACATCGCCGGGGTCGTCATAAGAAGAATCCAGTTATGAAATTGGGGGGGGGGGGGGGGAGAACTGGTAGCGAGGGGTCACTATAATTATCGTTGCCAATATGAGACGTTACGTCCAAATACATGCATCAACCTTAAACCGCAAAGAAAGGTTCTTCCATAAACGTGTACAGAGTTGTCGCAGGATTTAGAGAAGCAACTGAATCACGACGAAATCTAAAAGTAATGTGCCGACTAGTATATGCAATAGGGCCTACTGCATAAAACAGAAATGTCAACTTGATAATACAATACTCTCTCGCTTCCACTATAGATACTAGGTGGTTTATCATGCTGCATGAATATTGCTGTGTTCACTCTTATAGTTTTTTAGGAAGCCATCGGACCTATGAATTAACGAAGTATTATAGCTGGATTTTGATGACCGTTGACTTTTGAACGAAACTATACCTACATACAAAACTAGCAAACAATTTCACCTCAGTGTTCAAGTGTGTGACTAATCTACTAAATAGTGGAAGCCTAATGCATTTTTAATCGCATAAACGCAATTCTCTGATCCGCAACGGGTTGATTATAGAACGAAGAAAACTCGTGGAAACCGAAAACAAACACTTTCTTCAATTGGACCATTAACTTTTAATTCAATTATTTAAACAGAAGAGAAATGTAATGAAAATGAAATCATTAGTTTACTACATGTTTTTTTTAAATGTTTTGAAGTGCAATATTGGAGACGAACCGTTACATGAAGATGTAAGTGAATTAGAGGGATTGGTGTTTTAGTTTGTTTTGTAGCCTACTATAGTATACTAGTACTACTGTGCTACTACCATATAGTATAAAAACTACACGGTGGAGTTGACCTGTCGTTCAACAGGCACAGGTTGTGAAGGGTTCGTTGCATAGTAACAGCCCCGTCCTAGTATTTTTGGTACTACTTTCGTATCATTTCGATTCAACTTTTTCGTGTAGCCTAATCTCACTTTCTTTGCCCCCGATGCAAAAATGGTCCCTGTGTCCGTCCGACGCACGTTTCAATTTGTCGTATTTTACGTATTACAGGTAAATGATTGACCAAATACAAGTTTATAACCAGTTGTTTGCAAACATATATGATTATGTAGGGCCTACTGCATACAAAAGTTATTTATGCACCCAGCACAGCAGATAAACCTAAACCCGTTACACGTCCAAAGATAGCAACACTGTTCCTTGTTATAGCTCGTTATCCGGTAGATATAACAAGCGTTCACCGTGGGACTCGACGCTCACTGTCTCGCTGTCTCACTGTCTCACTGTCTCACTGTCTCACTGTCTCACTGTCTCGCTGTCTCACTGTCTCACTGTCTCACTGTCTCACTGTCTCACCGTCTCACTGCCTCACTGTCTCACTGCCTCACTGTCTCACTGTCTCACTGTCTCACCGTCTCACTGTCTCAACGTCTCACTGCCTCACTGTCTCATTGTACTCGGTGCGGCTCAACGTCTCGATTTCATGCGACGACGTCAATCGAGACGATATGTGTTCGACATTCATCAATACAGTATGCACTCATCAGATCATTGCCAAATGCCAGCATGACGAGCCAGGAACTTCGAACAATTTCGGATGAACACCGTAAGGAAAACTTCTGATATGTGGTTGGCATGGTTAAAACAAGTTATACTCGACGAATACATATAATTACAATGTCTTCACTTCATCATATATCATTTTACAATTATAATAATAACTGTTGGTGTACGAGTGTCGGGCTTATTTGCGCTCAGTAATCCCCAGACTTTCCTCGTCTGTCTACCCGTTATGGGCTTTACGTGCATGCATCACAATTGCATGCATACCACGCATGCATTCGAAGCACCGTACAGTACGTATACTAGCTAGCATGTTTGCGCAAGGAACATTGTTGCCATGCAACGGCACATACGTGCATTGTGTGCATAGAGATCCCTTTGTTTCGACCGCACCCATTGCGTTAAACGCGAGGAATCGTTTAGATTTGCATATAATAGTGTTGTGAATACCTCATACACCACCACAACTGCTGCACGTTATACAGGCGTCTCATCCAACGATACGGTATTAGGAGGAACATTTGGGTAGTCTCGCGCTACCAAACCTGCGCGAAATTAACGCGTTTTTGTAATACTCGTATCTTGAAAACATTTTGTACACAACATTGAACAAGTAGTTACTAACCAAGTTTTAGTTTCGTACCAACTAAACAATGACTTAAAAATGTTTTAATCCCTGAGGTAGTTGTTTGGAAGCCAAATTAAAGAATTCATATATTAATTGGTTTCCAAAATGACAACTGTATTTGAGATTCTACTAAGCCAGCTTTTAGATCATACGAAACGAAAATTTGGTTATTAATATTATGTAGCGACTAAAAATGTGTGGTTTCGATCTGCAGTGGAGTAAACCTGTACTTCTGGCTACGCATGTCGAGTATCCCTCTTGCCCGTACGCCGGCAAACATAAGCTAGTGTATCTGTCTATTTTGGTAACTTGATAATTGGGCAGAGAGCTACTTCCGGCTTGGTGCCACCAAAATAAACACACAACATTCCATTCTGTAGCGATTAATTGATGTTTAACGACGAGCTCAATGTCACTCATAAGACATCGGGGTACATCTCGAATCGAATCGGTTCGGATTTATAATTTTTGGTTTGACCAGGATAAAAATATGGTGTTTTTGAGTAGTGTGGGGAAAAAAAGCTTTGTTTCGAACCGATTTTGAATTTTGATCGGAGGAAAATAAAACGCGAAAAAAAAACATTTCGTCGTCGTGTAACCGGCGGCGAAAAAAAACTTACAAAAATCAAATCGAGAAAACGTGTAAAATTAAGTTCGTACCAGACTCGGTTATGTCGTAAGCATGGTAATACATTGGGCAACTTTGAAATGAGGCTTTTTGGTACAAAAGTTTGAGAAGCAGTGCATGTCGATATCCACCCACACCAGGCAATACCGAGATGGATCCTCCGTTGATCCTAAACTAATAATCATTGTATTTCATGTTAAACGGAGACGTAGAAAGTGCGTCAACCACAGCCGGTCGAGGACTCGTCAGCCGTACAATTAGCGCGTGAGACCCAGGAAACAAGTGAACCACGTGACGTCTAAGGACGCGTCCACGTTACTTATAATAACACACCTTATCAGCGCGGAGCAGGAAGTATACGAGGAATGGGCAATACAACTATAGTCGGCAACCTCGGATCTTAGCACTCTAGGTATCCCAGAAGTGCAATCTACAGACGTATACGGACGGTATCGTTCAATTCGAGATTGCAACTATATTTTTGTGTAACAATATTCGAACAAGAAAATTTAAATGTTATAAGCTGTTACCCGTAAGACCCACAAAAAACAAAAAAAACTGTGTCGTAATAATGTTTTTTATAAGCGTAGCAGCATATTATTGTAAATTGTAATGCACTTGTTTCACCTAGACAGAAGAAACTGAAAGTAGAACATTAAGTTGATACTATTGGACTCGATTATGTCGTAAGCATGCTACTAATAACGTTGCAGAGGAAGGGTCACAGGGTGGGGCATAACTCATCTTTTGCGGGGACGTCTTGCCGTTAAACAGAGCAAGAGATGAAATAAACAGATTGGGTAATTCCCCCCCCCCCCCCCCCCCTCAACCGTTAATTCGCACCCAGTAGATTAGTGAGCAATTCATTTCAGTAACACACAGAATAAAGAAACGTAAAGATTAACAAAATGTGAACAGTCAAGTGAACAAGGCTAATCGAGAAAGAAGACACATTTCGAGGTAATCCTGGAAAGGATGATCGAAAAGGGAGTCCCCAAGTGTGCAAAAGAGAGAGAGAGATGAGAGCGAAAGTGAGAGATAAAAAAGAGGGAGGGAGTGAGGAATGAAGTGAATCCACGCGAGAGAAATATACGAGAGCAACGATCAGAAGAAAATTACGAACCACCGATAATCTACTCAGCGGGCGAAGGTCTTGTTTTACATGTATTTTTAAGTTTTGCAACCATCCACGTCTACGCCTTATCGAGTTTTTACACTCCCAATAACTTAAGACTAAGAGCCATCGCTTGAAGCTCTTATTCTGCATAGGTCGCAGTTTCCGAGTCCAGCTGGCTACTCATCATGACGATGACTGACGAGTGGACGACGACATGGAGGTGGAAATGACATCCATGCCCAAGCCACGAATCGAACCTGGCATACGCACGAACTGTTTACTAGACCACAACGGAAAGCACATAACACGACAAAGACGTCGGCGTTTGGCAACTCATACCGAAATGTTTGTCAAAGGAGCCACGATTAATCCTCAACACTCCTCCTTCCAAGTAAATAAATACGACAGTGTTGTAACCAGAATAGTCTTATCCCCCCGCCGAGTATACGGGTGGCCTATCTCACAAAGCGCCGTCACTAGTGAGTAAATAAATTGACACCCATCTATAACTAGAAATAGAACATTTGGGTCTACTCTAGATCGAAGGAGCGCCGAGAAAGGATACTGGGTAAACGGTGTAAAGAGGAGTTTTATCTCTATATATCACAAAAGGATAAAACCTATTTTATTTACAGAAGATCAAAAAAACTAACTCGACAAAACGAAGCGAATATCCAAAACAGTTGCTCTCGCCAAAACTAGCATTATACCAAGTCTATACAAACAAAGGCTGTCGCACCACATAAGGATCTCGAGAGACTAATCGTAGCTCTCAAGAGGAACACTGCTACGGCTGTAGCTCGCTCGCTTGCTTCCACACCGCCTTATCAATAAACACTTTCCGGTAGGATTATTTCAATTGGGTAATTACATTCCGAGGCGGTGACGCGATATCGCGTAATTTATAGCAATAATAACATGCATTCGATAACAAGAGTGTGGTGTAAGTAAATTCAACAATAGACACCGACTGGTCCAATAAAAAAAAACACAGCTTTAGGTAGGCCTAGGCGCCGGACGAAGCGAACACACAATAAAACAAAATAAACAAATAGGAAATGGCGCAGTCATCACGTGCTCCTGTTTTTGTACACAGCACCGATACTGTTTTTGCGGGATTAACGCTGGGTGCGCGTACATGCACGTACCATTGTAATCCTATTTAAGCCCGGCGTTCGCTTGAAACAAAAGCCGATACATACATATACGAAAACTGTATAACTTGTGAGCGAGTTCATGTACACCCAAAGTGCACGCGAAGTGCTGGCGTCTCGTTGGACCGAATTTGCCGTTGCGGTAAAAAAAAAAAAAAAAAAAAAAAAACAGTTTGGCGTAGAAAACACTTGTCTAGATAATTGTTATACGTGATTCAAAGCAACTTGTCCCGCATCACATTCACATTACGGTCATTACATCGCCATTATTTAAAAAATGTTAATATTATTTGCTAGTTTTCAGTCAGCTAAAAAGTGAGCTGATGTGCGCCCTACAGAAGACATTTCTACGAAAAGTGTAATATAATTCTAAATACAACCGTAATTAGCCCTGTAGGATGGCATATATATATTTAATTTAATGTAATCTAATTCTAAAGCTTGAGGGGTATATAAAGTATTAGGCAATGCCCTTCAACAACTACGGTCGTCGTAGTAATCGGGCATCACAGAAAATTAAGCTGTGATTATTATCGTCACGGACGTCTGCACTGAAGAAAGATGTTTATGTCGGTCATGCGACATCAACTTTTCCATTACACGGCTGATTTCTCACAAAAACTGATTAAATAAATAAATAAATAAATTCACATTTAGAGTCTACCCACTCAGTAATTAAACTGATTTGCAGTGGGGGACTTTAATTTAAAGTGACTAAACCAACCCTGTAGGCTTCGAACACCATCGACGAGTGAGCGATAACCAATCAAAGATCGATATTTCAAATACGAAACATATGAATCAGTGATTGGACAGTGCGAACACCTGCGGACAAATGCCAGAATCAACAAGGCCGATTCAGAACAACTTTGAATTTATTGAGTGCTTCGTTGCTAGGACGGCTCCAAAGTCACCGTTTACTTATTCCTAAACCAAGAAGTAATGGAATTGAATCCAGATTAGAAGTTAAAAAACTTCTGCCTGAAGCGGGATTTGAACCCGGGACCTTCTGCATTGGAAGCAGGGATGCTAACCACTGGACCAACGAGCCACTTAAAAGAGTCAACTGTTTCCACGAAGATCCAGGCCTACCTATACTTTCGTCATCTTATGAAGTAGGTATAACACTGGACTGGATCTACACTGATATTAATTAACGGACGAAAAACGATATACCAATAAAGTTAATTTCAATTAGCGAAAAAGATGCATTCAAGTTGCCACAACGTAAGGGCATAGCATAGTCTCCCATGCTTAGCCGTGTCCAAAAGTACCTCTCTTAGTTCTTACCATATACTACTTGAAACTTGTACATTAGTGCCCACGGGTCGGATGCCTGAAAACTCTGAACACAGTGGGCGTGACTAATGAGCCCGTGTACACTCAAGACCGCCTGTGTGACCGAATGCCACAGGAATCTGCTGATAAACAGCGTGCATGCGGCAGTGCAGCCACGATGCAGCAGGCAGTGACAGACAACGTGTGTGTGGGCGACTTGTCGCAAGGTGGCTACCGAGAACCCTCGAGGTCGGTCCAAGCAGACAGTACACACAAGGCGGTACGGTGTAATTAACACATACGCCCATGCACACTTGACGCATACCGGACGTCGTGTGACGTCACGGTGGGCAGCGGGCGAGGGCGATCGAGCATTTTAAAGGAACGGGTTTTCAATGTTTACTGGTTATATAAAACAAAAAATTTTGATTTTAGGTTTTAAATCATAAGTACACAAAAAATCAAAAGAAAAATAAGCAGGAAAATGTGAAATTATTTGAGTTGAAGGAGGGGCGGGGGGGGGGGGGGGGAGAGAATATCGTATACCCCAAAGAAATATTTCCAACACAACCCTTCACATTTTGAAGAAATTGGAAAAATTCAGAAACATTTGACGAATTGACGGTGTCTCAAACAAAAACGTTTTACGGTGACTAGGTACCGCATACAGCCATACCGATCGCAGAGCTGGCGCCCTCGGCTCGGACATCCTTCCCAACTAAATTATATCCACATGTCCTCGTGCATCTGTCATACAGCTATGCTATGGTGTAGGCCTACGCACCCCTTCCTACTAAACACTATTACTGTGACTACCCCGTCACAGTTGCCTCTTGTAATTCCAATCACAGTTTTGGACACGAGTACAATCCTCAACACAAACAAACACGATCTTACTTCTTAGTACCGTATAGCAGATATTACGTAGGCGATTTACGTGCAGACATTGACCTGGACCAAAAAATCGACGTAAATAAATGTGATCGGTGAAAACCCGACATGCATTGTAATTCTCATCTTTGAAATATGCAAAGCTAGAAACGAATTTCACAAAATGTCCAATGACTAGATTACCTACGGCTTTGTCGTTGAATGGTAAAACAAAATGATGCGGTTAGTCTGCCGGCTCACGTGTTCATCTGGATAGACAATACGTCCTCACACGTCCTCCTGTGAGGACGTCGTTCACGTCCTCGCTCAGTCTCCACTCTCTACGTATACACATTATGCCATTCAAGTATTGTCTGACTAAAACATGGACTACTTTAGAAAGCTCTGTGCATTTTCCTTCCTTATTCCTTCCTACACATCTTTAGATACTATGAGAAGCTTGACGCTGGGGGTATATACCCTCCGCCTCCGACACAAGAGTAAATCGAGGGTAGTGAAGATATCTTCTTCATCAAACACGTCTTTGACTTAGGGCCTAGATCGTTAGTTCATTACAATCGCCATCCATCTTGTCGATTAAGCCCTAACTGCAATTCTCGGTAGCGTGATCGAAATCTGAATCGGGATCGCAATCGTAAATTTCCCAATACAATAATATTACAACATTACGATTTAGTTGTGAGCAGCCCTATAACAATGACGTATTGCGGATTGCGATCCCGATACCGACAATTTTGTATGTGTAGAGCTTTAGCCCCGCTGTATCTAAATGTGACTTTACGTCCTAACCAATTCCTGCAGTACGCATGTCGCATGATCCTGACGTAGCGTCTAATGTAATGTAATTGAAATACAGTTTGAGAGTGCGCGAGCGACCCCATTCCACTAATTATTATTACAGCACGGCCGGCGTGATAACTCGTAACTTTGAAACTTACTAAGAAACTCCCTCTCTGCCCGCACTCCCACAGGAATAACGAAGCAACGCCCGCCCGCATTACTGGAAGAAACTCTTCCACTATATGGATTTCACGTTAGAAAGAAATTCACGACCAGAATCCTATCGGAACATTACATGGATCGTTATTCCGTTCGAACAACTTGTCAAGGTATCCGAACATGGTGAAGAGATGTTTACCAAGAGATTAATTAAGTTAGCGAGAACTCTCGCGGCAAATTAACTAACTAGGATGAAATAAATTGCTAGGTACTTGAGATCGGCTAGAAGTCGATCGCGCATTTTCTTGCAATAGCTGCTAAATTGAAGGGACACATTAAAAACACTACATATATAGCTACTACTGGAGAAAAACATGCGATTTGACGAAAACTGGCGATACCTTTGCATCCCATTTGTAAACCCATTATTAATTCACATTTAGTTAAAAAGGACGTAGTAATCGAACATTCAGATCGTACCTAAAACCACATTCACACAAAAGTACTGTTACATCTTCATCTATAATACAAATATGTAAGCCTAGACCTGAATTAATTCCAGTCAAGGCCGTTTGTTTCGTCAGTATGGTAAATAAATATTATGTAACCCTACTTCACTTCAATGTAGACGTTCGGTGGTTTCTCAATGTTGCACCAAACAAACACTTTTGAGTGACCCTGATGACATAGAGTTCAATAAATTCGATCTCCCGCATTGTGATCTAACTGCCAAAACTAGAGTCCTGTACCCGAATAGCACCAGTCTCCACTACTTTTAGTAAATTATAAATGATCAATTTGCGTTTGCAGATATGTATCATGTGAATATAGATACGTTGCCAAGTCTTGATAAAAACTGTAATAAATGCCACTTAGTTTTGAGCTATGAGGTATTTCAAGTACAAAGCCAATATTACGAATGAAGGTGAACATTATTACACAATACAACTTATGGCTCTGCTCCAGACCAATTAAATCATTGACTAAAGATCTCAAGCATCTAACCACAAGATTCTTCCAATTACTTATATCGTAACGAGACACAAATAAACGATCGTGATTCGTGCCCACGTGTTTTAAACATCATTTACACAGCAAACCTACAAGATTGTGAAAGTGCAAGTTTAGTAATCATTGGGGGACGTTATTATGAATTACAATAGTAGATATGTTTGCAGGCTGGTTCGATCAATAGTTCTCCAAATCAATCACCGAAATTACGTAACGACGACGTCTTTAATACGTCAATGCCTACTTTCAAGAATTGAGTACATTGTGAAGGCTAGGTACACTTATAGGTGGGTAGGCCGACAGGCGTTCAGAGGGCCGTAAACAAATTAGTATATGATTGTATGGGGGAAATGAGCATATACACTACATAAATCAAATGTGCGTATATTTATGGTAGACCCACTCAGTTATAGGAGCGATTTCAGTCGCATCGTACCACACAGAGTAGCCTATACAAGAAAGAAATAGAAAATAATCAATTCGAGATAATTTACGACCTTAGGTTGGATACATGAACATTCCTAACACAGCGGGCGTGACTAATGAATGACCAATGATTCTTGTGCAGTGTGATTCAGGCCATTTACACAAAAATTTGACCAAACCCAGGACAAATTGCAACGTTAGTGATTTTGGTATCATTTTCTTCAGAAAACAATTCTCTCTAGTCAAAATCCGCAAAAATCCGACGACTAGCATTTTTTATATGGAGCTTTAATTAAAATTATAATTAGACTTCAAAATTTTAAATGTACCCAAACTAGTCGAGTTTGGATTCAAATGAATGCTTATACGTGCAGGTTGACATTTACTATGGTCAATGACTTCCTTTTATTACACAGGGGTACTAAGCGAAAGATAATGTATTCAGAGAACGCCAAGAATATGTGAAATGTCGTTGAAACAGCGTGCGTGTAACGGGTGATTAGACACGGATGTGTGGCCATAATGAGAACGGTATCCACGTGCTCTCTTCCCCTATTGACCGGAAACAATTATACCGTTCAATACAATAGACGTCAACATTGCCGCCGTACAAACAACGAGTCACAACATAAACAATCTCCATTCATGTTCAATCTCCATTCTCCATTAATGTAGCCTGCCCTACGCTGGCTAAATTTAGTCTAGATAAAACAATTGAAAGTAAACAAATAAACATTAATTCATTTCGAAGTTTCCGGTATACCACCGACACATCAGCTTATAGCCGGTTCCCATACGAACACCGAAGTTAGGCAACCTCGGGCTAGGTCAGGAGGTGGACGGGTGACCACTCGTCTCAGAAACACTTACAGCCGTTGGTTAGAGCAGATTGGAGGGTTCGAAAGCTTCGTTCTTCTCGTCAACTGCTCGGCAGTCCAGGTTAGTGGAGGAACCTACATGACTGGTCAAAGTTACACCGTCCTTTCGGATGGGACGTAAAGCCGATGGTCCCCTTGGTACTTTTCGACAGGAGTAGGCTACGTGCCGGTACCAGGCTTCCCCTCCTTCCTACCTCATTATCATTCATCAATCACTCATCAGGGTAAAGAGGACATTAAACCCTACATTGGCCTTAATTACAATAAAATAAATAAATAAATAAAATAAATACATAAATAAATAAAGCATCTGTGTGCACAATCGAGCGCATGTGTAATGCCTTCTATACGGCCAACGAGCGTCTTCTAAGCGTCGTTCTTCGCCCGTTGTAAACATGAGCGTTGTGAGGGTGGCGCTGCTGTTGTCGGCAGCGACGACGCGTGAGGGTGGCGCTGCTGTTGTCGGCAGCGACGACGCGTGAGGGTGGCGCTGCTGTTGTCGGCGGCGACGACGCGTGAGGGTGGTGCTGCTGTTGTCGGCAGCGACGACACGTGAGGGTGGCGCTGCTGTTGTCGGCAGCGACGACGCGTGAGGGTGGCGCTGCTGTTGTCGGCAGCGACGACGCGTGAGGGTGGCGCTGCTGTTGTCGGCAGCGACGACGCGAAGTGAGCGAGATAAACGAAGAGTTCACATCGAGAGAAATTCCCACGATTAAACAGCCTGATGGATTTATATTTGATAGGTTGATTGATTAAGTCTACACATAGGCCTACGCTATGTAGATGTAGAGCCGACGTTTAACGACGCACTCAACTTGCAGACGGTCCAGGGTTCGACCCGCGGTATAGACGGAGGTTGTAAGTAAATGAGTAGCGTATATGTAAACTGGCATAGGTGCGTCATAACAACGAAGCAAATATAATAATAAAAAATGGTTTAGTACTGTATCCCATTTAAAATCAGTTTTATCACTGAGTGGGCAGTCAATACATTTGTTTTTATTAATTCACCCATATAAGGCGTCGATTCGCCTCACACGACCGGCACAGCTATCCATCTCGTTGTAGAACGAGATGCAGTTGATTAGGTGCACCGTTTCCCTACGTCGCAGACATTGACATTTCAAACAACTACTTATCTTCATATTATAAACGATGTGAAGCGAGCCGAATTCTCAATGTTCACCCAAAACTTTTCCTTTGAAAACATAAGTTGAGTGTATTCGTTTTTCTTGTGGAACAAAAAAAACGATTTACAAATAAATTGCGCGGAGGACGTGTATACGAAAGGTCCCAGACGAGAAAAAAAATAACACGTCAAAGAGTGAAACTAACTGTTTTCGACGTTTTTCTTTAAAAAAATTATCTCCACGCAAAGTGCTTTAGAGTAGACGAAGAACATAATGCAGCAAATTGAACACAATGCGGAGACGATAATTTTTCGAAAGGTGTCAAAACGTGTTGTTGTAGTACACGAAGACGAAGAAGACGAAGAAGAAGAAGAAGAAGAAGAAGAAGAAGAGGCAAGCAATAGACAACTTTCCTGGCACTATGCACACACGCCACAACACGCCAATCAATAGCGATGCGGCACCTGCGGGCTTCCCTACCCGTACGGCTAAGTAAACGGGAGAAGAACGACGGAAGATTACACATTGTGATAGGTGCCTTCCCGGGGAGCCCGGTTCGAATCCCAGATTCCACTACACAATCATTAAGGTTATATATCACGATAACGGAAGTGTTTTTGGTAAACGCTGGAAAATACTTGCTTGTCAAAGACTCTACAAAACACATTTGAGAAACCCGTCGACTTCTCAATCTCATGAGCATGATGCATTTGTTTTAGATTAAATAATGATTTAAATCAATTACAAAAAATAAGTCGTACTATACAGCCAAGTTTAAAAATAAACATACTGTAGGAGTCAGTATCATCAGTCAGTGTATCAGTAAAACGTAATTTTTTTACGATTTATTTCGAATGAACCTCATCTCGTATAGAATATATGCAGCCTCAGTTTCTGAAGCACCAAATTACGAAAAACATTATATTATTAATAACCATTTAATAATAAATTAAATCGTTTAATTGTCGTAATGTTTTTTTTTTTGTTAAATTAAAATTAATGTATTGTGTTTATTTAAAACAATTCTAGTGATTTAAATCATTTACGCTCAATCAAAACCAGCGGCGGGGCATAACGGAGGTGGGGGTTAGAAGTGATATCGCCCCCCCACACACACACGTCCACTTGGTACCAGTGCACTAATAGCCGCCGGTATCCGTGCAATTGTCACGCATCGCCGCTCTTGCACACACGGGGTAGGTTGCCCCACTGACACGCCCCCCACCACACAGACATCCAACGTGTGCGCGGCTCTTCAAGATGGAACTGATCAATCAATGCGAAACCTCCGGTCAATGCGGATAAAAATTAATTGTGGATGGTTCGAATCCCGAAGACTACAAGTTTTGTAATTTGGTCCATATTCCTAGATTTGCAAATCATCATCCATCACGAATGGCATCATTCGGATTAATTCCATTAACGGAGATTGTAAAAGAAAATGATTAGGCTACATTTTTTTATTTTTTTCATTTATTACATATTTTATCGATTAAACTCGGTCGAATTCGCCGGTCAGCTAGGTTGACTCTGAATAGAACTAATCTAGGCCTATAAAATAAAATAAACTATCCCTCGCGGTGCTGACTCAGCTTTCAATCTACTTGAGGTTAATCCCGGATTGGCATTTCTAAGAATTCTGTCCATAGCCAGAGGAATAGATGACAGAAAACTGTCCTCTCATCTCAGCTTTCATAGAGTAGCCTAGGGTTCACGGTGTATTCATTGTTGTGGTATGGTGGGGGGGAGGGGGAGGAGGAGGGGGGCGAAACGCTGGGGAAATTTACCGAGGTAATAAAATACTCAGACTGAACAACTAGGCCTAACGTGGGTGGCAAATGAAAATATAGAATTACAATTATTCATGTTATTTTGATCATCCAGTAGCAGGAATCGAACCCACAACATCCAGAATAGTTTCATGAATCATCCTTTTAGCAGATGATTTCATCTGATGGGGAATTAACTCATCTAGGGTTTCTTTACAGGCAGCAATGGTTCAAAGGGTCAACAAAATTAGGGCTAGTGTGGTAGTAGAAGTGGTTATGTCATACTCGATGATATGACCTTGACTGGCGCTGACCTCTTTGTGCTCAAATATAGTTTAAGTGTAGGTAGGTAGATAATGTAACTGGAAATTGGTTCAGGCTGAAACGTGCATGTAAGCTCAGGCCTACTTAGCATTCAACTTCAAAACTATAGGCATAAACCTATTAGATAGCCCTATACCTAAACTAGTAATATATTTTTGTAATTTGACAATTATTCATATTGGAAATATTTCATTTATTTCACGACAACCGGCATCAACTAGTTGGCTTAGGGAGTATGATGGTAGAATAACCTTAGGTAGATCGTAGTAACACAGTACCACAAGTAAAATCACACGATTACACTACACTCTTGAGCATCAAACAGGAGAACACTGAATTATATTATAGGTGCGTATTTATTGATCTGCTTCAAATTGATATTGTTTCTAGATTACATAGTTTGGAATGGGCTACAAGACTCTGTAAATAGGCATAAGAACAAAATAGTGCTGGTTAGAATGTTCAATACCTTTACAACTGGAACCACAAACCAATCAACAGATAACAATACAGGTTATGTGTTTGCCATGCATTGTGATGTTTGCACGGAAACCTTAGTGTCCGAAAGCCAGCGCTGTCGTTGCTAAGTCCAGGATTGAGGTAATCAACAATCGGTGACCAGAGGCCACGAATTGTTGATGATGTCAAATATGGACTTAAATGAACAACGATAGACTAGTTTCGGTCAAGTCCTTAGCCAATCCATCTCAATTCTAAGCCTAGTCTGTGACGGCTGACGCAGACACTTACCTTGTAATTACTGCTCTGCATCCAAGGTATAAGACTATCGATGAATTGCCCAATATCCGAGCACTCAATGTCGTTGTCAGGATTGTCCAGATATGTGATGAGATTGGAGCCAATCGTGAGCTTGTTCTTTGTATCCTGAATAGCTAGCAGCGGTAAGAATCCATCCATATTTCTGGGCGAGAGATTCGATGCCATTTTTCAATCTTTTAGCACACACTTTTTTAAACAGTTAAAATCACTCACAATACTGTAGATAGCCTAGCCTAGGCTAGTAGCCTATATCATCAACGAATAGCCGAGCCTTTTTTGTCGCACTTTTGAGGAAGAGTAGCCCACATAGGCCTAGCCTACTTAGGTATTCCTAGGGGAGAACCTAAATACAGACAAGACCAGCTTCGATACAAAGATAAGACCACTGTTCTGGGCCCTTTGCTAAACAAGTCTAGGACAACTAGGGCCAGGCCCAGCTGTCATTCAGTATCAAGGTGGTCAATAACTCTGTATAACGAAATACAACAGATGAATGGGCCTAGGGTGGGTTGGGATGCGAAGAGGTTTATTCACCAGGGATGAAACCTATATGCCTATTAGGCAAACTAGGCCTAGGCCTAGGCCCTAGTAAGGATGGAAAGCTCAACGTTAGCCTAGGCTTAGGGCCAGAAGCTCAGATGTCAAGGTTTCTGCCTACGCTGAAATCTGGGATGGGGCTACGTTAGCACGATTTAATAGGTATATTACGACTATTTGTAATATTCACAATAGTGATCTTGAATACAAAATATTCACAAAATAGAACTCACAAAGTTGTAATTGCAAATTAAACTGGCGGCTTTGGGAATGTCAACAGAACAGATCAAGAAAACGTTGGGTTGGTCCTCCCAATAAGGACGTATTTTAACAACAAAACACGGGCATAAATACACATAAGTAAGTCACCATAATGAGTGTTTAAATAAACAACACTGCTATTAACACTATAAAATATCTAAATGCACCGTTTTAGCACTCATTTTTCACTTGTTAATACCATTTGTTGCTAGTTGTTACCACTGTACCGAACTATCCGTATCCGCCATTTTGAAAATTCAAGGGGTTTTTGGCAAAGAAGTCATATCAAAGATATATCAAATGATCGCACACTATTTAGAACCTCTTTGGTTTTATGATGGTAACCGTAAATAAAATAAATACACTATACCAACAGTATTTTTCGTAATAGGTTGTATTTTAGATATGTAATCCTGCCATTTGCAATCAGTGATAGTAAGTAGGAATGAATAAATAGCTGGGATATCTTGTATTTTAGTTGTAATGGTGGGTTTACACACCGGAATAAGGTTTAAGGTTTAACATTTAATATTTTGTTCTAAGGAAAGTATTTTCCAAACTGATTTACTAGGATCGCTACCATTGGCTGGATTTATAAAAGCTCGTCTCTCATTGGCTGGGCTAAGAATTTTTGGGATAAGGGCTAACAAGTTGGAATAGTTTCAACTTTCGTCCTAGCCCTTAAATCTTAGGAAGTTATGTGAACGCCATGATGCTACTAGCTTGATTCAACTTTGTTAAACCTTAGACCTTAAACCTTATTACGGTGTGTAAACCGGGCTTAAGCGACCGAGAGTGCAGTGAAGTGAAACGAAGTATTATTCAGTTGCAGTGAGCTGAGGGAATTGAAATACAAACACCTACATTATCGACTCCCTAGACAGTGCGCTAAACATAACAAAGTACACAACATCATTACTGGTACTAAAACGAAATTGTGCTAGGTCTACCAGCGGGAAACATTAGGATTTCAAACATTGAAATAAACAATACATTAAATTTGACCATAAAACATAATAATATCACTGTAAATGATTTCTTTTGATATTTAAAAACATTGTACTTATGTATTGCTAGTAATTACTATGGTAGGCCTATTTACAATTTTCATAGTCAAATGGGTCTTCCACAAAATTACAATAACTTATGTGCAGAAATGTGCCGCCAATAAAAACGGGGAGCTGGCCTCCGTCTTAGGACTGCATTATGGCCATATGGGTTAAGAAAAAATACTAGATCACTTACTTGCCTTGAGGTTCTGTGAGAGCACAGCAGACGAGAGCACAGCAGGAGCACAGGCAGGTGTGGCGCAAGGACGAGTCCAGTAAAATACGAGGCAATGAAGTATCAACTTTAGAAAACAGCCCCTTTAATAACCAATAAACAATCTAAAGCAGGATTGAATTGTTCATCATTTATTTTCAGTTAAAAGTTTTGCTTTAAGCTTCTTGCTTTCAAGACAACAAAGTGGGAGAAGAGGTTACATGATTGAAAAAGCAGATTGTTTGTTTTCCCCAACCTAATACAGGATACTACTTATTAACGTTGCTAATTGGCCTCTTTCAAACACAAGTAATTAACGATATTTTGGCAAAGATGATTTAGTCCGCGGCAGCAAAGGGTGAGAATTTTAGGTTTTCTGTTCATAACAAAACACAAAGAACTTTGCATAAATATTTTTTGTCAGGGTCTATCCTGATAATATCGAGCGGGTGTATATGCCCACCATTTCGATTATGAAAACTGTTTTAAAGATACAAACAACAAAACCTTAAATTAACACGCCTTGCTGCAGCTCTTAACAATAGCAGTAATTATGAACGTATTCATTAAATTTTCTTTTCTGTCCTAATTTTTAATCTTGTTCAAATCCTTGAACCACATTGACATAACCAACTGTAGCAAATTGATACAAATGAAAACATAGGGCCTAAACATTTGCACAGTGGTAACGTGTGCATAAGCTGTAGACATAGGATGATCATTCTCTGTTCTTTCTACATAAACCAAAGTGTTTTTACCAAGCTTTCTTTTTTGTCGACGTATTGTAATCCGCTTACGACTTTAGTCACGTCAATAATTGTGTTTAGCCGATTTCACTCTGCCAGAGTCGAGTCGGAGTCGAATCGAGGTGGCGCTAGTACAAAAATGACTTGAACTCAGTAAAGAGCTGGGATTTTGGTTAGGGTGGACCTCTAGTCAAGTACAGTGTAATGATGGACCTACCTTAACCAGTTGATAGTCACTACTAGAATAATCCATTTCAGCAGCATCATTGTTTTAATTAATTTTGAAGATGGAATCATGTGCTGCTACCTACCTAACAGTAAGTTTTGAAAGCTATATTTTAATCCCAAATGTTGTACTATGTAATTGTTTCTTTTGACAGTTCTTTCAATATTTGCCGTGTCTACTAAGTGAGAGCTAAAATAACTGCACATGGGCGGAGAACTTGACGTAAGGACACTTGACTGTCAAGTGATTAACTGGGTAACTACACATCTATGAGGTATTTTTTTAATGCACATGTGAAGTGATACCAATTGGTTTTGCACATAGCGGTGTATTGTCTCATGATTGTTTAACATGGCACAAGATTGTATAGACAACTCATACCCCCTCCCCCCTCACATCCCTCAATACAGCACAAAAAGGTATCCCCAAGGACAAGTTAGCTTGACCCAACTATTCCAACTGAACTGTCTAACAAGGAACTGGTTCACCATATAACTCCATATCTTATGTCTTTCAACCCCTCAAACCCTGTCTGTGCTCAACTTACAGTGCTACAACTTTACTCCACTCATGCAGTGTGAAATCAGCGATGGGGCTTTGGATTTAAGGCGGAAGGGTGGTCTCAATATTAATATCATATCAAATCAACATTTTCTTGGTCATAATATACATATAGAAAATGCTACACAATACTGAAAGATCTGATGGTAGTATAAAAAATACATTTCTAATATTGTAATCTTAATCCAAAATAACAACCTTACTGATTAAAATATAAGAAATGTTATCCATATTGTCTTTATGTCTTAAAAATACACAAGAATGAGATGTTTGCATTTTCAATATTATGTAGCACTCTTGATACAACTAAAAACTAACGTTAATTTTCCACAATTTCAATACAGAGACTACCCCTGCCCGTTAATAGATGCATAAATGAATACCAAAGTCAGCAAGATGTTGAAAAATATATTATAATTTACAATTATACGAAATATATTAAATATACAATCATCAGTGTAGGTATATATTATTATTATATACAATATTATTAATATAAATGACTATTGATTCAGTGTTCATCTTGTACTGCGTAATGAGTATGGTGGTGGAAGGTGCAAAGGATTGAACATGCCTACCGGGAAACATATGTTTATAAATTAAATGTTGCGAGGCCAACCTTCTCAAACAAAGTCGTGTATAACAGGTGTACACCCATTGCCAAAACATGTAACCTACCTTAACTAACCTGGTGCAAAAGTCACAGCCAGGTCAACCCAACACGATGCAACACGACTTGTAACGAAACGAACGTTGGCGCTTGTCTAGTTGCCATTCCATTACCTCACCGAGTATTGGACGGAACCCAACAAATCACAACATATACAGACCTTACATTACATTGTCGATAAAGATCAAGATATTCAACGATAAGTAACAGTGTCAGGGGGCTATTGGCAAAGTGGTGCAAAACTTTAAAGGAACAAAAACAAAGAACAACAATTTTAAAAAACAGAACTGATGATGCAGAAGAAACAAACTCTTATAATTCTACTAATCGTAACATAGAGGATATTCTTGTAAAGAGAATAATTATACACATTCAAACTTAGGAATCTTGAAGTATTACACGATTTGAGTGGAAACGACAATTATCGAGTTCAGGCTTGAGACATTAACATTTTGCAGAGTAAAATCTTAGAGTGCAAACTAAGGATTGTTGTGTGTGGTGAAGGGGAGGGAGATAGATGGTTCATATATGGTTGGCTAATTCAAAGGAGGATGGGTCGTTGTAACGTTTAAAATGGAAAATAGACAAAATCTTAGTAGGGATGTGACACATAATATTGATTTCTTACAGAAGGGAGGCAGTGACATTCCCAGACGAAGATTCGCTCGATAGCCATTGAATATAAAACACATTCTGCCTCTTAGCAAAGCTATAAAAAAGATCAATTTAAGATTATGACAAGCTTCTCCTTTGTCTTACATTAATTAACATATTTGAGGGATGTGGCTTTTCACTACTTGATGCTTGTATTGGATACACAAAGACAGTCAGTAGAAAAAGTAAACTACTTAATCCAATCTTATCAAGCTTCTTCTTCTTCTCGACAGATAAAAGCCTTGTAAAATACAATCAAAGTAAAAGCTTCTCCCATAGACAGCCAGCCAGACACACGCTAGATGCAGTTTATCATCCCAGCCTCGGTGCAGTGTTGCTCACGCCCGACCCCGTCCGTGCGAGCCCGTTGATGAAACCCAAACAGACGGTAAAACTGCTGCCAACTGTAACGACCGCAAGACCTCGAGCCAACAAACATGAACGTTCTTACTTACTTAAAGAGACATGAGGCAGCTGTTTGTAGTGGTGAATCAGCTGGGTTAGGTACTTCATTTGTGAGCTTTGGGAAAGGAGAACAGAGTCAAATGGCTAATCAGAAGTAGAATAGATGGCAATGTTAAGGTGTATAGAACCTGAAACCACTGTGAACGTCAAACGATCCACTAGGTTCAAGACTGAACATCAACCATATTGTTAGTACACAGGTCTCTTCACCTTCGCATGGCCGCTTGGTAAGAAGCCCGTTTCATTTCTACTCAATGAGGCATCTTCAAATCTAATCTCAAACTGGGAGGTGCCTACACAATATTATGATATATTTGTACGATTATGCCTGTAGGTCCTGTTGTAATAAAAGAAACGGGCCAGTGCCGCCATTTAAAAGATAATGCTCACGGCTGTCTCACTCAAAAAATCTAACGCCCTTATTTAAAAATCTCAATTTCCACTAGAATAGAAAAAATCTCTCATGAGTCATGAGAAAGGGATCTGAAACTGTGAACTTTTGATGCACAATCAAAACATGCTTACCGATCATTAAAATCAGACATGTACAATAAAATAATTATTAGAGAGAGAGAGAGCATTGTAACGTGAATTAAACCTATGTCATGAGTTATCACATGTCACAGAGTTCATGTGGAAGGAATCCACTTTCTAACATAGAGTACGCATCATTTTATCAGTACGCTCATCATCCTATTTTAGTTCTGTATGTGGAGAGACGTCGCTAAAAATCGTAGGAGCTTTGATCTGGCAAAGCTTCTCGATAATTTATTCATTCATTCATTCATTCCACGAATTGAGCACGGATATTTTTAGTTAAAACCACAAATAGGTATATACTATCACGTATGCCTTAATAACGATCCTACATGAAACTAGACTCAGTATTAACAATCTTCACGCACGTCACATAATTCATAGGTTGAAGCAATGGGTATTCTCTTACTATACATCGAAACATTGTTTTTTTTTCTTATTTGGGTCTGTGTGGAAAATACAAGGAACAGGATTTCCTTTTTTTGGTATGAGGGTAATTATGTTATCTATGCGTAAGTAATGTTATCCAATTTCTCTTGTAAGGTCTCACTCTCGTCATAAATGTGTCTGAAAGAAAGAAAAAGAAAAAATAAATAACACATTTGCGATAACTTCGGTTTGGGAAAATTGCATGCTCGTAACTTCACAACTACATGCCGTAAGTAAAAACCACTCGGTTTTTTGTTACAACACAAGGGGGAAATATTCTTCAGTCAATGAGATGTTACTGTAAATCATATTATGGCCACTTTTCTTATTGGTAAATGGCCAGATTGTTGTACAGACGAGATGTCCCAAGAGTTTGAAGTTGAGTTGATAATAATATACATACTTGGATTAGATAAACAAGTTTCCTCCACCACCTCTTACTTAAAAGTCAATTGTATACAGTACAGATAATGTTTAGTGAGCAGGTGTGTGTCATCACTCATCAGCAACTAGGAAAGCATGTAATTAGGCTGCCACTGTATGTTACACAACACCATGCAACCCCACTTTGTTTTCACATCCTAAGACTTTAATAGAAAACATCGTGTATTGTTTGGGTGCTACAGTAACAGTATACGAATATCACATCCTAACCTGCAAACCCATATGCTCTCCAAGTCCAGTAGCCCTTGTATGGCATACGGCTGCTACTACTACTGGCACTGTCATTACAAGTTTTAGAATATATTCGGATTTGAAGGTGAATAATGGTCTAAGAAGGCTGATACTACGACTTTATTTAAATGATTTTTTTTAAATAAAAAAAACCATAACCGAAACAATGATTTTCCTAGAGAAACATTACCTTCATGTAAAAAATGTGTAACTGATTGCCAGAGCAAAGTATTTGTGGTGAAAACTGTATTTGTTTATTATATTTATATCATCCATAAAAGTGTTGAATTGGTGGTGAAAATAATTCAGGACTTTTCTAATTTCATTTTGACATTTTGTGGAATTCTGATACAGAGATCAGGCTTCTGTTGTACATGTTTGTGAAAATAAAAATGTAGTTTAAGCATTCTGAGGGGCAGGTATTTGATGAAAAACCAAATGAAATTTTTCGTTTTTTGTTGCCCGAAATCGGTGATTTCATTGTAAAAATAAATCACAATTTCATTTTTATCACAAATACCTGGAACTGCCAATAGTGAAATGAATAGCCCAACACCCAATGATGAATTATAAATGATGGAACTGAATTTTCACTTATCACCATAGATGTACCCTATTGAAAAAATGCTTGGTTATTGCAGAATGTTGATTTAGAGAAATGCTAAAATATACACAATACATATTAGTATCTAAAAATTCATAATTGAGAAGACATTTTGATGCACTGCCCAACCAGTTCCATACACAGCAATGAGAAAGAAGATGGGCTACATTATTTTATTGGAACCCAGAGTCAGATAGCTTGGCTCTATACATTCTCCAGTCAGAGTAGTTAGCGTAATCGAATAACTCAAACACACTCACGACCCTCAGATCCAATAGAAAAGCAAAGTCTTTTGTCAATGGCTGTCCAACTCTACCAAAACATGAATTAAATGTGTAAGTAAATTTAATTTCTAAATTTTCAATTAAAAAACACAAAACTGTTTCTCTAGTACATGTAATCTGTTATTAACGACACAATCACTGTAATTAAAAGGAAGTTAGTACGCAGTTAAACAAATCACAAGAGCAAAAGCACAAGCAAGATATAGGTAATTAACATTCAGATAGCACCACCATTCAATAATAAATCCATGCCAATATGTATGTACACTCATCTCCATAACAAATTGTCAACTCTTCTCATGCTCAAGTAATAAATCAACAAGCTGGTATATTACAAGCACTGAATAATGCATATCTATCTACCGAGTGGTTTGCCTTCTACCTCGTTTAGTTCAAAGAACTCGAGTCTAGGAAGAAAGATGAAAATAGAAACATTCGTAAAGCACGAGTTTGCGATGCAAACTGTATTGTGTTGGGGTCAAGTAATTCAGGACTCCCCACGGTGGCGTTCTCGTCAAGTGGTTCTGATGTGCGACGGTCACTTTGAATGACAACGGCATTTCCAGGCCCCAAGATATGGTTACCAACAGTTGAAGGAGGGTTAAGTATTCGGTGAAAGGGGTTAGTTGTAAGGTCATACATTTCTATTCGTTAGTGGGGTCGAGAGAATTATCGACCGTAATAACGTAAGTCACGTGTGTCTCCCTCACTAGTTAATGTTTACTGTTTTGTTTTTAACTACCTGACATAAAACAAAAGTGTCTAACCTTCCAGAATGAACTAGTATGAAGTAATAAACAAATCTTTAATAATTTTTATTTAATTGGACTGTATGTTGGGTTTTTCTTGCGGTCCTCGAATGCAGAATACTTAAAAAATCACTAGTATGAAGCTTTCGTTTATACATGGCTCGTTGGTCCAGTGGTTAGCATCCCTGCTTCCAATGCAGAAGGTTCCGGGTTCAAATCCCGCTTCAGGCAGAAGTTTTTTAACTTCTAATGTGGATTTAATTCCATTACTTCTTGGCTAAGGAATAAGTAAACGCAACGGTGACTTTGGAGCCGTCCTAGCAACAAAGCACTCAATAAATTCAAAGTGGTTCTGAATCGGCCTTGATGATTCTGGCATTTGTCCGCAGGTGTTCGCACTGTCCAATCACTGATTCATATGTTTCGTATTTGAAATATCGATCTTTGATTGGTTATCGCTCACTCGTCGATGGTGTTCGAAGCCTACAGGGTTAGTTCAGTCACTTTAAATTGAAGTCCCCCACTGCAAATCAGTTTAGTTACTGAGTGGGTAGACTCTAAATGTGAATTTATTTATTTATTTTATTTACTAAAATACAACAACCTACCATATGGAGGGTATTGAATAATAAGTACTTTTATCTTGTTTTTGATAACATTTTTTCCCATTGTTAATTACAATTTACCACAAGGCAACAACTGTACCATACACTGATTTTTCTTATTTTGTAATACTGTAATATGAATTCTATAATAACTAAATGTAAAAATATATGTTAAAAATAGAATTCAGATGTAAAGAGGAAAAAATGGTAATTTGATTAAATGGTCCACAAATAAAGTTGTGGATTTAAATTAAGTTAAGCTAGAGCATTTGTTGGCTTGTACCTATAGTATGACCAATAATACGTACACGACAAAAATAATCACTAGATGAGTATGTCATGATTCACAAGGAAAGAAACAGGTAATAAAGGATGTTAGTTGTTGGATTTAAATGTAATCTGGGAATTGTTTATTAGTAGAAGGAATATAGGGGCATTATTTTCATGAAAACCACACTAAGGAGAAAACTATATCAGTATTAAACTACGTAGTGGCACAACTGGCCATCACCAAACTCAATTTAACAACATTTTGTACTTCCTCAATGGCGAAATACAATCCAATTGCCTTAATATACCACACCCACATTTACACATCTTATAATCCAACAGTTAATTTTACAGTATTTATTGCACATCTACATTCCCATCAACGTTACTACTGTATTGCCATTCTCTCATGAACCAACACTAAACTAACATGAGTGCATCAGTAATAGGAAAGTTCCCCATACAATGGGCACCCTTAGTAACGTTACACAACAAACCACGTTAAGAGTTCAAGAATGGAAGTGTGCACGGCCCAACGAGGCTGTATACTCCTTAAAACCTAACTTTTTTCATAACTGATGAATGCAATAAATCAAATTTGAAATTTGGCATTACCACATCATAAGTGATGCCACTGGCAACAAGCACTGAGCTTAAGTAAATTCATAAATATAGACTAGTTTCACTTCCAAATGTGTGGTTTTCACAATGAAATAAAATTTAAAAAAAAAACAACAAATCTTTGCTAGGATGGCTAGTTGCATAGTATATAGGCAGTGATTTTATTAATTACGTTGCCAAATTCAGGGAGAAAACACAAACCATTGAGAGCTGTTCAACATTTTTGGAAACACTTACAATGATATAACAAATATGTATTCGATTTCAATGAGTATTTTATCACAATAACTGGATGTCTATATAACACCTGGCAAACGTGGCATTTGCAGCTAGGAAATCAATTGGTAAGTAGTTTGTTACATGCAACTTTATAATGGGATTAAATAAATATGAACAAGCTATTTTGCTAAGTGCTTCGTTCTTACGCGTTCGCTTCGTTTCAGTTATTACACCACAATGTGTGTTCCCCGGTTCTACTCAGTTTAGTTGTCGAATGCACAACGTGACATCCAATTCAGTTTTGCACTCCAAACGTTTTTAATAGAAATATCAAACTTAGCATATTGCATCATTTTTAAGAATTAAAAACCACAAACCTCCCGGAGATGAAATATATAGCCTTTCCCATGAACAGACCCACAAGACTGAGTTGATAAGATTTCACAACATTTCATCATTCTTACAAACGTGCTCAAAATTTTGAACCCCATAAATTATGTATCTCCTCATTTATGCCTCACAAGCGAACCAGTAGTCGATTACCATACTTAAACAAACCTCCATACGTACATTATTTAGATAATATTATCATGACTTTAAACAACGAGCACTTCCTTCGGTGATGATACCCTCATCCAAAAAGCACACACACCATGTGCACGAGCAGAACAACGTACGGCACGACCGAGATAGGGTGATTACTACCATGCACACAGTTAACCAAGTTATATAGACATCCTAGGCAGGCATTCAGATATTTAAAGAAAGCTGTGATGAGAGAATTTACTAAACGCGTTTTGTCACGGAACAATACCGATTTCAAAGTACCAGTACGTACGATGTGATTTGTCACAAACACAAAGTCAGGGATAATACATCGTAGTGCTACACTCAACTAGGTTTACTCTACAAATAATACACACTTGGCAAGAGTACACTTCAAACATAAATCCAAGTACTAAAGAAAAATAGCACAATGTTACAATAAAAATAGAGCTTAGTTACAAATCAATATCAAAGGCTCAATATACTGGGCCTACATTAAAGGAATAGTCAGGTGAAAAACTAAAAAACTACCATTTGTATATGTCCACCCTCAAATATGGAAAACATGACTAAAAGATACCATACTTTAAAAGCAGGTGGTTAAAAAATGAAAGAAAACCCGATTTTTTGGCTTGTTGCTACCAAGTAGCACCGAACAACTCTTCTCACGGTAATTTCCATATTTAAAAAATGTTAACTCGAGATAGTAAAACCACCGCTAAAATAGGGCACTTATCAAAAATCGATCAGGAGGTTAAATGTGCATCGTTTCTCTACCGATAACATGCTTCTTAGTACAGTACGAACGTGTACTTCTACAAAATTCATTGCAATTAATTTTTGTGTGACTTGATGTGTAGAAAAGTTGCTATCTGTTTTGAGCAGCACTGTCCGCAGTCACCGAGTGTTGTGGCTGGATTCGTATTACACAATGAGTGCTCTGTCTATCGGGAAGGTGCTAGCGAGCTCAGAACCGATACAGCTGAACTACGCTTTAGAAGAAAAATGCAGCAGAGCTGGCGACGGGAATCTAGTAGAATAGCTAAATGTTCACTATTTTTTTTCTTGCATTGAAGCAACCTATATCAATTTTATTTTACACGTAACTGAATTTCATGCACTTATGACTCATTGTTGGTGATTTTTTAGTTTTTTACCTGACTATTCCTTTAACATATTATTGTATTTTTTTTTTCAAATTACATACATATTTTCTGTTTGATAATTAAATTAAACCCAAGCGGCAAGCCTACGTGTCATTTAACTTGTTACATGTATAATATAACTACTACAGTATATTGTAATACTAATCTAATACGGTATATATGGATGTATATAAACCTAGAGTTGAAGGTATTATCACAGCTTTCTCTATGTGTGAATACACGCCATTAATAAACTAATATTAGATCAACCTTCCACCACATTTAGACCTACCAACTAGAATAACTATTAATAATAAATGATGTTTAATTGATATTATAGAAAAAAATCACAAATTATACAACTAATTTGTGTTTACCAATATATATACTTATTAACTAGGATTATTTATTTTTTCCACTCGGCAATTTATTATAGTTTAATGTAACAGGCATTTAAGTAATAACAAACTTTAATTTTTGGTTTCAATCCACCTTAGTTTACAATAATTTACAACACACACTATTTGGTAGAGACAATATGATGCAGTAGGTATTTGAGAACATGATTTCTCTAATCCCACTCTTACGTTCGTTCGCAGGGAACAACATTATTTCTACCAACTGCGGATTACACGTGTCGGCGCGCAGCCGAAGCTGAGTTAGCAATTAAACAATCACATTAAAATCACAAAAATTAGGGCGTAAAAACGTCGGTATATTATAACTCAGTCATTAACCAAACCGGGCATGCAATATAATAAAGTCTATGTACATTTATCAACGATCAAGAATCTATAACTTTCAATTGATTAACCTACTAGAAAAATCTACGAATTGACAAATACGGTAGATCACACTTTTTCTTCTTACTGTGGTGGAGTTTTCGAAAACATTGTATTATTTTGGGGAATTTGGTATCTAATTTAATCGTTAGCTAGTTTAAAGAAATCGCGTAACATGTATAACAATGAACCTCAACGATAAATCACCTCGTTTCTGTTGTAGACTGGATTTATATATCCCTCCTCTAGATCGCTAACCACGTAATACAATCTCTACATGCCCTAGCACTAGTATTACAGAGTACTTGTACGGGATAGCGGATACAATGGTTCGTCACAGATTTAATGCATGATGAAGTACAGAATAACTTCATTCATACAATCCCGTAGTACTGTGTGAACATTATAATTTCCCATCTTGGTTATCGTCTGAACAAACTGTGTGTTTCAAACATGACGCATACTATACCTACATATAACATAAGCTGCAGCAATCCGACAACATTTCTGCAGAAATGATATTTCTATTAGGAAACGTGGTTCTGTAGACCTAAATATTCCACTTAATAAATCAGTGGATACGTCAATGGTTTGTGGTGAAACGCGACGGAGACACTCACAGATTGAATGGATCTAGATTGATATTGTTCAATGTTCAGACTGAAACAAACATTACAACAAAACGTTGACTTTCTGACGGTTAGGAGAGAATAAAACAACGACCGGTCCTTGCTGAGGGGCTGACCTTTAAGTGTTTCACACCAATACGAACAGAGGAAAACCTGTGACGGGCTAGATCCCATTTGTGCAATATTAACATTCTTACTAAGTACACATTAGTAAATAGTAATGTACCTTACGTCTAGGGCTAATCGAGCTCACGGCAAGACTTTATGCTTGGTAACAAAACTTGGAAAACAATCCCTGGATCCCTCCCTCTTACAATTACATCGATTGGCTACTTATTGTATTACTATGTTGATACGTACGATATTGAGGGAGCGGACATTTTTACAGCCTTGAAAGCCTCGAGGGCAAAAGTATATGCCTCTTATACTAACACTAATTATAAGTGAGGCTTTTGGTTTTACAGAAAAGTCGTTTAATTTATTTTGATAGATCTTGTGTTAACGTTACTCGTATGCTGAAAAAGTTTTCCTGATATTATGACCAAACACTAAATATTTAACCTAATGCTAGCTTGTTCAGAACCACACATCTGATTGATGGTTCCAATGAAGATAACAAGTTAGGATAGGGTTCCCAACCGTCCCGGTTTCGCCGGGACAGACCAGGAATTAAAGATCTTGTCCTGGTTGAAATTAAACTGATTCCGGGATGGCAAATGTCCCGGGATTACATGAAAGTGTCTTGCTTCTGCCGCGACCCCGCGCCGCCCGAAACGTGAGCTCGAAACGAGCAGTGAGAATGGATAATAAATTTATGTGAGCATGGTTTCCAAAGTTGACTTTTCAAATGCACTATATTTCAATAAAAATATGTATATTATTATTATATACCCTATTAATATTGTAATAGCAAGTAGCAACACAATAATTAAAAGAATAACAATCTCCGACAGGCACGTGAACTCCTAATTTCTAATTGTCTGCGAAAGATTTTTGTTCGAAAGGAGAATTCTTGTTTTCTCGTCAAGCAGTAAAAACATGTTTTTAGAACGTTAATCATGAAAAAGAGGTCCAAAAAATTTCGCCTCCGGCGGGCCTTCGGCAGTATCACGTGGGCCATTCCCTTTTTATGTGCTATTTGTCCCGGAATGTTATTTTGCAGAGTTGGGTACCCTAAGTTAGGAGCTGGCTAAGTATTTAGCCGTCAGTCATAATACCAAATCTTGATCAGGTAGTTTTTATTACAAAGGGACAATTTCAGTCTTATTTCTGGAGGAAAAAAAGAAAAATAAAGTTTTGCATATTTTTTGTGTGTTCATAAACTGCACAGGCTATTTACCATAAAATGTGTATCGTCACAATATTGTCCTATAACACAATACTGTCTGTAATTTCAATCAACACTGATTTAAAGTGAGAATTATGCTTATTCCATCAGTCCCCCCTTACAAGCAACATGTACGATGGAAGAGCTGTCATGGAAACTGTACTTTCAACGAGTGTTCCTTATTTAATGTGTAGTGGATTCAGCAAGACACAAAGACGTAATAAGTATGTATCTCAATTTCACATGGGTAGATTCACGACTTGGAAAACGCAAACTTACGAAAAGATCTTTTATTATTTCAACCAGTATTGTGCAATACTGAATGTTACTATGTGTTCTTAATTTTTAGAATACATATATGCATTACCTACAAAGGTTATTATTATGATGTAAATAGTTAAGTTATTTGTGCATTTCATCGTTTTAATTAGTGTGAATTAAAGTGTTATGCTGATAAATATCTACAAAGTCTGGGCCCATGGCAGCTCTGCCTATCACACAAGGCAATTGGGAGAGCCAGGTGACCATGCCGTTGAAACAGCAAATGAGCCAACAGTAATTATCTTTTTTTAATCATATTAAAATACATATGATGGCCCAGTAAGCCAAAAATGCAGGCATATGAAAAGAAGATCTTCCAGGCATTTAATTTCATTAATATTTTCCAATGAGCAACTTCAGATTGGTAGGATTTGACGTTAGAACAATAATTCAACATCACTAAACTAAGATGCTACGAGTTTCCTATCAAAAATATGATGTCTGCTTGGCTGGTAATTTAAATTTCTACATTGACAACATTTTATAACTGGGCGATTTAAGTTTGGGATAAATTGTTTGTATCTCGCTCCACCCAAACCCCCAGTTAGACTAAAACTAGTTTTGCTTTAAAATCTCCTAATAGTTCAAATATTTGTTTTTATTTAACTGACTATCATTTACCAATCTACACTTTCATAATGACTGATTGCAAGAGACTTTGCAAACCATGACCTAAAACACTAAACACAATTCATGCTTCATAGGTATTTAGTATGATTGATACATGTGTTTTCAACACACAAGAGTTGATTGGCTCTAATATTACCGGTACATTACACTATCTTGGTTAGCAATACCAATGGCGAAGGAAATTACTACAATCATAATGTGTCCAATACTAAAATATTATTCCTTTTCCTTCAACTTGATCTAGGCCTACAGTTTAAAAACTTTGTTTAGCCGTAAAAATGCCCAACCTCAACATCGTCAATATCCTAGCATGATACACATGGAAGATCGTAGTTTCAGAGGATGAACAGATGAAGACATTGTGGTTCTGACCGAAAAGAGCCGTTTAGAAGTCTACCGTTGTCACACGTTCTACACGTGCCGCTCGAAATTAGATTTCTACGTACGTAACAACAATAATGCCAACTGACGGATATATATTGCTCATTGCCAACCTTGTGTCTAGTTTAATATAAAACTGGTTGTTTACTGTAAATCTCCAGTCAGTGAAATTGTGTGAGAATGCAGGTTAAGTTCTGACTTGCTAAACAGAAATAGCCAGCCAGCCTCAATGACTCACATCACCGCCACCCATTAATCTCCGTCAGTTAGCTTCAGAGTTGTTTGTAGAATATTGGACATGTACTATATCACATCAATATGTCACAGAGTACGGAACTTTAATGTGTGAACCCGTTAACGTATACATTCAGGAATTTTTCCATAGACTTCCTCTAGTCTAATAGACCCCTTGCCGATCTACAGCGGAAACTTCAATATAAGAATAATTTTACGAAATTTGGAAAATTATAGAAATCAAACATTTTAGCATATATATATATATATACTAGTTAATGTCTATCTCATACAGTTCAGTTCACATAACATATTTACAATTTTTGTCAATAGTTTTAGATATAGCACTTATAGTTTGGATATTATTGTTTTCCTCCAGCAAAACTTAATGAAGAAAATTTCTACTTTTTTTGTCAATATTTAACAATAAAGATATTATCATACAGTGATGCAACGATAACACGCGGAATAGAAGTCGTTTCAATCATCTGTCGTCGGCTCATCAGGGTTCACACACTAACGACACTAGGCGAGAAATGCTTCTTGAAAGTGGGTTAAGCAGTCATCTCGAAAACAACACAGTTTTCCAAAGTGACACATTTACAAAATTTTCTAGTTTGTATTGCAATCCTTGGACTTATCCCATTTTCATTAAGTGTTAATGCCAAATTAAAAGTTTACTAAAAACATACTAATGTTAATATTATTTACATGATACTTTTTAATATGGTCCACATATTGAATAGAAATGCTGCATGTAAAAAGAGAAAACATTAATTAGAAACATATACAGTAAAAGAGATGTGACAGTTTAGTTTCACAGTACATACTTACAATAACATGCAGAAATGCTCAAATTGTAAAAACTAAAAAGTATGCTCTAATAAATCTATGCACAGATGTAACTGGGAATGGTATAGAGTGCCTGACAATTTCTTTATGTATACATATACCATTTAGGGTAAGTGTTATAGTACAGGTCGGGTGTAATAAAAGATAAAATTAATACATAAAAACATTGGTCCCTTATAGTAATCTCAAATCAATTGGTGGAAAAACTAGAACAACATTCCAAAAACTATTGTCACATGTTTTGGAGGATTGCAATCGTCAATAGTACGACGAACGAACGAAACTTGATAAAAACAGCCCCAATGGCTAAGTTTGTAATGGAATTACGTTTCACACACCGTTAAACAAGGTTTGTGTTTCGATAAGTAAGCAACTCCTTTCCAAACGTGAACATAACGATCACGAACTTTGGGTCTATTATCACGATATAGTATAAATAATTATTAATTAATAACTAGCTCAGAGTATTGAGCTATTCATAATTTTATACCATTTTAGAATCAAGTGCTTTACCTAATCTTGCAGTTGAGAAGATTAAACAAAGGTAACAGAAAAACAACAAAATTATCAATAACCTTCGTTATTCATAGTAGAAGATTGCAAAGCGACTAGGGTTGCCAACTCTCCCGTATTTCCCGGGAAATCCCGTATTTCACACTGATTTCCCGCTTCCCGTACCAACTCTACACGGGAATCGATTTTCCCGTATTTTGAGAATTTGTTATATAAAATACAAAATTTCGTTAACTCCCGCCGCTGCCACGTGAACCAGACATTTTCAATAAACTTGCACCACTGTCTCTTAAAAAAGAACTTAAGTACTGTGATCTTCAATCAGCTGTCCGTGTTCTAAAGCTAGAAGGGCACATTAATTTAGATGAGATGTATGAAGAGTTCTGTTTAAGCAAATACACTATAGGGCCTACTGTCTTCAGTGGAAAAGGGAGAGGTGGTCAATGTTAATGAAACATGCGTTAATATCTTTAAAGAATGTGGTACACAAAATATGCCTAATTTTGTTAAGTTGATTACCTACTTTTGTTTTGAGTATGCCAGACTCAAACTCTCATGTTGAAAGAGTTTTTTCATGAATGGTCAATTAATGGCCAGACAACAGAAATTGATGTTTAACCAATTTAATTGAAGCTGAGTTGCAAGTTGTTGTCAATTATTCTCTTTCATGTCGAGAATTTTATAATTTTGAAAAAGAAGATAGAAAAATACTGCGTGATGCAAAATCGCTTGACAAATATAAAAAGTAACAACCAAAACAGTTACATTTTATGTTTTTATTTATTTTATTTATTATTATTTGTTCACTTTTTTACATTGGTACATGACATTCATTTTTTTGTAAGAATGATTTGAACAAATAATATACTGTGCCACGAAGATAGCTCTTGAGTGTGGCACAGAGTTACATACTTAACAATTTTAAGACTAAATTATGCCTATTCTACGAGGTAGACTCTAGGTCATACTGATTATTATTATTATTTAATTATATTTATATAATTTATATAATTCAGTATTTATGTTTGGTAACATAGTTTCTATACATTTATAAGAATATAATATATGATAATAAAAGTAATAATAATAAATAATTATAATAAAAGCTAACTACATACGAGTAACCAAAGATAGATATGAGAACAATATCGGTAATGATTGCTATAGTATTTTGTGGAAGACTGGTAAATTATGATTGTATTTTGGATCTGATTGTACTGTAACTATAATTTATTTAATTCGGTTTACCCACTCAGCCATTCCTGTTTCCACATTAGGCCTAAACATTAATTCCATGAGAAAATGTATACCTTTAAAATGAATATTAAATCTCTTAAATTAATTTTCTGGGCTCTATTATAGCACCAAAAATTTTGTTTTGCCTTTGGTGGCTCCGACCCGCAACCTATTCAACTCAGGATTTAACGTCAATTTCAAAGTTCCCGTATTTCCACATTCAATAGTTGGCAACCCTAAAAGCGACGCACAAATTCGCTTTGGACGCTCGCTGCATTAACAACTAAAAAGTAAAAACCAAGCAATAACGACTCTTAAAACACTTCACTTAGCTTGATAAACCCGCGTTCATTAACATTTGTGGTTTTATCAATACGTAATTACATCGATTATTATACTCCATACCCCCATCTTACCCACCGGAACAGAACGTAACAAAAATTAGGTGCGTTAACTAACACTTTTCTAATTTCTTCAAACTTCACCATTGAAGACAGCTCAAAGGTAGCGCCCTCTATCAACTAATACTAACCTACTCATATGTCGGAAAAAATCGTACGCTGTGTAAATGGATGCATTTGTGTAAAGCTGCTTTATGTTTGTGTTTCAGTATGTGCATTAATACACCATAAAGAAAGTACTAATTTGCCCATTACATTATATCACAAAAGAAGTACACTGTAATATGTATATAGCTACCCGTCGATTGGGTACATCTGAGGTTATCCGAAAGCTAGACCGCTTTAGAGAAATGATAAAAGTGACGCAGTGCAATTACCTGAACTAACACAAAAGTTTTTTTAATGACAAATTGTGATCAGACTTATTTTTGGCTTCAAATGGTGATTTTAGCCGTGTATATGCCGAACTACGAATTTAAACCCGAGCGAACATTTTTTTTTAAATTGGGATTATTTGATTGTGTAAAACTTTTAATATACTCAATATCACTATGAAAATATGTGACTGAAATTTTACCCTCACGTATCAATTGTTCTTTTATGATTTAGAACTTATTGATATGAATTATCTACCTATTATACAAAGCTTTGAAATGCTGTAAGTGAACTTATATGAAAGCCTATGTAACTGCACTGTTTTAATGGGAACTTGGGTAAATGAGCTTGCAAGCAACACTACCGTCCGATTGCTTCTACAACTTAAAGTAATTTAAATTTAACAGTTCTGTACTATGGTACTGTACTAGGTAAAAGCAAAAGAACGTATTTTCTCTTGCATAGTAAAAATAATAAAATAGCTTATTTGCAAACATAGTAAATTATTGTCTGAAGCTACTTTTTTCAACATGATTCAGAAGTCCAAGTTCAATAAATAACAAGAGCAATATTTATAGCTAACTAGATAGGTGGGACCAATTACATTAGTTAATCATATAGGTATGTATATGTGGTGACTATGTTATTAAATAATAAATACATTGTAAAACAGGATAATATACTTACATAGGTATCTAGGTAATAGAGGCCATTATATAGGTAATGTAATTAAATTGAATAAAAGCAACGTAGTATACATGTGTATCCTAGATACAGTTATTATATAGTAGTTAGTTTTAGTTATTAGAATGTGAAAACACAAGACACAAAGAGACTTGAAACAAGAACAGAGCAATTCAAGGCTAATGTGTGTTGTTCGTTATCACATCTATTTTCCAGACCCTACATTGATAACTGATTGTGTGATGTAGTAGCTGTACATAAAAGTGTGTACTGAGTGAGAAAGAAAGCAGCGCTGCCACGTATTGTAAAGTAAATCGAATTATATCTTTAAAAGGTTATATGTATATTACTGGCTGACTTACGCTTGTGCATGTTTTAACAGTGTGAATTGCACACACTTCCGCCCTCCAATATTAATTACTGTACTGACTTAACGCAATTTTATAAAATTACATTAATAGATCAAACAATAAAACAGACCATTGGGTAAAAAGTAAGTGGGTGAATTCTTTGATGTTTGTCCCCTATAATCAGCTTGCATCTTTGGCCATTCATGTCAATTGTGTTCAGAGCTATGAGGTCAGATTCGCCATCAAGCAGACCCGAAAATATTTCATCGAACAGCATGCTGTATGCGAGATGCTGACAAAGCACAAAGCTATCCTTAGCGATGAGGAGAGTTGAGGGGGGGGGTTACAAGATTTATAATAATTGCCTTAAAAGTTAAAACACAACTTAGCATAGAATGGGCTTCAAGTAATGGATTAGTGTTCACAAATTTTTTATGTTAAAAAACGTATACCGGTACACTAGAAGGTCTACAAAAAAGTTTGTTGGAATACAATTAAAAAATTACCACCAAAATTTGTCTTCAAAAAACAGGCACAAAACATGAGCCAAACTTAAAAATACACACTTAAGTTCTTCACAAACGATAAATACAAAACTTGATTTGAGTATGTATGTGATCCAAAATTGCAAAGTTTTCAACCACAAAATTACCTCAAGAACCTAAATAAAGTTAAAACATGTGACTACTACTACTACTACTACTTGGAAACTGAAAACCATAAGAGTGCAAGCAACTCCATCGTTGTGTCTTGCTTGCATCACACGCGAAATAAAAACAAGGTCGCTCAACCCACATACAACAAGAGGGAATTTTGCGGGGAGTGTAATCGGCATGCTCTTAAAAAAAAAACACACTTCATTCTAGAATTATTGCACAAATGAATAAACTTTAGTCGACGACTTTGGTGTTAAAATAAGTTAGTGTCACAATCTCACAGCCCATGCTATGAAACGCAGACAGAATCGTACGGTCGAGCTGGGATCGTCTTCGCTCGGAAGCAACTGGTGCATTATCGAACCTACAGTTCGGTCAGTGAAATTCGATACCGCTACCGACGGTAACAGTTACCACAGAGCAATGGCGAGTGGTAACACTCGATACCTGGCCAAAACCAAAAACATGTTATAAAATGTTGATACCGTGTACGTACTATTACACAACACGGTTCACTTCCAATAAACATATTAGATAATTGCCGTATGGATTGAAATTAGTGCGGCTATTGGCTAATTAGCAATTAGGCTTTTTGATGCAGGTAATAAATAATAATCCTATGTTCCTTGCAAGAAGTTGTTGATTTGATAGTCTGCATTCAATTAAAGCAATCTACAATTCTCTACTACAGCTTGAGCTTAGTGAATTCTGTAATTAATATCAAATAAAGCAAGCTTTAAATAGCAGGAATAAAATACATAATCATCTTCACGCCATTCATTTCCAGACTTTTGTATTCGAAACATTCATGAAATGATATTTGATCCAAAACGACATACTTGGTATATAGTAGATATTGAAATATGTTTCACGCTTGTTTACATGCTCAAGTGAAATAAAAAAACTAACGCAGGTATTGCCAGACACATGTAAGAATAAATTATGATCCATATTATTTGACACCTGCTCTGTTAAGTTAGTGAACCCCAACAAAAACACAATACATTATAGAAGCAAATACTGTATAGGCGAGTCATCCAATAAAGCTAGTCATGAGTATGCTCATGTATGTGAAAATAATGTCCCAATGTGCAAAGGCAAGGGACTGTGATCTTCAGTGAAAATCTACACAAATGCATCATGCATTGTACAAAATATAACATAATTGCTCGCCCTAGACTCAGTGTAGCCCCTATACTTATACCAATTCTACGGTAATTCAACATTAATTGGTATACCAAAACTTGAAACTAACTCATCTTTCTTTCACTTCTCCTGCCTATTCCATTTTCTTTTAACATCCTCTCTTTAAATATCCATAGAAATATCTCACAAATGATTTTAACACAAATCTCCCAATATGCAAAACTTATGTTGTAACTATATTATGTTTGTTGTCATTTTCTATAAATACCTACATACACAATTAATCAATTCAAGTACTACAGAGGTTAATTGGATACCCAATAATATGTAATACCATCTAACCCCAAACCACAGCCACAAACAAGTTAATGGAAATGTCTACCACGGATGCATTGTTGCTATGTTAGATAACCTACACCAGTCCCTTTTAGACTAAGAAGTGAGAATTACTATCTACGTACTATGGAATATAAAATATAGACGTGTACGTGCTAATAAGAATGTGAATCGGAAGGAATATTATAACAGATACAGGTTTCAGTTTGGCCCATCAAAAACTTATGAAATCAAAAACAAAATTTCTTTGCTGAAAATAATTATGTAACAGCATGGAAGATACCCATAGGAGTGAACAAAGTAATTCAATATATAAAATATAAATTGATATTTAAATACATATTGTAACAAAGATTAAGTAGAAAACACAGTAACTGAAACTGTTTGTCTACCTACTCACCAGCATTTCTGAAAAACTTACTAAAATGAAAACTTGAAAAAGGTTCCATTAGTGAAGTTGTAGATTGGTGAAACCAACCAGGTCAGTTATTGAACTGAGAAAATATAAGTTACAGATACACACACACAAGACTAATAAAACTTGAGATGTCTGCCTCTTACAGTGTGAACAGTGTGGACAATGTCTGCAACGCATTTGTATTACCCTAAAGGAGCCGTTACGTGGGGCTGTAGCTCAATGGTCGTGAATTTAAGCTCGCATTTCTTGTGACTACTAACATTTCTAAAATAAAGCCATCATTATATTCTAGAATACATTTTTTTAAATTCCCATAGTTTTTTAGAGTCAGTATTCAATAACTTTTTTAATTTTGCTGTCCACGAATTTTCCTTACATTTACCGTCAACCGTTTGACGTAAAACAATATATATGCGTACTATTTTATATTTTTCAGACCCACCCCAACATGTAAATAATACCAACTCTTCTCTCAAATAGGGATTTTATTGTTAACAAACGAAGGTATTATCGGTATGAATCAAGTCAAACATTCTGACGAATCACTGCAAGACAGACAGACTTACCGTTTCCGAGTCCAGGGACTCGTCAGCACCGAGTGACTTGGGGCCGTCCGAGCTACGCCGGGTCAACGGACGAACGGGGGTTGTTGGACACCCTGTGGAGGCCACACGACGTACTGTTTAAGGAGATTACACACAGGGTAGAGACGGACAAACATGCAACATGTACGGAAATAATAAGACACAATAGTAATCGAATGTATTCAAATAAGATCAGACAGATTACCTTAAACTGTGATTGAGGCGCACTAAATCCAAAGATGAAAATAAAATTGAAAATTAAAAAACGCGAGGTCTCGAACGCTCGGAAGAAAGACACTACCAACTTTTGTCAAATGACTAAACAAAACAATTAGAAATGTTAATAACTTTATACGTAAACAAGTAAATCTTTCAGCCAAATTTTAACAAACTTGAAAGGAACCAATTTTTACTTTGTAAAAAAAGAACAGTAAAACCAGAACCATTCTGTATGTATTTGTGTTTAAAGTAGGGAAGACGACGGGTACCCGGGTACCCGATACCCGCCCGACGAAGTCGGGTACGGGTTTGTGTTTTCTCTACCTGTTTACCCGACAAAACCCGGTTCCTGAAATTGAGAACCGCCAATTAGCTAAATGTTTCGAATTTGAACTAATTCATCTGTCATACGTATTTTATTTTTGTGCTTGGCGGTATTTCCCTAAGAAATAGAATCGCGTCTATAAATAAACTGTCCACTTTGATAGTTTTTTTTGTTCATGCCGCCCGATTCCCTGTTCATGTAGGCCTGGCCGCCGGCAATTTTTTAGCATGAACTGCTACTCTACACCCCTCCCACTTTTCTCCCTCCCAAAGCACACAACCATTCGACACTTGGCCTTGAGCTTGAGTGGCAACTGTGACGCATTATGTTTCATCCCGCTCCGATCCTCGACCCCCCGCGCTGTTGTAACTTTCTCTTGTCATGGGTGTTCAAATTTTCGTCACAAAATACAATGAAACATCCTAATCCCTGCTACTACAATACACTATTTGTGGTGTTATTTTCGACGAGAGGGATACTGAGCTTGATTTGACACCCCACACGATTTTTTTTGTTTTATTAGGCCTAGGCCTACCCGGGTAACCCGCGGGTATAGTGAACGGGTACCCGGGTCGTAAAAAAGTCGGGTTTCGTCATCCCTAGTTTAAAGGTGGTTCAAAATTACTTCGATGAAAGTTAAAAGACAGATCTTTGAAAGTGGGCTTGACTGGTACATAATCAGTGGGCACCTTCTACTGCGTGATAAGGACCTGGCATCAAAAACGTCTTGTGAATTTATGCTATAATTTTTATTTGCAATATTACTATCATTTCACCACGCCTCCATTACACTTTAAAGCTAAGCTGCTGAATCTTATCCCAAGATAACGCAACAATAATCAAACGATAAATAAATCAAGAGTAAAGTAAAACAAAAAAGCCTATAGTAGGATTGCCATTCAACCCGATACCTATACGTATTAATATACTATAAAACACCAAAATAATTATATTCATTGATGAAGTGCTCTAGCTATATTTTACTGAATTAATGACAAACCAATACTAGTGAAGCAACGCTATAACATACCAATCTATCAGGATTCATGGCAAACAGCAGCTATATGAAAATCATCTCTTTTGTCACAATAACGATAATATCAATGATCTAACGTGTGCATCCCTAATTCCAAGTGGCCCTAGATCCAATGCTTCTCATACATACCTATGTCCCCCGAACTGGAGCTCTCCGTGAACGAGGGCGTTCCCTCGGTCCAGGTGGGCGTGCTGCCCTCTACGGAGGCGGGAGGCGTCCAAGTGAGGTTGCGGTTGACGGGGGCCGAGCCGAAGCCCGACGAACAACTCTCCACGCTCAGGTTGGACGACTTGTTCTCCTGGCGCGACTCTAGCCGCACCTCTGATATGCTGCAACACACCATGCTTGCTCACACACGTGTTCTACTGGCGCGACTCTAGCCGCACCTCTGATATGCTGCAACGCACAATACACACACCATGCTTGCTCACACACGTGTTCTCCTGGCGCGACTCTAGCCGCACCTCTGATATGCTGCAACACACCATGCTTGCTCACACACGTGTTCTCCTGGCGCGACTCTAGCCGCACCTCTGATATGCTGCAACGCACCATGCTTGCTCACACACGTGTTCTCCTGGCGCGACTCTAGCCGCACCTCTGATATGCTGCAACGCACCATGCTTGCTCACACACGTGTTCTCCTGGCGCGACTCTAGCCGCACCTCTGATATGCTGCAACACACCATGCTTGCTCACACACGTGTTCTCCTGGCGCGACTCTAGCCGCACCTCTGATATGCTGCAACACACCATGCTTGCTCACACACGTGTTCTACTGGCGCGACTCTAGCTGCACCTCTGATATGCTGCAACACACCATGCTTGCTCACACACGTGTTCTCCTGGCGCGACTCTAGCCGCACCTCTGATATGCTGCAACGCACCATGCTTGCTCACACACGTGTTCTCCTGGCGCGACTAGCCGCACCTCTGATATGCTGCAACGCACAATACACACACCATGCTTGCTCACACACGTGTTCTCCTGGCGCGACTCTAGCCGCACCTCTGATATGTTGCAACGCACAATACACACACCATGCTTGCTCACACACGTGTTCTCCTGGCGCGACTCTAGCCGCACCTCTGATATGCTGCAACGCACAATACACACACCATGCTTGCTCACACACGTGTTCTCCTGGCGCGACTCTAGCCGCACCTCTGATATGCTGCAACGCACCATGCTTGCTCACACACGTGTTCTCCTGGCGCGACTCTAGCCGCACCTCTGATATGCTGCAACGCACCATGCTTGCTCACACACGTGTTCTCCTGGCGCGACTAGCCGCACCTCTGATATGCTGCAACGCACAATACACACACCATGCTTGCTCACACACGTGTTCTCCTGGCGCGACTAGCCGCACCTCTGATATGCTGCAACGCACCATGCTTGCTCACACACGTGTTCTCCTGGCGCGACTCTAGCCGCACCTCTGATATGCTGCAACGCACCATGCTTGCTCACACACGTGTTCTCCTGGCGCGACTCTAGCCGCACCTCTGATATGCTGCAACGCACCATGCTTGCTCACACACGTGTTCTCCTGGCGCGACTCTAGCCGCACCTCTGATATGCTGCAACGCACAATACACACACCATGCTTGCTCACACACGTGTTCTCCTGGCGCGACTCTAGCCGCACCTCTGATATGCTGCAACGCACAATACACACACCATGCTTGCTCACACACGTGTTCTCCTGGCGCGACTCTAGCTGCACCTCTGATATGCTGCAACGCACAATACACACACCATGCTTGCTCACACACGTGTTCTCCTGGCGCGACTCTAGCCGCACCTCTGATATGCTGCAACGCACCATGCTTGCTCACACACGTGTTCTCCTGGCGCGACTCTAGCCGCACCTCTGATATGCTGCAACGCACCATGCTTGCTCACACACGTGTTCTCCTGGCGCGACTCTAGCCGCACCTCTGATATGCTGCAACACACCATGCTTGCTCACACACGTGTTCTCCTGGCGCGACTCTAGCCGCACCTCTGATATGCTGCAACGCACAATACACACACCATGCTTGCTCACACACGTGTTCTCCTGGCGCGACTCTAGCCGCACCTCTGATATGCTGCAACGCACAATACACACACCATGCTTGCTCACACACGTGTTCTCCTGGCGAGACTCTAGCCGCACCTCTGATATGCTGCAACGCACAATACACACACCATGCTTGCTCACACACGTGTTCTCCTGGCGGGACTCTAGCTGCACCTCTGATATGCTGCAACGCACAACACACGTGTTCTTCCTACCAAACATTACTGACTGAGGGAAGATAATTCACTCTTATGGGAAATCGTCTGCGCGTGTCTGAGCGAAATTTTCTAAGTCCGACATGTAGTTCGAGTTCTCACCGCAAGAGCTCGCTCTTCCAAAAGTTTAAAACTGAGCGGGAACCTCGGTCGTTCGACTCTGCGCCTAGAGGAAGTGTCGGGGCCGAATTCTAACGATGCCAGAACCGAGTTCAAATATATCCCGCCAGACGGCAACGAAGTTCAAACGTGCCGAGCTAGCCCTCCTTGTGGTGAGAATTTGAACTAGTGGTGAGACTTAGAAATTTTTGACAAAACTCGCGCAGATATTTTAACACGGCGATGAAACATCTTCCCTCACTCAGTAATCTTTGTTCCTACACATCTCACATTAACAGTAGCTATGAACCAACAGTAAGGACAGAGAATATACAAATCTATCCTTATTGTATAAAAATGTTGCTACGGTAACAATTCAGAGTCATTTGTTCTCATTCTCAACATCATCATTCCACAGGGCTCGAATTTAGCGCTCGTCCGGTCGCGTGACAATTGTTAAACGGGCGAGTCAGGTTAATAATCGGGCAACTTTTGTTAAAGAAACATAAAACCATAAAAAAAGGTGATACCTCATTATTGCCACAAGCTACAACATAGTGGGCAAGTGGTAAGTAATTAAAATTCGAACCCTGTCCTTACAATAGGTATGTTAATAAGAAACAAAATAAAATACATTTTGTATATATTGTCTCCCACTCAGTTATAGTGCACAAGATGCACAACACCCTCCTAATTACTAAATTTTCAGACTAGAAGAATTATTTATAATATGTTCTTTACACATATCGCTAAATAAATGATACGAGTATCGTATTAATAAAAAATTAATAATTAAAAACATGATCAAAATAACAGTACCTGACCGTCTCGAAGGTGGCTCTAAGGGGGCCCCGGTGGTGGTGCGCTCTGATTGGCTGAGCAGATTCTAGCAGGTCGCCTCGGAGGGCGTCTTCAAAGGCAGGGGGAGGGGTGGATGAGCAGGGGACACCTAGAATACACACAACCGCACTACTGTACACGCTAGCCTCGCACAACTAGGGTCCAATGCACACTACCTACGTACGCACCGTTCCAACAACACGCCATCGCACATGCAACATGCGTAGACACTACACAGTACACGCTTCATTCAGAACGTAGGTACATAACCAATTGTTTACGTAATTTGGCACTAATCGATTGTAATTACGTCAGTCCCGAGTAACGACCGCAGCGTACAATAATTAGCCTACAAAGTGGAATTGAATTAAGGGACACATTTATTCTATATATTGACAAAATTCTTGAAGTTAAGCTAGCTGCAAATAATGATTCAGTTTTTAGGAAGTTGTCCAACATTAGCTGTAATGATGTCTGTAATTATGAGATTTATAGTACTGTATAATACTGTTAAAACTGTATATGAAAGATGTTAACATTTAAATAAAAAAAATTGCCTAAATTATAGTTTGTGACACAAAAAGAATACATTTTAAACTCAAATGCTTAAGACCAGAGGCAGAAAAATACTTTACGTGTAAAGCATAATCAAATATTTAGTTTAGTAGCAAATGAACACCAAATAAACTCAATAAACTAATTGCTCTTTAGCACAAATACTAATATATGTACTAAAAAAGTAAAAAACTAATTTGCCTTAGTCTAAGCTAATTATGATAAACGTCTTCTATTTTCTATTATCAACTAGTTTACGTGAACATTAAAAAAAACGCTAAAACTAAAAGCCTAAGGCAATTGCTGATTTGATTTAACATGCAAATATAAAGCAAACCAATTTGTGTTGTAAAACTGATTGCAGGTAAAGCTGATTCAATTAATGCAAATACTATTTGGAAAAGTAGGTGATATAATTTCAAAACTCTAATATTCCTATGTCTATTGCATTTCTGAAAGATAAAAAGGAAAACCTAAAGCAGAATCTTAATAACTGAATAAGTTGAAACGAGCAGTCGAGTCCATTCAACAAAACACGCTGTGGAAGTTCTCGTACGGTACATTGTATCGTTAACAAATTAATAAAGTGAACACCAGATTGTTGAATGGACTACAAAAAGGTGAAATATCATAAAATAGCCAAATACATATAGCCAAATAAAATAACATTGACTAGCTAGAGGGATACTGCCTTTCCCACAGCAAATATTGAACAGGGAAAGAGTGTACAAAGATATTTTAGTTTAATGAGCAAAATGTACAAGAAATACCAGATTCCCAAAGCAGGTTTCATGGTGCAGGTAAGAAAACTACGGCGTATTGCAGCTAAAATAGTTTTGTACGAGCAAACGAAGTAAGTGGGGTCCCCACTGAAGCTAAATGCCAATTTCCCCACAGCAACATAGTTGTTCACTGCATTACCTGCAAGCTACGATCAAAAGTGGCTAAAATTGATCCAAACTTACTTTCAATAAAATTAAAATTTCTAACAAATTGATGGTCTCCAATTTTGAATGATCGATGCATTGAATGGCTCTATGTGAACTTTGCTTCATATATATCTAATCTAAGTCATTTCATCTATAAAAATGCACATTCCCGTCCGTCTCACTACACTATGAACAGTTCGAAATCCAAGATGCTAGTTAATAATACCTTGTGAAATCAACACTTACGCACATAAAGCTTGAAGGCAAGGCTACTTAAAAGCGTCTTCAGGATAAAAACTACTGTAGCCCTATCTAGGAATATGAGAAGTGCTGTGGCCGCACACGGTGGACTATCTCGCCTGTTCTGCAACTTTCATATTTCTAACGGGGGTAGTTCTTGTGCAAGAGACACAGTTATGTAGCTTTTCAATTTTACATTGATACGAGATTATAATCCCAGTTTCGTGCAATTGCTTAGCAATAAGCATCCATCCAAACTATCTATGTTGTTAGTTTGTTTTAGAAATATGTCTAATTCTATATGACATCCGTTTATGGTCGAACAACTTAAAAGAGCAAGCCTATATTTTGACTTACTTTGCTAGTTGCGATAATCTACAAAAACTAAAAAACTACTATTACATGAGACAGCATAGGTGGGTCAATTATGGGTGTAAAACTACTACGTATTGGTGATACTGAAATGGGCTAGATAGAAAGAAGAAACTAATATTGTATCGGTAAAAACCATACATTCTTGATTGCAATCTAATAATGATTTGAACAAGTTAGTAAAGGAAGTAATATTCTACCTAGATATTTAATTTTCATCAAAATCGGGTATCGTCGGTGACTGTGTCCATTGTTATAATATGACCACAAACTCACGGAGATGGCGTAACAGCATTGAAACACCAAGGATGTGACTCAAGGGAAAACAAGAATTGGAATATAAGTACTAACAATGAAATACTGTAAAGTAGTTGTAAAAAGTCTTATATACGTATTATCGTTATGTGATTGAATATTGATTAATCCATATTAGTACCAGTTCCATCAATGTAACAAAACAACATTTTTAAACTAATTAACAACACTTAATTCAATTAATAAAGATTGTATGCTGCCTAAGGAATTTGAAGAAAACACCTCAGCCGTATAGCTAAAAATAGAGCGAAAACTCTGAAAATGGATCTACATATTGTAGTGCATGCACAGACCCAAAAAAACACGTAGATACATACACAGTTTTAGTAACATAGCCTAGACACTTCACAAGTTGTTGAAACGGTGGTGCACAAAATTAAGTGCACACATTACTAGCCAACAACATTTTATAAGCGGATACATGTTGCACATAATAAGTTACGAGATGATGGAATCAATCCCTCCCCTTTGTAAAGAATGGATACACATGATTACCTCTAATGTTATTCATAGGAAATTGCAGTGGTATCAACTACAAAGCTTTAATTCTTTTAATTTGGAGTGAAAAGAAAAAATGCATCAAGTTATTGACACGTGATCGTTTCAATAGAACCGACATGTACTTCGCATAAATTAACTACGGTTTGAAACGACTGAATGGAAAAAAGCAAATATTGTACAGTCTAATGTGTGTTAGTAAGTGTTTATGAAAACAGATTAGATGGTGAGTTCAGGAGGAGTTCAGATCGTAACAGCTTACCTTCAAATAGAGATATAGTAGTACCAGGCCACAATATGATATGTACAAAGACATGTATTTCTCTATTGTGTAATGTAACTTGCCAATTCTATTTTATGGTAAGTTATTGGAATTTTATCTCTTACTCAACTCACGATTAGTGATAATTAGTCGAGTGGTGCGGTGTGGTCGGCCTGATAAAACGTGCAAATACAAGACGATGAACTTACAACAAGTGACCAATCACTTTAAAGACAAGTAAGCATAAAACACAGTTAAACTAAATCAGTAACATCTACTTGCAAGCTTGGGTTGGGTAGACATCTCGGGTTTCTACTCCTGTTCTTTAGGGCGTGTCTACTACTACATGCAAGTGCTGGACTAAGTGAGCAATTAGAAATGCTGCTGCTGGCACTAGAAGGACTAAAAGATCTTTCGGAAGCTTTCAGAAAATGTCCGCCATCTCCGGAAAGGGGGGTGAAAGATCTCCTGGAACTTCTCCCGCTACTGGGAGACTTGGCGTAACGCCCAACGTGTTTCCTCTCGCATGCAGTGTTGTCGTAAACACCGAGAGCGGTGTGGTACGGCCTACGTGCCGACAAGTGTTCGTGCTTTGTAATCAACGGTAGAGTGTATTTGAAATATTGGTTCGCACCTTTGTCACGGTTTCTATTAAGACCTCCGGGGGAAGAGCCGCGGGGTGGAACGGGTGGGGGAACCTTACATCTATCTTTATGCAAAACAACGGGGAAACTAGTGGTGGCCACTTCTTTCGGCTCCTTATCTTTCAAACTCTTGTCCTTGTTAAGTACAGCAGGGAAAGATTCTTTGAAGCTAGTTTCTTTGGTTAAAACAGACGGGTAGCTACTAGAAGAAGCATCTTTGGGATTAGTGTCTTTGGCATGATATGGGGGTGGGTTGTCACTCGATTTCGAGGGAGGCGAAGTAAGTGGGGTGGTTCCAGTAGGGCTCCCTAGATAGCAGCGTGCGAAGAAGAGAACACAATGAAGAGTTAGTCACACTGAAGAGATACAGGTATATAGGCACACTTAACAACCTCATGCAGTCTTGTAACTGAACACAGGTCTGAGATAGTTGGGGTCTACCGTGCATACACACACGTCAAGTAGTCGAGAACTCCAACGAAGCACTTTAAATGATCGTAGACAGTACTTTCAACTCGTACCTCTGAAATGAATGTTTCTGGAGTACTTGTACTTCATAGCTAAAAGCTTAGTGTATACCAAGAAGTAAGTAATTCAGAAAAAAACTTCTTCGTTTATCCACCTCAATCCCTCCCTTTACCGTAACATAACTTCATGATTTATATTTCCAACCTATTGTGTGTAGGCCTATGCATGAGATAAGCATAATGAATTCCACTATGCGTTAGAACATATTTATGTAAGCCTACAATATAAAAATCCATCAAACAAACAACAAAACTTTTTAATGAAATCTTGGGCAAACCCCTAGTTGACTTCAAACCTATAAGCACTCGCACTAACAGGTAATGTATTTGAACTGAATATTCACAAGTACAAACTTTAGACATAAAAAAGGTTATGAAATAATGAAAAGATAATATGCATTACTACAAAATGTACCTACTACTATTACTGTTAGGTTGGGTTAATGAGAAAGTCCAGAGTACAAAATTGAAAAAGGTGACAACCACACATGGAATTTGTGAAAAGATACATAACAGTGTATTTATACTCGCAATCTAAAATGTTAGGAGATAGTTTACTATGGGCATTGGAGTTCACTAGTATACTTGCCCACTCTCTTCTATTACACAACCCCCTATTGGTATAGTATTCAAACATGTTAATTTTATAACAATGGGAAACTTCTCCAAAATAATGAATTTGATTTAAAATTAGTAAATTACTATTTAAAATCTCGCAGACAAATTTATATCCAAATACAAATAGAACTAGTATTTACACTTTTTAACATGTAATCCCATATAGGCCCCTACATTAGGTATGGTGTGCCCACTCAACATAAATTTGTTTTGAATTGCCCCCATATCTGTTCAATTCCACAAAACACAAAATGCATGGGGGGGGGGGGGGAGACAATGCACAACATACTGTACAAAAGTGTGGTTAGTCGTAATAAAGAACACAACAGAAACAAGCGAAAATGCAAGTTTGCGACAAGTTTGAAGAAACATCTTTCTAATATTCAACACAAACACGCGAATGTGCGTATGTATGTACATTTAGCGACAGGTGGCGTTTAGTTGTATCAAAACAACTTACCAGGCTTACTGGATGGAGCAGCTTGAAAAAATAACACACAAAATCAAGCATTAATTGTTGATTCAAATTTGAAAACTTTAATGGAGGATTAATAACATAGGCTCTGTTAAGGGCAGATCGGTTTCGAGACCAAACTATACCTATCGTTGCCTAAATAAATACCTTAGTTCAGGCCTGCCGTTTTAACGGATTTTATCCGTTTTCACGGATATTTGGGGTATAAAAGTGACTACAGGATTTTTGGTATCATTCACGGATATTTGCTTATTCCCGAGTTTCGTGTAAATTTTGAAAAATCCCGCCGAAAATTGCATCAGCTTCCTTGAAAAGTATAAATTGGCAAGTCACAAAATTCTACTTTACCAAGTTTGTCCACGCTCCCAGCGAACATCGTTGTGGAGTTATTCTGCGTTCTTTTGTAAGTGGGCTAGCTATACTATGGGGGACGGGCCGTCACGTGATTGTGCGCACACTCGATGCGCAGGGAAACGAAATTCCGTTCAATCCAATCCCCAAGCTCATCAGCCTCGCCTGTTCGAACTGGCGAGTGTTGTAGGGGAATTGTATTTACGTGACGTCACGGACATGCCATTATCCCGTACACTGAATCATTGCTTTAGACGAAGTATTTGATTAATTTCTTGCTCCTAACTTGACTTTGGGTTCCTTGCCTATCTAGGCCCTTGAATGTAGCAAGATTCATCTGCCTACGTGTGCTAGCTAGGCTATTCGAGTGTTGTATCATTTTTATTATTAAACTCGGGCTCTAGGCCTAGGCCTAGTCGGCGTCAACATATTTTGTCCACCCGACATGTCAGGTTAACTATTTGAGTGCGCGTATTATTACGCAATTGCTGGTTTCAAAATACAATGAACAAAAAACGCAAAGGTTCGCCCGATAGGTCGTTGTATCGACAGAAATGAATCTAGAGTTGTGTTTTTGTGTGTGCCCAAGAACTTTTATGGGTATATCGCACATGCTTTCGGCTGTTTATCACCATAGATTGTTCATTTGTGAATCTTTGTAAGTTCAAATTTTATTTAGTTTTTGTTGTGGGCTTGTTCAGGTGTACACAATTCAATATTTTCTTTAAAATTTGCAACGCTGACGCTAAACTTGAAACTTTTGCCATAAGAAAATACATATATATATTTTACAGGATTTTACAGGATTTTTTGGTGGTGGGAACGGGATTAAAAAAATAAAGTGGTGGCAGGCCTGCCTTAGTTAAATAGTAATCTGAATATAATACGATTTTTCCCCCACAATCGTATACATATTTTGACTAGCTCTTAAAATTTGTGTTATTTTAGCTATGCCTAGTCCATACCACATGTGTATTCATAGTAGAAAAAAACATACTCCTGGCACATTGTGACTTCAGTCGATTTAAAATTTAAAATAAGGTACATTTTCAGCTTCTAGGGCACAGACTAGCTTGAAACATTTTTAAGTTAGGACAGAATCTAACAGCAAAGGGCTATCTTTGAAATATAGTGGTAGTGGTAGCTGATGAGTATACTAGCTATATTTGGCTACCAAACGTGGAGGTTTCTACGAATACAATTCCAGTTAATTTAATTTAATTTCTCCCAATGCACAAATTAGTTTTTGAAGTCATAAAAATAGCCACCTGTAATTCTATCATGGACACGATGTTTAATAGTCTAATAGATTCATGTTACCGGGCTACCCCTAATATTACGTAATAACAGTGATGATGTAGACTCACCATGTTCGTTGTCAACGTCCTGCTGGCGTAGCGGTCTGGACAAGCTTTTGCGTTTCGACGGAGAGTGTTTCAATGCTGGAAACATATACGTGCGATGCTTAAACACGTTGCAGTTTTTTCCAAACATACACATTAAAAATATGCACATGTGTATATGTATTAAATATTAATTAATTCCGGTAATCCGATTAATGTATCAGATCGTCGTAGATGTACTTGTCTGGTTAATTTAACGTCTATGTTAAATTCAATCTTAATATACATTTACGCACCTGAAAATGTGTGATAAAAGAATTTAGTACCAAACCAATAGTTGTGGGATAGAAGTATTAAAATTAACAAGAAGTTGCATAGTGTAGATTAAATTTCTACACTTTCTCTAAGTAGGCCTAGTCAAATATTCAAACTTTGGGGGAGTTAGACCTACTACAAGAGAAAAACCAATATATATATTTAATTTTATATTTAATATGTACATACACTTGGCATTTTAAGCTAGATTATTTTACTTGCAGATCTGTCCTGAATAGTCTTTTGTTGGACCTTATTCTTGAGAATCTGTTTAGGTATTATGTAGTAAGTACAAGCTAGCCTATATGGTACTGTTAACAACAGATGCTCAGACATCAGTCTAAAGAAAGGATTATTTAAGACTAAGAGCAATTCAAAAGTTGTTTCTAAGAGTGATACTACATGAAAGCAAAAACGAAGACTGAAAATGTTGTTACTTAATATTTGCTGATCTGGAAGCATTATCTTCTTGGCAACATTTACCCTCACTGACAGTTATCATAATAAATTCTTTTTTGTTGATTCATAAAAGCGGTTAGTAAAGTATTACTTTAAGCAAATATGTATATTATAAATAATTGATTAATTGCAATTAGTAACACACTTCCAGCATAAACATATAGATTAGTAATAGTACATAGATAATAACAACAATAGTAACAGTAATAAATAAATAACATTATAAATAACACGTGAGAAATTGAAAACGCAAGCCTGGGTTACAGACAGCGTACAGAAAACATAGACTAGACTCCGAAACCGTTGGAAAACTACGCATGCACGAAAACAACCAACACATAAGAATAAAAAACATCCAACAATGTCGTCTCAAACCAGGTGAAAGTATGGTCACACATGCACTATCAACACGTTCAAAAGGTGAATGTACAAAGATGATCGGGCCTGTGAGAGATCGGATACTATCCAAAAACACGGTCACTCGGCATTGTGCTATTCTATTCTTTAATTGCTGCAAGAAATGTTATATCACCTAGAAACTTGAATAGGTAAATACATTTCAGTCTCTGCCGGAAATATTTTGTTTTCAAATGAGACCATGTTATATTCACGTCAAAGAACATATTTGTATATTTCTCATATGTATATTTCTTGTACATGTACTTGATTTTTATTTTTATTATACGTTACTGGTGGGGCTTTGCCCTGTTAACGATATATTTCAAATAAAAAATAAAATTTTTTGAAACGATTCAACATTTTTCTTGTTACACTGGTTAATGTACACAAACTCGCGTGTTTAACCAGTATCGGAGCTCACACAGGCCGAACAATCATCACAAGAGAAAATGGACTAATAAATTATAAATATTAAATTTGGTTACGAGTTAGTATCATTGTACAGTATTTTCAAGTACCTACACAATTTATTACGTACACTGAAAAAAATATACTACTATTAAATTTAGTACTAAAACTGAGCACGGTACATAACATATTTGCAAACAAATCAAGTTTTGAAAAGCAGTCTTCTTGGCCAACCTTTTATTGAAATATTTTTTAAATGTGCACAATTCAATGTGTTATTATGTAGTTATTTCAGTTAACACCTATCCAACAACCAATAAATATAACAAAGTTAAATATTCCATAAGTCAGCTTAATAAATGGCGAATGTTATGCATTTGTAATGTATAAATGAAAAGTGTTCCCGACCAAATAGCTCTTATATACTGTGTAAAATATCCACAATTGTAAATCTGAAATTTGTATAACTTGTAACAATAATTGCAAACAAACGTTCCCTTGTCGTTGTATGGGGGTAAGAATTGCCCACAAGACAAGAAGTTGTGATTATGTGAATAATTGCCTGGCAAGAATTTTGGCAATGAAAAGTTGCTCCAGTGAACTTATTACTAATTAGCACTATAAGTAACTTGATGTCATGTACTTTTTCTGTGTTCACGGATGTGACGTAAAAAATGCATATTATAGGTACAAGAAAATAATTAGATTAGTAGTTAATTATATTACTAACATTTTTATCAAGAATAATATAATACACATACATTCATATTTAAGCACTACAAATCAAGTCATTGCAGATTCCATGGTGCAAAAATGACTGTAGTGAATGAAATTAATGAATTTGATAATAGACTAGTTATTTTGCTATGATTTTGCTGTAGTGTACAAAAAATAAAAATAAAGTTTAGAAAACCAAAAATAAAAAATAAAAACAGAGTCAAAGAGAAAGACCAAAGACACCAAACAAATAGGTACAGACAAGTAAGTAAGTTAGGTACAGTAGAAGCCTGAATAGTGGAGTTACCTATATAACTGGTGACCAACGTACGGAATTTCCTATGGTTGCCTTTAATTTCCGGCAAGTCCACTGAACAACACAGATATTACACAGGTCTTAGCATTACATACATTACACAACTCAGCACATACAATAGATGCTCTATTGGACGGGGGAGGCTGGCGGCAGAGCAGATACAGTGTCAACAGCACTTGACAATCAAGGCTTAGCGAGCTTTGTTTCGAGCGACCGTGCTAGAGCCTATAGAGCACAGACACTGGTGTATCTGCACTACAATGTTTTTGTAGTTGCAGACAGGGATTTTAGCGATTAAAACGGAAACTAGGAAGTTACCAAAACAGTACTAATTTACGTTACGTACATTTAAAAAGAATATCTATATCGCTAGTATTTACAAATTCTTACATTTTTATATGACACAAGCACAGTACAAAAATATTTTGAGAATAGTATGTTGGGACTAGAATCTGATTTGTTTTTATGGATTGAGTATGTAAAGGTTGTTTTTTTTAGCTACATCTAGCATTAAAATTTACGTAATTTATGTTTTGTGTATAAAATAGTACTTTTTAAACTGAAACATTTTAAAGCTGCTGTATTTTTTTGCTTAGAAAGTTTTAAAAGAGAAGACAGCACACAATATTTATGGGGAGTATTTTATTAAATAAATATGTTTAGTCAAGATTCAAGAATGTATCAAATTAGGATGAGGGGACAATGAACGTGCATTAATACACCGCTGCAGAGCTAAAGCAAGATTGTTTAAACGAAATTTAGGTTACCTACGCTTATGTTAAAAGCCCTCAGATCATTTTACACTGAGAGGCTAATCAAGATTACGATATGAGCAACAGAGGATAAGTTGATGAGGTACTGTACATAAAGATTAGAAGGAATATGTTTAGAATTCAATGGAGAGTAAGTAGAAGCTCCACCCTAGGTCTATAATGTATAGGTTAGGACAGAATAAGATAATTAGCTGGCAGACTAGGACGTCAAAAGGCTACAAAGTGGCATTCTCTAGCTAGATGAATGTTTCAACTGTCAAACATCTTCTACTACAGTCAAATCACAATCCAGCCAAAAGTCTTAAAAAGTACGCAACCAACGGTTTTGTTTTATTAAGCTAGCCTTTAAATTAAACAGCCCTAGGAGTCAACTACTGCAGTGACACAAATACCTTTTATATGCTCGCACTATGAAATGTACAACTAGTTTTCATCATAATATGATAGGATTTTGTTTAAATATTTTTTTTTTTCCTCTTATGCAATGATGACCTTTCAGCCATTCATTTGATATATATATCTATATTTATTTGATATAATATAGCCTACTAGAGAGTAGAATACAAATTGGTAATAACTTGGTGGAGTACATATACATAAAATATAATGCTTGTCTGAATTATGCCTACATGAATGCACAAACACCACTCTAAAACAAATGGGGGGGGGGGGGGATATAAGTGATGATATAAATAATGCAACATTTCAGTTTTTTTTCTAGTAACATAAATGTTACTTCCATGAATGTTACTTATGAAGATGGTTCAACAAAAGCTATGATAGTGATATATGAGTTTAATAGCTAGGCTACCTGTACATGTGAAGTCAAATACCAACCTATAAAATAAGCATTGTTGTAATGGAATTAATTGTACTGCCTCGCCCAAGAATTGATCACTTAACGTTGATGCCCTTAAGTTTACAGTACTATGTTTCCTTTCTAGACAAAAGTTTTGGGTTACTTTATTTTATTTTATTATGGTTTATATGAATTACATATGCACATAGTATATCTAATAGTCACAGGAAAAAGGTGGATTGCATTTGAAAATATTCTGATGATATTACTCTGAGATATAAAGTTCGTAAGTTTGTTATTAACAAAGCTATACAATATATTATAAACTCTGGTATGAGAAGCTATGACACCGAAAGCCATCCAATGCTCTATATTGTATGATATATTCAGAATAGTATGAAAAGATTTGATATTGTGGAAATGGTTGTGTGGTGGGAGCTAGACGACCTGCCACAGTAATACAGATCTTAGTAATACAGAGTTTACAGATCTTGGCAAGAGCTTACAGACTTAACATGCACCATGTTTTCAGTTCGGTTAGTACGCCTACATTAGAGTCAAATTTGACGTCAAGGGGTTAAGAACAAGTTTGTCAAATACATAATACTTTTTATCTGAACCAGGAGTGCCAACAACAAGGTCGATCATAAAACGAGACTAGCTACACGTTGAGAAAATGCAGACCCAACACAAATTACATGCACATGATTGGTTGCATTTGCATGTGTACTCCCAGCTAGAAACCTGCTTTGTATACAATAAACCGAGCCGATTGGTCGTTATACTTATACACAACACAATTAGGAGCAATCCACCCCGTTCGCATGTAGAAGCCAGATTCTTACACTACCAGCCAATAATTCTTAGATCTTAGGGGGTTGGCCAAGCTTAAGCCTATGGGGAGCTGGGGTTCGAAGCAAGGAGGCCGTTTGGAAGCGTGTTTCAGTTCAAACATGATTTCAAGCTGAAAAGTTAGGTGACTCAAATCCAAACCAAAACTGAAAACCGTGACGAGTTTATAAATGTAATGTTTACAGTATGTCAATAGATTAGCAGAAGTGGTTTATATATAAAAGCCAAAAAAGCATGTTTTTGTTTGTGTTACTAGAACAAGGATTCTATTAATTTTAAGCCAAGCTATGATGAAGCATCGAAGTATGTTAATTGTTAATAAAACTATCAAAATTCTACACACATGGGCTGGTTCATTATAAATTAGTTATTAATTTCAGTTCTTAACCACCAGGAGACAAGGGCAACAGATATTATTTGTTGGGTTTAGGGATGACATCGGGTACTCGGGTACCCGACTCCTACCCGACTCCTCTTGTACCCGACTCCATTTTCTAGGAGTCGACTCCTTCAAACGTCGGTTGCTGTGTGTAAGTGTATCATGTATTGGCGGTCTGTTTCCCTTTCTGTTTCCTTTTCCCTCCAATATTCGCCTAATATTACAAATCAGTAATAAAGAAAAACAATAGGGCACTAGCAACACCAAAACACAACAATGAAACAAATGAATTGAATCAATGGACAAACAACAAGCTGTCAAAAAATAATTTCTTCTGATTTTGGAAAACAAAACAGAAAACAAACAATTAGGCCTACACATACAAAACTTTCACTTAGGGCCGGTCTTACAATCTCCTAATAAGAAAGTTATTTGTAGCAAATAAGCTATTTGGAGGATTTCAAGGGTTTTGATTGGTCGTTGCCATGGAGAAAAAAAGCTATTCGACGAATAAGTAGCTATTGGGACATTGTAAGACTGGACCTTAGTCGTTGTCCATCATTAAAAGTTTTAAATGGCGAGCAGTTACACTTGTTTTTATTTGTATTGTTGCAATTTTATTATTTTGACAGCTGATTGTTTGTCCATCAGTTCAATTCATTTGTTCCATTGTTGTAGTCCGGATGTGACGTCAGTTGCGGGTTCCCTATAAAGAATTGTACTTTACAGCCAAATCACTTTTTTTGCTCCCGCCTGGAACACACGCAGCCCGCCGAAGGTGTTGCATTGCAACATTGGTTAAATTAAAATTAATTACTTTTACTTTATCTTTTTGTCGTTCGAGGAGTCGACTCCTACCCGACTCCTAAGGCTCAGGAGCCGACTCTGATATTTACTACCTGATGTCATCACTAGTTAGGTTGTTTTTATTTATCCTTGTACATGTAGGCTAACACTTTTAAAATTTGAAATGCTGGATGGACATAATCATTAGAAATGACTAATTAGTATGAATGAACGTAGTATAGCAACTGATTATGCATCTACGTTCGGAAGAGCCGACTTAAAAATGAACTTCAACTTTCTAGTTTTTCAGGGATAACCAAGGTGGAGGCTTCTTTAAATTGAATACAGTCATCAAATGGAATCATTGTTGGATATATCGTACAACTACAAGACAATGTCCAGCTGCAAAAGGTGCATCCATCTCATAATTCCTATTTTTGAGAATATCATTTAAATAAAACATGGACAAAGATAACGAAAGACTTTCCAACAACTTCCGGAGACACAAAGAATGACGTTAAGTAATCCACAAGAGGGGCACCCTCCACCCAGTACATACCTAGATGATAATATAATTGATAACCATCATCACGGAACGTGATACCGCAAATTCGACAATTAAATACTATATATATATACAAATTTCCAACCCATGCCCGATTGTGACTTGCGTCGCGTACAACCGTGCATGCGCTCTGCTCCGCCGCTGCCCGAACACAGACTCACGTCGGAGAATGCACAGTTAATGGCAGGAAGCAATAATACAGCAGAGAGAAGTAAGGGTGGGTCGGTGAGAAATATATTCAGGCTAGTCGAAAAGTAGGAGCAACATTTAAGAATTCTTTCTAGCTTGGTAAGAGAACAATCATATGGATGTAAAAGGGGTTAGTACGCCGAAGACCATAAACGACAGATATCGGATATCACTTATTTACTAGGCTATGTTCGTGCGCCAATTCAAAACTTTGAAAATGCCGTGAGCAATCCGAGCGCACCACCATTTTGACACAGAAATCAACATTATTTGAGAAGTACTCTCTACTAGGTACCTACATCAATATTGCCTACATAGCATCCGTTTTCAAAATCTAGCGATAGTCTCTTTCGTTTTATGGTCAACAGCTATGTTATCTAGAGGAACACAAACAAAATCCTTCGTGCCAGCTGCGGTTAGACGATAGACAGAGAAGACGGAAGAGATGCTGCGAAGATTAGTGCAGTTTGGGGTGTAAATGCATTAGAACAACCAGTCTCAAACACGCCAGGCTGAATCAGGGATTACATTTCATACCGGTATAAGCGCACAATAAAAGGTATAATGTCCCCCGCTGAAAATCAGTTCTTGGAACTGAGTGGGTACCTAAACACAAATTTACTTCCTTTTTTTATTTTATGGTTGCACTGCCACATACACTATAACATTGCAATGTAAATGGTACATAGTCAACTAAACCGAATTCATTGAAATACGTAGACCTGATTCAACCAAGGAGTTGTGAATTTGCTTGCAATTGCATGGCACGCCCCCACAGTGGTACTATGCATAGATGGCTGTGCAGAGGATTAGCGTTGGAGGAATTACCTCGCAATTTTCCAAATAAGGCATAGCCTTAAAAATGCAGCATAGTGTAAAATACATTCGACAATTATACTATTACCTAACTCGGAATTTCTGTTCATTGTAGGGCTAGTTACAAACCATGGCAAATTATACAAATAAGTGGCACCTACTCTAATACATATAATTACTCAATAAGCTTGATATTGGACAAGTTACAGATTTTTTCGGGATTCAATTTCTTCCAGGATACTTGAAATAAGGGTCTACAGAAATAGATACTGTATTTTAAGTAAGATACATAATTGCTTGATCAATGCAGGCATTGCAAAGCAACAGGTGTGAAAAAGACAACGAGTAGAGCAATATCAAATGGAAACAGACAAGAGAGGCGAAAGCGTTGGGACAAGTAAAAATAGAAATCCCATGTCTGGGTTAAGGTTAAGAGATGTGTTTTTGTATCGCTCCTCTACAAAACTTTTAGTCCATTATAATAAGCACCGTTACATGCTCGAGGTATGAAAAAGATACCTTAATTTTATGCGGTTTTAATACGAGTGGTAATTCAGCATTTTAAATTATCTACATTATACTACTATCAATACTTTAGACGTTGGCAGGCAAGCAAGGTTAGTGGTATTAATTTGAATTCTCCAAAATGTTAACATTCTAATATAAGCCTACGGTTAATATTAATATACGTTGTGGCAAAAATTAGGGCTGTGCGAGCAGGGATTTTTTAAGTCGAGCGAGATCGAGCGAGAATTTGAAAAAAATCTTGAATCTCGAGCGAGATCCGAGATCGAGCGAGAACCGAGATCGAGCGGGATCCGAATTCGAGCGAGATCCAAAATCCAGTGATTTTTTTATTTATTTTTATTTATTAATTATAAAATCTCTGAAAATGAAAATGCTAGGCCTAGGTCTTGCCTAGGGCTAGGGCCTCACCTAGGACTGTTGTAGGACCCCAAAGAAAGAATTGCCAACAAAAATAATTAGGCCTAGGCAGCTTCAAAAGTTAAAAATAGGCCCCAATTAAAATAAAATTTATAAAGTTAACATTTCTCTATATAGGGGCCTAGGCCTACATGTTGAACAAAATATAGTTTTTATTTTCACATTGATATTCTAAGTTTTAGGTACTATTATATTAATTTTATAAATCCATGGTTTAATCACATTTATATTATAATGAAAATCTTTAAAAAGTAACGACACCTTACAATAGTATTGTACCGAATATAGTACGAATGTACGATGCTTTTATCCGAAAAAATTTCCTCCAAATTCGCACTCTCACAATATTCACGGACTAGGTATTTCAAATGCTATTTCAACACGTTTAAATCTTCCGCACCCTAAATCTTATGAGTTGACCGACAGAGCGCATCATGCGCCATTCTCTGTAATTGGCTGCAAACATCAAGTATTCGCCAATCACGTCACTCGGTTAGTTTGACCTTCAGACTTCAGCGGCGAATCAGCGTCAGTCAGTTGAATCCAAACGAAAATGGCAGAAACAGATGTCAAAACATGCTAAGTCGCAAACTACGATTTAAAAAGACGTAAAAAGTTCTTAAATGGAATATTCTGTGCAATTCTTTCCTTTTGATCGTTGATTGGAAGTATTAGTGACATAGACGCAGCGAAACCAATAAAGGATGGTCATTTTCGACGCCGTGCATTCACGTCTCCCGGTCCCCTTTGTTTTTAGGGCCTAGGCCTCCGATCACGGAATAGGCCTAGGCCTAGGCCCTAGCACCGCGACTCTGCTAGACTAGGCATAGGCCTCGCATGGCATCATGAAATTATTACGCAAAACTCGGGTAATAAGTATTACTTCATAACGCAAGGCCCCGCAAAATTACGTCCACCATGATGAAGATCTTGAGTCGAGACTAGTTTGCTCGAGGTCGAGCGAGACTCGTTTTTTCGAGCAGCTGGAGATCGAGATCAAGCGAGATTCGAGCAGTACTTTTTTCTCGCTCGAATCTCGAAAAGTCGAGACTCGCACAGCCCTAGCAAAAATAGTGGATGAACGTTTGTTCACATTTTTTGATATTTTAAATAAATGTACAGTAGAACCTTCGAAGTGCATTTTTAGTTTTTGTTTGGCACCCTGGTGAGAAAACAAACAAACAAATGGAATGAAAATATACACCCCATAGAACCTGATTACATTGGTCTTCTCGTTCTGGTCTGAGCACATGATAAGGAGAGCACCGTCTTTGAATGTTAACACGTATAACCTACAGTCTGCAGCCTGTCAACCACACATTCTGCCACTATTATGACCATTTTTTAGAAATCACATGTTCACCCCTCAAATCATTTTTGCCTTAAGGGGGCAAAAGGTGCAATCTTAATTAATCATTCTCCGGCACGTCTACTGTACGTAATAATAGCTTCTGTCAAAAATACTTACGCCTACGTACTCTTGAGAAATAGTGATTAATCACGACATGATTGGTACGGTAAAGAATAGCGTAACTGTGTAACGGTAACTTAGTTTATTGTTGACCCTATGAACTGCAGATTCACAGTATTGGGTACTACAAAAATTATGTTTTTATATGAATACAGAAAACACATCTCTCTCATAACAGATCTATGAATAATGGTGACATTATACAACGATGTTTACATCTAGCTTGAAATGAGCATTAGAACTGGAATGTTACGATCCTGTTAATGGATAACAATTGACAACAAGCAACATAATGCAGTACACTGTAATTGATTGGAAGTCTCTTTTGTAGCCTAAACACTATGTCGACACCAACAGCAATGACCAGAGGGTACAGAAATATGATCTCTCGTTGTCTATCAAATTTATGATACCGTAACAATGTTACTAAACTAAAAGTTACTAAAAGTTAGTAAGGTTTTCTCTACTTTCTGCAAACGAAAATTTAGCTTCGGATATTCCTTTTTCTTCTACCTCTAAACAACACGTTAAAATGGCTCTACTATATTTTCAGTTACACCGGTTATATAGCAGTCTAGACTAAATCCACAAAGAACGACATTCAAGAGTACCGGTATCTCAAGAATTATCGCCTGTTCCCAACAAAACCCAGCCAAATGAACTTATCTTCAACAAGTGCAGAGTTGCCGTTTTTGCGGATTCCATCCAAATTCACGGGATTATTAGGGTGAAAAATAGATCAACAGTTTTTCTAGTTTTTCATGGATAGGTATTTATTTAGTTATGTTCACTGCTCTGCTATCTTTCATAAATTTAAATCTGCACGGGCTTCTTTGCATTGAAATGAAGTCGGTATATTTCGACTACCAATTCCTTTCGAGGTCAAAATGTCAACTCAAAATGGCAGATTTCAGTATCAATGGAGTGATGTGACGTTATCGAGCTACAACACGTGCTTTATCATCCAGACAAGTTCAAATTATGATTACTAAAATGTATTTCAGAAGTTCTAGGCTACAATAGTATTTTTGTAGTACGGGATAGGTTGGCCTACATGTGTAATGTGCATTTATCTGCTATCAGTTGAAAAATGGAAGGCTAACTTTTGGGGTGGTGGTGCTGATTAAATGAACCCTGCACCCTCTAACCATTGCCAGTGTACAAGAGATGCCGGATTATTTGCCTTGGTCTGTGATACTCTACAGTTAGCAAATAGCAATGTTATACACAATACAGGAAGGTGGTATCCGCAATACTTACGAGAAGGAATTTTCTTAAATACTGTCTTGGCCATAAACTCCTGAAATCGGTGCGCATAGAACCCAGGTCTGTGAACTGACACCGTATCCTAGAACATTCCAAAAAAGAAAATAGAATTTAGTACCCTGTATTGATTTATAAAACTTACTCTCGGTTTTCTATACAACAATGTTCTCTTGGTGTTCTCGAACATTGTGGACAGACTTGGTTAGATTTAATAGCACTCATGAAAGCTAAACATTTTCTCAAAGTCTATATTGACACAGAATTTACAGTATGGGATTCGACCTACACAATTCAACACAAATTAGTCTTTTCAAGACGATTAAAGTAATGACGATGTCGATTTGAGCTTACCCCGTCGTGTATCATGGCCTTCCATGTATGTTCTAGTTTCTTCTTCAGCCGATAGCTCTGCAAGATGTCGATGATTCCTACGAAGAGTAGTAACCTCTCCCCTCTCGAGTTACGGGCAGGGATGCCGCCAGAACTGAAACACGAACAAGTCTTGTGACACACTAAACAGGCATATTCGGTATCCCAACTGATCGGCATCTCATATAAATCTTTTTATCAAAACAATAATTATTGGAAGAGAGGATGCCCAGGTGAATATATGAAAAAAAGATCGAAGGAAGAAGAAGAAGACGGGGAAGACCACGGAAGAGATGGAAGGAAAAGATTGCTGAAGACCTACAGACGAGAGGAGAGAACTGGGAGCAAGTAGAGGAAGTACGATTGTGGGAAGATAGAAAGAGGTGGAAAAATTTGGTTGTGGAACCCAAGCTGACCCTGCCAGAAGCAGGAAACGGCAATGGATTATGATGATGACGATGAATAATGATAAATATAGCATAATCACTCTTTGAGAAACACAAACATCTCTAAAGATGACTACGCTACAGCAGGTGGCTCGATTACTTACGGTACGTCGTCCTCCTCATCGATGGGCTCGGCCTGGATAGACAAGCACTACTCACGGCATGTGAAATGCAAGATACACCTAAAGTGACAAGAGTGGTAACTACTCTCGGTACGTCGTCCTCCTCGTCTATGGGCTCGGACTCGGCCTGGATAGACAAGCATTACTCACGGCATGTGAAATGCAAGATACACCTAAAGTGACAAGAGTGGTAACTACTCTCGGTACGTCGTCCTCCTCGTCTATGGGCTCGGACTCAGCCTGGATAGACAAGCACTACTCACGGCATGTGAAATGCAAGATACACCTAAAGTGACAAGAGTGGTAACTACTCTCGGTACGTCGTCTTCCTCGTCTATGGGCTCGGACTCGGCCTGGATAGACAAGCACTACTCACGGCATGTGAAATGCAAGATACACCTAAAGTGACAAGAGTGGTAACTACTCTCGGTACATCGTCCTCCTCGTCTATGGGCTCGGACTCGGCCTGGATAGACAAGCACTACTCACGGCATGTGAAATGCAAGATACACCTAAAGTGACAAGAGTGGTAACTACTCACGGTACGTCGTCCTCCTCGTCTATGGGCTCGGCCTGGATAGACAAGCACTACTCACGGCATGTGAAATGCAAGATACACCTAAAGTGACAAGAGTGGTAACTACTCACGGTACGTCGTCTTCCTCGTCTATGGGCTCGGCCTGGATAGACAAGCACTACTCACGGCATGTGAAATGCAAGATACACCTAAAGTGACAAGAGTGGTAACTACTCTCGGTACGTCGTCTTCCTCGTCTATGGGCTCGGACTCGGCCTGGATAGACAAGCACTACTCACGGCATGTGAAATGCAAGATACACCTAAAGTGACAAGAGTGGTAACTACTCACGGTACGTCGTCCTCCTCGTCTATGGGCTCGGACTCGGCCTGGATAGACAAGCACTACTCACGGCATGTGAAATGCAAGATACACCTAAAGTGACAAGAGTGGTAACTACTCACGGTACGTCGTCCTCCTCGTCTATGGGCTCGGACTCGGCCTGGATAGACAAGCACTACTCACGGCATGTGAAATGCAAGATACACCTAAAGTGACAAGAGTGGTAACTACTCTCGGTACGTCGTCCTCCTCGTCTATGGGCTCGGACTCGGCCTGGATAGACAAGCACTACTCACGGCATGTGAAATGCAAGATACACCTAAAGTGACAAGAGTGGTAACTACTCACGGTACGTCGTCCTCCTCGTCTATGGGCTCGGCCTGGATAGACAAGCACTACTCACGGCATGTGAAATGCAAGATACACCTAAAGTGACAAGAGTGGTAACTACTCTCGGTACGTCGTCTTCCTCGTCTATGGGCTCGGACTCGGCCTGGATAGACAAGCACTACTCACGGCATGTGAAATGCAAGATACACCTAAAGTGACAAGAGTGGTAACTACTCACGGTACGTCGTCCTCCTCGTCTATGGGCTCGGACTCGGCCTGGATAGACAAGCACTACTCACGGCATGTGAAATGCAAGATACACCTAAAGTGACAAGAGTGGTAACTACTCACGGTACGTCGTCCTCCTCGTCTATGGGCTCGGACTCGGCCTGGATAGACAAGCACTACTCACGGCATGTGAAATGCAAGATACACCTAAAGTGACAAGAGTGGTAACTACTCACGGTACGTCGTCCTCCTCGTCTATGGGCTCGGACTCGGCCTGGATAGACAAGCACTACTCACGGCATGTGAAATGCAAGATACACCTAAAGTGACAAGAGTGGTAACTACTCTCGGTACGTCGTCCTCCTCGTCTATGGGCTCGGACTCGGCCTGGATAGACAAGCACTACTCACGGCATGTGAAATGCAAGATACACCTAAAGTGACAAGAGTGGTAACTACTCACGGTACGTCGTCCTCCTCGTCTATGGGCTCGGCCTGGATAGACAAGCACTACTCACGGCATGTGAAATGCAAGATACACCTAAAGTGACAAGAGTGGTAACTACTCTCGGTACGTCGTCTTCCTCGTCTATGGGCTCGGACTCGGCCTGGATAGACAAGCACTACTCACGGCATGTGAAATGCAAGATACACCTAAAGTGACAAGAGTGGTAACTACTCACGGTACGTCGTCCTCCTCGTCTATGGGCTCGGACTCGGCCTGGATAGACAAGCACTACTCACGGCATGTGAAATGCAAGATACACCTAAAGTGACAAGAGTGGTAACTACTCACGGTACGTCGTCCTCCTCGTCTATGGGCTCGGACTCGGCCTGGATAGACAAGCACTACTCATGGCATGTGAAATGCAAGATACACCTAAAGTGACAAGAGTGGTAACTACTCTCGGTACGTCGTCCTCCTCGTCTATGGGCTCGGACTTGGCCTGGATAGACAAGCACTACTCACGGCATGTGAAATGCAAGATACACCTAAAGTGACAAGAGTGGTAACTACTCACGGTACGTCGTCCTCCTCGTCTATGGGCTCGGACTCGGCCTGGATAGACAAGCACTACTCACGGCATGTGAAATGCAAGATACACCTAAAGTGACAAGAGTGGTAACTACTCACGGTACGTCGTCCTCCTCGTCTATGGGCTCGGACTCGGCCTGGATAGACAAGCACTACTCATGGCATGTGAAATGCAAGATACACCTAAAGTGACAAGAGTGGTAACTACTCTCGGTACGTCGTCCTCCTCGTCTATGGGCTCGGACTCGGCCTGGATAGACAAGCACTACTCACGGCATGTGAAATGCAAGATACACCTAAAGTGACAAGAGTGGTAACTACTCACGGTACGTCGTCCTCCTCGTCTATGGGCTCGGACTCGGCCTGGATAGACTCCATGGCGGTCGAGTGCGCCACCAGCCGCTGCCGGTTGATGGACTTGGACCGGTTGAGCGCGACCGCGCCGGCTCGTTCGGGCTCGTCCGCCTCCTCGCTGATCGAGTCCATGCGTTGAGTACGACGCTCCTCCTGAAACCAGGTCACACGTCGGTCAGAACTTACAACCTTGCCGGTGGAAGCACTTAAAGCCTGGCTATACGCCACTACACTGTCTTGAGATAGTGCCAATAAATAAATACATTTCTAGGTCTGTTTTAGTCTACCCACTCAGACACAAGCATTGATATTTATTGACCACTCAAAATAGACTAGATGCATTCTGGTGGCAAGAAAATAAACTATTATGAAGAGGAGTTTAGCTGTCAATTGCTCATTGTTAATTTTATCAATGGCAGCATAAGGAGGTTGCTTAGCTGCGCTATCTGTGTTAGTTTGAGTCCTATGTTACAAGAACTGATTTTCAGTGGGAGCCTGTATAGAATGCTGCAAACTATACCTACATGCTATAATTCTCAGACAGTCCCTGAGATTAGTATCAAAATTAGCTATTCACCTGCCTTTTCCAGGTTTGTATGAGTCATGTAGGCCTACATGTGTTCGTTCAAAGAGAAAGGGAAACTACTTACGGCTTTGTCTCTGGCTGCTTGATCTAGATTATGAACCCCAACAAGTAAACTGTAGTCCATTATTTTAAAACTCTCCAATACCTGCAAACAGATCGAAAACATCGAAGTAAAGAAATGTTCCAGTTCACCTTGAATCTAGTGCGGTATGTTTTCAAAGCAAACACCAAATCTTACGATTTGTTAGCGCAAGGTACTTGGAACTAAACTTGAGATTGGTTATTTTGTTTACCTGTTCACGGGCTAGAATTAAAAGAGATGCCCAGACTGTGCCCGGCTTATGTACGATACAATGAAATAATAAAGTTGGGGTTTACTACAACTATTAGGAATTATTGCACCAGTAGAAGAAATGTGTTTTATTAACAGGGGCAGGTAATTTAAAAAGAAAAGGAAAAATCATTTTTTTTTTCTAGTGGAGAGAACTATTCCAAATTTTTGTGTAAGCTGGATCTGTTCAATTGGATTTTTTTACCAATTGTTGAGCAAAGTCTTGTGAAGAGTACGAATACTTGCCATACAGTCCCGCTGTATCGTCTTGACTAGCGCAGAGTACGTGTCTCCCTCAAGCCCGATACCCTCCGGGTGATGCTCCATAAAGTCCAGATCTTTGTACGTCGGAGATTTCTTCTGCCGCTCGCTTTTGTTTGCCTGGTAAACAATATTATTCATACACGACACATTCACGATGGAAAATGAACACTGGTTTATTCAAGGGAGTCAGTTTCTTCCTAACCTAGGGTTACATTTAAGTTAAACATTTTTTTACTTTTAAACAGGATAGGGTATTTCTAATATTAGAATGTTAGTTTAGTTTAGTTTTAGTTTAGTTTTGTTTTGTTTTAGTTTAGTTTAATTAAAACGTTAGCATAGTATTTAGTGTTTAGAAGGCTCTTCGCGGCACAAGATTTCTAAGGATTTTAAGTGTTTTAGCACAATGTTTGCTAGCGTCGACGCCGTTTCTTGTCAAAACTTTTAATTTTTTTTCTTTTTTTTTTTTTATGATGACAAGAATAGACAATTGTCAATTCACAATAATAATATTTTTTTTTTATATCTGCTCCCTGTGTCCAACAATGAAGTCGGGTAGGGGATAGGAATAAAAATAATAATAGTAATAATAATAATAATAATAATAATATTAATAATAATAATAATAATAATAATAATAATGATAAAAATAATAATAATAATAATAATAATAATAATAATAATTTAATAATAATAATAATAATAATAATAATAATAAGAACCGAATGAAACTACCTTTTGCCTTACGTCTTGCATTTACAGACTTTGGTTTTATATTCGAGTTCTGAACATAGGCCTATAGATCTGCAATGCCAAAAAATTACAATATGTCATTTTTTGGTGTTACTTTTTAATCAAACCCATCTTTGGAACATACATTACTCTAGTTCTATGTGCGTCGTCTCAACCAATCACGTACCTTCCTCTTACACGTGGACCCCTTCAAGTCGTACTTCTGATGGAGACGTACAGTCGACGGTAAAAGGTTGTTCATTGCAACGAGGCGGACATTCTTGCTATTGCACTGGTAACAATAAAGCCCAAAGAACTTTGGTAATAAAGTTCTAGGATTTTGATTCAAATTCTGAAACAAAGAAATTATACAAAATATGAAGAGAATGCAGATACACACACACACACACACACACCCAGGCACAGCGCAGCACATTCATTCAGATTAGCCAATACTGTAATAATAATACAGTAAACCCTCATTAATACGAACATCAAGGGACCCAAAAATCGTCAGTTAATAATATATAAATTCGCAATATCGCAAAAATGTCGAAATTCAATAGTACCAGCCAAAATAAACGTATCTACAAACAATCAATGTTTTCCAATGGATAGTAGCGCGCGGGTATGATGTTTTGTGCGCGCATAGTAGGCGGACTAAGCGGGCACGTTGCAGTGAGCAAGCCACGCCCCTCAACAGCTGTAAGGGCTTGCGCGCGCATCCGATCGCGCCTGCGGGCGGTGGAGGGGGAAGGGAAAACCAAGCAGCAACAAAACAAGTAGCTGCCTGTGACGACGTACGCTCGGCGGACAAAAATCTTGATACCTGCGCCTACTCTGCGAGTTGAACTCTCGGACACATTATTTTGTTTGTGCGGTTTCAAAATTATTAGTTCGTATTAAACAACGAACATTATGCATAAGTACCACCCAGGGGATAAATAATTAGTTCGTATTAGGGATGACTTCGGATATCCGGAAACCGGTTCGGAACCGGTTCCCAATTGCAATCCGGTTCCATTTTTTGGAACCGGTTCTATTTTTATCTAATGCTGTCGGTACGACACTGGTAAAAGCGCGCAGCGAGCCACCACAATCGTCGCCGCCGGTGTCGTCTGCTAATGTAGGCTGACCGGTTGACCCACCCCTACTGCCCGCCAGTAGCTCTTTGTCTTTCGTGCCGCAAACAACGTGAGTGATTAGTTCACACTTGACAATGAGTGCTTCAAGTAGGGCCTATGTTAAACGAAGGGAAATCCACTATGCTTAGTGTGGCATAAATATTATGTGATATAAACAAAATTAAAATGTTAGAACCGGTTCTGAACCGGATCCGGCGCGGGAGGATCCGGTTCTGAATAATTAGATCCGAAGTCATCCCTAGTTCGTATTACGTATTATGCGAAATTCGTTATATCCGTTTTATTTAACATTGAGTGTCCTATTTACGCGGGCTGGGTCTTGCTTACTGTTCGTATTATCTGAGAATTCGCACTAACCGAGTTCGTTTTACCGAGGGTTTACTGTAATAATATAGGCCTAGGGCTTCTACACAAATTGACAAATTTTCTTCATTGTCACTTCATGTACAGTATAGTCGGTATGCAATATGCACAATGAAATGCAAATTCATAATGTTCAACTTTTTTTTTTTTTTATCTATGTATGAAAATCGCATAATGATAGTAGACCTAGCTACACTAGACATTTTACAAACATGAGGCCTTTTCATTAAGAAGACTGCAGTAAAGAAGAATACAAAAACTTGTCCCGAGTTAGCTTACAAAAACTGTCTCTTTGTCTCCGAGAGCATGTATAGGCCTATGTTTTAACTTTTTTGTTTATCATTTGCTTTGTCAAGCTTGCTTTAATTGATGTGTCATTGTGCTACCATAATGATTAATGAACGTAGGCTTGTAAGCATGGCTTGCATGCACACATTGAAGGCCAAATTGATTGGTCTCAGTAGGCCTATCACCATTTATCCAAATTGGAAGGCCACTTAAAATATAATCAACCTTCTATAAAGGAAACTAACTGTAGGCAAAAGGTCGAACATTTTGATTAGCATTTCCTATTTGCACATAAAATGGCAGACTTTGTTCAAGAAATACTTACCCAACACATACAAAATTACCCTAGTAAACCTACAGGGTTGCCACAGAAAATATTTATAGTCATCAATTATATTATGAAAATGAATATGTATCACATTTATTGAAATACTAATTATGCAAACTTTTTGGAAATAAATTTTATAAAAAATAAAAGTTACCGGTACCGTTCATATTAAACCAGGCTAAGGCAAAAGGGTTGTCTCTGTCTCACTATAAAAACCACAAATTTAAAGTATTTTGGTAATATATCTCAAGAATGCTACACAATATTACAAATCTGCTAAATGGCCAAATTGTGGATTTGTAGGAACTAAAAAATCTGGATTAAAATATTTTTATTTTTCATCGTTGCGGTATCTGGTAATTAGGCCTAGAAATTAGTTATTATTACCAATAGCAACTGTAGGCTTAATGATTTAAATATTTATAATTTTTTAAACCTAGTTTTTAGTTCTTACGAAACCACAATTCCAGCCTTTATGAGACCCTTTTTATATTGAGTGGACGTTCTCGATATAATATGAGAAAACGTTAATTTTGAGCGGTTTTTATAGCGGGACAAACCTTTATCGTTAGGGGTTAAGTCCAAATGTTACCACGTACCATATAATATCCTGGCAGCAGCTTCTGAAGGAACTCCCCCTCCTTGTGTTGAACGGTCTTGATGATGAACTCGTCGTCTTCCGTGAGATAAAAGATGGAGCCGCTCGCTCCGGGGTTGCTCAGCTCGCGTAACGGAGCGCTGCACATTGATATCTGCAACACACGAGCCAACAGGTCAGCACAAACAGAATGCATCTAGGTACGTAGTAACTAAGGCTGGGCGTCGACATCGATTAATCGATTAATAATCGATGTCGGTGACGATTTTCGACATCGATTTTTTTTTAAATTGATTTTTTCGTCAATTAATTAAATAACTAATCAATTGTCAATTTTTGTGGTTTCCCGTAAAAAAGGTAAATTCACTTCAACGGGATAATTTTACATTTCAATTAAAAATTGTTGTCACGCGAGAGCACCCCCCCCCCCCCCCCCCTTCCGGCCACGTAATCTTTGAGATGGGACTTCTCTCCTGTCTGTGTTTGTGTTCCCGCCACCTGTTGACGACATCGCGTAATATGCAGTCGGCAGCGCGGGCGAGAGGGGTTGGCGCTTGGCCGACGGAGAGGCAACGATCGCCGGGAAGCGAGTCCGTGCGGGCCCGCATTAGTGGTCGTAGAACATATGATTTGCAGCAAACAAATATTGCTCCATTTAACAGGTGACAAAGTTTTTTTTATTAATAATTGATTAATTTATTATCAATTTAACAAAAAACGATGTCGATTATTTGCTTTTCGATGTCGATGTCGAAAATATTCCGACATCGCGATTTGACATCAATTATTTGTCGTTGATGTCGATGTTGTCGATTTACATCGATGCCCAGCCTAAGTAGTAACTTAATTTAAAATTAGAACTAAAAATTAAATAACTGTGTCTTTAACCATATAAATATATATATAGGCCCTACACAAATTTAATATACAAGAATTTAAGAAAAATTAAACAAATAGGTTTATTTTGAAGGGAATAGACTACCTACAATTAAACTTACCAAAAAGTCATCTGGTTGGATTCCAAATAAGTCTCTAAAGTAACGAAACGCAATAGGCGCGTAAGTTCTGAATCGAAACTCGCTGTAGTGATGTGCTGGAGTGTGATTTGAGCCTGTTAACAGAATTACAATGTGTGGGTTTAATTTGTACACAACTATTATAGCCTAACATTAACAATCAAGAGGGCCTACTTTAACTCTTCTTTTTGACCTTTACATTTTTGGTAACAAAGTATACATGTAGCCTAGAGGTTTGTTGTTTTCGATCACCATATTGCATTACTCAAATGTGTTTAGTTTCGGAATGCTAAATGTAATCATTTAAGCAAGTTCCAACCAACCAAGATAATATTTTGGCAATAAAAGGAAATCTTAAATAGAGAATGGTTGCTTAAAGAGTAAGAAAAACCAGATGATATAGCCTGAGACGATATAAGATTCCAACCCCACACCCCCCTTACCCCTTAGATGCAATAGAAACACACTATGGAGTTTTGTATTTATTAAAATAATTACATAGAACCAATAATAATACATTTTGTACCCATGCATGTCCAGATATCAGAGCTGGATGCCAGAGGCATGTTCCATACCACAATCAACATCATATAGGCCTACATACACCAAGAGCACAATGTAGAAATACAACTTTCTTGCCAGTAAAATTGTTGTATCTTTTATGCAAAGCAAATGGTAGTATGACAGAATAGGCAATGCATAAAAGATTGCAAATAAAGAAATTTAGCACCAAACTGAAAATTGCCACTTTGCTGCAAACACAAATCTAGCTTGAAGTCTCGATTTAAATACTGTACATAAACACATGCAAAAAGCTGGCTCAACCATCAACGCATTTGTGAAACAACCGAATCCGAAACCCGTTTTGGACAAAGCGGGATCTCATTCAATTAAACCAGCCTGAGATTTCAGCTTGTTTGTGCTTTCTGGAGCAAACAACAAATCAATGCGATAGTTCACCAATTGGTTTCAATTAGGGATGACATCGGGTACTCGGGTACCCGACTCCTCTTGTACCCGACTCTATTTTCTAGGAGTCGACTCCTTCAAACATCCGTTGCTGTGTGTAAGTGTATCATGTATTGGCGGTCTGTTACCCTTTCTGTTTCCCTTTCCCTCCAATATTCACCTAATATTACAAATCAGTAATAAAAAAAACAATAAAGAATTGTACTTTACTGCCAAATCACATTTTTTTGCTCCCGCCTGGAACACACGCAGCCCGCCGAGGGTGTTGCATTGCAACATTGGTTAAAATTAATTATCGCTTTTACTTTATCTTTTTGTCGTTCGAGGAGTCGACTCCTACCCGACTCCTAAGGCCCAGGAGCCGAATCCAATATTTACTACTCGATGTCATCACTAGTTTCAATCTAGTAAGCCCACCCAACGCTGATTGATATGCATAGCTTCTTCTTAGTTCTTACCCTACTATGTTAAGGCCAATAGGTTAAACAGAAAAAACTTTCAATTTTGATATCTATACAATATCCCAATAGAGCCAATTACCTATTTAACAACAACATTGCACATTTTCTCTAAATACATTTTCAATGTGTACAATAATGTATTTGGTTTTCTATATGCCACCAAAAACTTTTCTTTCTTGATAAGTAACTTGAACTTGAACGGAAAAAAGTGAACTAATTTAGCCTATTTGCAGCTGCATATTTTTACCAATACATAAATTAAACATGCAAAATTGTGGCACTATACTGCAATTGTCAAAAAATGTTGAGGCAAGATTAGGAATTTTAATCTGACCAATATTTCATAATTGGTGTATCTTTTCTCTAGTATTTGTATCAAATCTGGTTGTATTAGCATCACATTTGCACATGGGTGTCGAGTCGATATTGGAAACAAACATTGTATTGCATTGTGAGTGGTCTACATAATGTTCAGATCTTATCAGCACTCAGAAGTTGACCTTAAAACCTATTTCTAATGTAGTTAAATATGATAAGATAACATTGATAAAGTGGGAGTATTGTATACCAATAAATACCTCACATTCCAATGATAAAGCTGCTGTAATAGATAACACACAAAAGCACCACAGAGAAAGCATTAAGAGTAAACTCCACATCACCCAGGCGCTAGGCACAAATATAGCCGGGATGCCTGAATAGTGCAGACAGTATTGGTTGCTGTAGGTCTACTGTCACTCAACCAAATTGACATCATTTTATGTATTTATTTATTTAATGTCTATCCTATTCAGTTATAAAAACTGATTTACAAAGGAGGACCTTAAATAAAACTAAGCTATCATGGCATCCAGTACAAATAATGTAGACCTGTAACATTCATGAGCCTTTTGGTTTACTATCATTGGTATTCCAGAGCTACAATAGCTGATTTTAAAAGCCATCAATGAAATAAAAAATGGGACACCAAAGACAAATTTTGTTTCAAAGCCTATATTTTTTTAAATTGCTAGACTGATATGATAGAACCTAACGATTTGTTGGTTCAACTTGCACATGTGTTTGTCTAGATGATGTCAAAACCCCTAAGCTCTCAGCAGAAGAGTACAATCCAGTACACGTACATTTGCCAACTATTAATAGAATGAGAGTAAACCTATTACCAAAGTAGGCCTATTCGCCTGTGAAAAGAAACAACACGCTCCAAGCAGACAAAATGAGAAGCGCTAGGGTGAGGTCGTTGTCAAGATTCGCAGGCGCGCTAGGAATGTTACACATCTTCACTTACCACGTTCTAGCCGTTATTGTATTGATTTTTATGGTTTAACTTATATGACAATATTTAGTTGGCATATTATGGGTTGTAAAGATGGTTTCAAAATAATATACATAATAGTTAACTTGTTATTACAATTCACGCATCGGAGATGGACAGCTCTAGAAAATTGTTTTGTTTTCTCAGACTCAATTGGCAAAAAATTAATGATCGGATGTGTTCGAGAGTTCTCCAAACATACGTAGCAGCCTTTGTAAACAATAACAAAATAACCTGTCTACATAGAAAGTGCACTGAATGCAAATTCGTAGCATGCACTAAAATGCAAGGTGCGAATTTTCACAGCCCAACCGCACGCCGAGACTACATATATCCAAGGTTATATTTGTAAAACAAATCGTTATTTATGGATGTTTATCGTATATGAATGGCTCACGGGTCTTCTACATTGGTACAGGCTTTCACTTTCACATACATATATATCGACAGTACTGGCTGCTTAGATTTTAATATAATTAATAAAAACCGTTGTTACGCATATAGTAGGCCTAGCTATGTTAAGTTGCCTCCACCGACCTCATCGTAGCTGCCATCACTCATATTCTCGCGGCGACAGTAACGCTATCTCTTGACAATTTTATAGGCGTATAGAACACACCAAAACTTCTGCACTATTCAGTGGACATACATAGGCGATGCACAACGCATTAGCTTACATCTTGCCGTTCCATGTAAATAATAAAAAATGTCAAAAGAAAAGAAAAAGCACGACAGACAGAGGAAGAGTAAACATACTAATTCTACCTTCTGATGGGAAGTTTGTGGTTTCTACTGTCATAAAATCCTGCATTAACAAATCTCGTTCAGGTTTAGATGCTAATCCGCCCACTGCATGCTGGATTCCGAGTTGAATTGAACCCATAATCTGGGTTGTAACGATCTGAAACACAAATAGGTTTGTTAAGAACTGAACTAAACTAAACTATACCAGTTAGTCTAACTATATGCCTTATAGACTCTATCTAGGAAGCATTCCTCATTAAACGGAAATGTGTAAATAACTGTAGGGTCTGCACTACATTTTAAATTTAGGCAGATGTCAATAGAATAGTTGTCTTCAGTGGTCATCCCTCATCAGTCATCCATTATTTCAGGTAGGCCTATGTATGTAAGTGTAGGCTATGGCACCTAAAAAGTGTGACAAATTTGTAATGAAATATAAGTGAAATTATTCCCTTTTAAGTCTAACGTGTGAAGTTGTATGACCTGGTGAAATTTCATGCTCGTACTAATTGCGAATGAAACATCTATCTATATTATCCTAGCTACAATAGCAGGTATATAGTATTATGAACTTGGCTAAATAATTGGCATTAGAAAGTCTCACCTTCTTGTAAGTGATTTCTCCTCCGACTAGAACTCTCCGGTGTCCGATTTTTCTTTCCCTCTCCGATTTGTGGCGGGAAATACCCGTTGGTGTTTTGGGACCACTGGAAACATCTCTTGATGCAGCTGTCATCTATTGGATAAATAGTATGGATTAGTTCTTCACAGTTATATGGGCCTATACTATGGGTTATATACTAGCACTTGTTTGCTATTTTTTAAATGAATGTCAGAACTTGTTTTACATTGTTCCCTTGTGCAAAGTAGCCTATAGTAGATTAATCATAAAATTGCAGAAATAAACCATAGGCTACAAGGATAGCCTTCACCCACTGAAAAGTATGCATAATTCTCATTACGAACCATGAGAGAAGTATATTTTGTAGTTGGTTGACCAATTTACTGTCAACTTATATGCAAAAACGTGACTGTATTTGGGCATGCAAAGTTTCAAATTGGACTTTTTAGTTGCACCAAAACTGTGGCCTCTTTTAGGGCTTATGATTATTTTATCTAAGATTTTAATCAACTCTTTACAGGCATAGGTCTTGTAAAGGTCAAGTGTAGTTTTCTCAATGGCCTTAATGTTGACTTTGAGCAGAATTAAAAAAACGTGACGTAAATTTGGACTGGTGCAATAGGCCTGTCCCTTTTAGAATAAAGCTAGCCTAGGGTAGGGGGCCTAGGCTTATACAGTAGGCCTAATCTTTGCTTATACCTAGGCCTAGACATGGCGAGTCATTACTGTCACTCATGGATTACAGGCTGGCCAAAAAAGCTAGGCTAGGCCTACCAGTACTATCTCTAAAAATTGTTCTTTGTTTCCTCCCACTGCCTAGGCCTTAGGTTTGATGTCAGTCAGTGCAATTTTCTAATACTAGGCCTAGGCCTACATCAATGGAGGGCTGTAGAAGGAAAGTTCCTTCAAAGTTATATGTAGGCCCTGGCCCAGGCCTACTGTCAATGTCAAACCAATGCAAGACCAGCAACTAGGCCTAGGCCTTATGATGCATGGTCTCGTCCTAAACCCATAAATAGGGACTAATCTGGGTCTAGATGAGCCTAGGGTCCAGAGTAGGCCTAGGCCTAGCTAGGATTACAATGAGGCCCATCCATAGAACCATTGGGACTAATGTTCTAGGGGTAGGCCTAGGCCTAGCCTAGCCTACCCTAGACCCTGATAGGCCTAGACAAGGTTTCTTACGTCTAAAGGCGGAGGAATTCCAGATCTCTCCTTATCTGAAAAGAAAAATAAGAGCATTAGTATTCTGAAGGCATTACACAGGTGTAAGCAGCGGGCAAATGAGCCTAAGGCATTTACAAAAAGTGCGGTTCCACGCCCACTTGGCCTCTATACAAGAGATCTGCCAAGACGTCAATCGACCACCGAGTTGGGCACAGACATGCTAGCCTATAATCTAGAATACTTTCGGCTATATGAAACAAAAATTACTAAAAGATTAAAAGGTAAAGATTGTTATTTTTACCATCTTCTTCACTTTCATCTCCTTCCATGGTTGCCCTATCGTCCATATTCCTCATGTGAAAAGAAGTTCCTGCTACTTGTATGGCATCGACACAGTCTCCTGAAGCCATTTTGGATTTCAATCTTTCACAGACACCCACTTGTTTTCGGTTAAATATTTACGCATTTAAACAATATTATCACAAATAACATGACACATAAAATATATTTATCACTTCGCATTTACAACCGGCGATAGTTTTATTATCTAAATAATGTTTAGGCCTTTTTTACGATACGACATTACATGACGAAAGGGATTTCCTACTTGATACAAAATCAGCAGACACGTAGTTCACTCTGGCGTTGATTCAGTCAAATACCTTAATAGGAATAGCTTCGCTATTAATACGATCGACTGGTACCATTTAACATGTAAGGTGGCGGCGACACAGTTTGCAGCGCTCCTGGCGGCGCGGAGTAACCCTAAGCCAAGGCCGTCTAGATAATATATCGCTTCGAAGGCCCCGGCGCGAGGCGGCGAGGGTATCACGAAGGCCCCGCCTAAGCCCGCGAATTCAAATCTGCTGCTAGAGAACTAGCATTTTCAGATAAAGTTTCATCAAATACTTACATACAAACACTGATTTTACCATAACTTACTATTTGTAAAATTTTTTAAACCGTTCATGATGATCCTTTTTGTTTCAGTAATGCATATCATGTTCTACAATCTCGTACAATATGATATGTAACTTTGTTATGGAAGTACGACATTCCATATTTAACTAAGTTCTTATTCACAGCATGATCATAAGTTTTCATGAGTCTCTGTGGATAGCAAAGATTGGCAGTGCTCGTGTCTAACAAATAAATATTAGATGGCCAGATTATATGCCGGCCAGCGGCCACAAACTTCAAAACAACATAAAGAACGTGCGTAGAATCAGCTGTTGGGGATGAGGAGCATGGAAATAAACGAAGCAGAGCATAGGTTCTACTTCGACAACAAATGTGTATTTACATGTACTGCAATGAGGAGATGATCTGGTAATAGGCGTACATTATGGTTTTAATAAAACAATGAATAAATTGCTAACAAAGGAAAATATCAGATTCAGGAAGGCAGGGAAAAATTTTCTCCCTGTAGGCCTAGGCCTACCATGGGCTTATTATTGCCTGCCCTATACTGGTTGTGGAATTTCGATAAAATTTTGGTGAGTTAGTGTATGAACGCCGCTAAGGTTTCTGAATGATAACCCCCCCCCCCCCCAACCCCTACCCCCACTGAGACACCAACATGCAATAATGCTATTCTAAACCATTCAGCCGATTGCGATACAATTTTGGGAAGTTAGTGTATACGCGCCCGCTAGGGTTTCTGAATGATTACCACCCCCTCCCAGCCCCCCTCACCCCCCACCCTCACTGAGACACCAATATGCAATAATGCTTTCCTAAATCATTTATCCGACTGCGATACAATTTTGGTGAGTTAGTGTATGCACGCCCGCTAAGGTTTCTGAATGATTACAACACCCCTCAAACCCCCCTACCCCCACTGAGCCGCCAACATGCAATAATGTGATCTATTATTATTCATTCGATTGCAATAAAACTTTGGTAGGTTATTGTGCGCACGCCCGCGAAGGTTTCTGAATAGGTACAACCCCTCCCCCCCCCCCCCCCCCCCCTTTGTGTACCAACAGACGGAAAAATATATTGTGTCTCAAAAAACACTTCAATAAACAGAGTGAAAACATAAACACTTTATTTCTTTCAGTGGCATTGCAACGCATGCCGGGTTTGCTAGTTGTAATTAAATTAACCCTTTTATTTATACATCCACGTGAAAAAGTTAGTGACTCATAATCATATAGGCCAGGCCTACGGTACGATCACATAAGGGATGTGTACGATACGATAAGTGTCCAAAAGTAGTGTCAACTAATCACCGGTACCTAAAATTCCCACCAAAATCGCATTTGTTTAGAGTGAATTAACTCGTTCTTAAAACTATCCGTTATACTATTTAAAATACGTGTTTGGTGGTTTTACAATACTACAGCTTAGTCAAAGCTACTATTATTAATATAAAATGTGTCTTAATCTTATTTCACCCGTAATCGTGTGTCAAATCGAGCTTACTCGGCATACAAATTGCATGCTAGCTCCCGCGATGAACGTTGTTGGTACTCCGCGCCGCCTCAGCGCTAGTGTCCTCCGACACTAGCGCTGAGGCGGCGCGGAGTACCAACAACGTTGTCGCTGTCGCCATGATTTCCTGCGAGTCGATCGTATTATTATTGCTACGGTATTTGATTCAGTCAACTGTGAAGTGAGACAAAAGCGCGATCTCAGTTGCGCGAAATGCACGATGAACTAATCAAAGTGAATCATTTATTTTAATCGTCACCTATGTGCAATCACGTTTATGAAACAAAAAATCCTTGCAATAACTAGCAAAAATTATGAAAGGGAATCTGTTCATCCTAGGCGCCTTAAACTTGCGTGAAATACGTAGTCAATGTATAAATTGTATTATCACACAATTTTCCTTGCAGGCTTCTCCAACTTTCTATAAATAGCCACTTTTTAGAAACATGTAGTGTCTGTATTCTGTGTTGAGAATAAAATTGTCTGAAAATGAAATGAATGAATGTGCTTGTATTTAGTAGCATCCAGTAGCCGTGTGTATATACCGTAAAAAAATTAATTAAGTCGATAATTATCAGGTTCTGTTCCATAATGACAGCCCGACAAAATCCCAAAATCTGTGGTGTGTAACGCAGGCTGGTAGTGGTTTATATATTATGTTAAAACAGATGTAATTGAGATTAATTAGAAGCAATGAAATTAAAATGAATATACTGGTTCTCTTACAAATCGCTACTATAAGATAAGATAAGATAAGATAAGATAAGATAAGATTTTTATTCACCATCAGACCTGTACATGGTACAAATATTGGTTTCCTCAGATTATTTTACAGATATTTACAATTTTATAAACAGCTGGCTGATACAGGGTGCCAGATACTCTATTGGCTAACACATATACAATAATGCAATTTATGGTAAGAGTACAGTAAAATTAGTGCAATAAAATAAAATAAAATAAAATGCTAACATAATCATAATAAGGGCAGGTTGAACCATGAAATGCACAAACAGTATAATACAAGCATAATTATAAAAGATAGCGGCTATACAAAGAGATGCACATATGGTATAATTTTCGAATGGCAGCTCGTCAAATTTCCGTTATTATCTCAAAATCAGTAGTATGTCAGGCAGGTTTGTTTATATATGCTTAAAATTAATTGGAAGGAATCAAATGGAATGAATATAATCAGGTTCTCTTACAAACCAATACTATGTTTGAAATTACATGATTTCCGAATGACAGCCGCATGGTTCATACGTAATTATCTCAAAATCTGTGGTATATCAAGCATGTTCATATATGCTTGAAAAGATGTAATTAAGATTAACAGCAAGGAATCACATTAAATGAATATACTCATGTTCTCTTACAAATCTCTTTATGTGTGACATTATGTACATTTCGAATGACAGCCCGTCAACAGTGATGATTTCAGGCATATCCGCGGCAGTTGTAAATGCCCCCCCCCCCCCCCCCCCCCCCTATCAGATCGAAAAAATCACATGAAGTAATGTAAATTTGCAACAAAAAAAAATGCAAAATACAAGAACATGAGGTATATTTTTCCACTTCATATAGGACGTCTAGGAAATAAATCGATTTCCACGAAAAACTCATCTACATAAATGTTGCAACATTTTATTTTCTATTTAAACGATGTTAGGTAAAGGTAAGAATGGCAAATAGGAATCACCTCATATTCGAAAACTGAAAGGATGGCATCAACAGAGACCGTAACCCCCTCCACCCCTGCCTTTTGTCACGGCGTCAAAAAAAAAGCCATAAAATGAGTTACTAATTTAGCAACACCCCAGATTTTTATCAGCCCCCCCTAGGAAAAATGTCTGAAATCATCACTGCCCGTCAAACTTCCGTAGTTATCTTGAAGTCAGTGGTATGTCACGTAGGTTGGTATAATATGTTAAAACAGATGTATTTCAGTAATTGAGATAAATTAGAAGGAATGAAATTAAATGAATATACTCTGGTCCTCTTACAAATCGATACCTATACTATGTTTGAAATTACGTAATTTCCGACATTAGGCCTACGTAATTTAATTATAAGGTCAGCCCGTCACACTTCCGTAATTAGGCCTATGTCAATATCTGTGGTATGTCACGCAGGTTTGTTTATATATACTTAAAAACAGATGCAATTGGGATTAATTGGAAGGAATGAAATTAAATGAATAAACTCAGGTTCTCTTACAAATCGATACCTATACTATGTTTGAAATTACGTAATTTCCGAATGACAGCCGTTGGTTCTTACGTAACTATCTCAAGATCTGTGGTATATTACGCAGGTGTGTTCATATATTCTTAAAAAAGATATAATTGAGATTAAAAGGAAGTAATCATATTAATTGAATATACTCATGTTCTCTCACAAATTGCTAGTATATGTGTGACATTATGTAAATTTCGAATGACAGCCCGTCAAACTTCCGTAATTACCTTGAAACCAGTGGTATGTCACGTAGGTTTGTTTATACATTCTTAAAACATATGTAATTGAGATTAATTAAAACGAATTAAATGAAAAAAATATACTCAGGTTCTCTTACAAATCGCTTCTGAGTGACATTACGAAATTTTCGACATTACGTAATTTATTATGTCAGCCCGTCAAACTTCCGTAATTATCTCAAAATGTGTGCTATGTCACGCAGGTTTGTTTATTTGGAAGGAATCAAATGAAATGAATATACTCAGGTTCTCGTACAAATCGAAACTAAGTTTGAAATTACGTGATTTACGAATGACAGCCGCATGCTTTTACGTAATTATCTCAAAATTTGTGGTATGTCACGTAGATTTGTTCATATGCCTAAAGTAGATGTAAATGAGATTAAGATGGAATCAAATTTAATGAATATACTCAGGTTCTCTTACAAGTCGCTACTGTGTGACATTACGTAATTTTCGACATTACGTAATTTATAATGTCAGCCCGGTAAACTTCCGTAATTATCTCAAAATCTGTGGTATGTCACGCAGATTTGTTAATATATTCTTTAAAACAGATGTAATCGATATTAACTCGAAGGAATCAAATTAAATGAATATACTCAAGTTCTCTTACAAATCGATACTTTGTTTGAAATTACGTAATTTCCAAATGACAGCCCTTGAAATGTACGTAATTATCTCAAAAACTGTGGTATGTCACGCAGGTATGTTCATGTATGCTTAAAGTAGGTGTATTTCAGATTAACTCTAATTGATCGATAATATGATATGAGTGACAGGGGAAACTTTCCGTGACATTCTCTTCGAAGTTCCCATTCATTCCCTAGACCTCTCAAAAAAAAAAAATATATATATATATATATTTATAATTGCCTACATTTTTCTACTCACGCTGAGTGATCAAGACCACGAGTTGGCCGAAACGTCTCAGTATATTTATTTATTTGTCTTCTCTTCTCATCTCTATGTTTCTCAAAACGACCTATATCTACTTTCCCAGGTAAGCTGTCGACCTTCTGTGCCTTTTCCATCACTAGAACATGTATATCTTGTTTTGAGTTCCAATTAACTCAGCCATTTTGGCCTCTCCAAGTATACACTATATATAAATAATTAATAAGCCATCATAATTATAACACGAATAATTGTTAATTATCGTAATTTTTTCTGAAATACCATTAGGTCACACGGTCCACACGGTCAACACAGTGGAAATGTAAAGGATGTGGGGGGGGGGGGGGGGGGGTGTACACAGAGCTTTAAAACTACTGTACTGGTTTCTATTGACTGGTGTTGTTTCATTGGTTTAAATACAGATTAACGGAAACAGTTTTACACTCATCTCAAAATTTCATTTCTTTAAACATGAAACCGAAAATATCGAACAAATATTTTTGAAATGATCTCGGGGTACATAACTGCCCAATTGTGACTCTGTCTATCGTAACAATTGGCGAATGGACCGACGTCATTACGTCAAGATTGCAGTATTTTGATTTTTGAACACAATGGGTTTTTAAACTGAGCTCCCTCCCTCCCCCCCCCCCCCCCCCGCCCAAGAATAGGGCTCAGTTAAAACTTAAAACCCCTTCAATTATCTAAAGCGAGCAGTGACAATTGATGCGAGTTACAACCTGTAATCACCATAGCCATAGCAATGGCCGACACAATGGAACACTCATTATTTGCCAACCATATCATTAGACCACGGATCTCATTTAGCGCATCCGGTCATCCCCACCTTTTTCGTTCACGGTACAACCAGCGTTGAAAGTAAACATCTCGATCACAACTTCCAGGAATACGTCAACAACATCCGCTATACTTTTTCATTGGGTGCAACCGGAATGAATGCACATTTTGGATATGACTGTACACTAACGAAAATCTCCGTCAACGCTTTGGTCGCAGCAAAGAAGCCGCTATCGTAGTTGTAACGAATGTTATCATGTTTTGCGTTTATGACATTCGAATTATTGAGTTGATGATGGATGAGGATGAATTTAGAGAAAAATTCGTGCTTTATGTATATGTGGGATTCGAACGCATGTCCTTTGGTTCAGGACCTGCCACTTGGAATATACGAAGCAGATGTGATTCTGCGCACCCGTTTTGCCGCAATCTTTGCTTTACGTAACTGAAATTTTCAAAAATAGTTTCAAACGGCCAACGGATGAAAAAAAACCTTTACAAACATGTTTCTGTACTGGATCCCGTCTGGACCCCGCGGGGTAGAATTTGGTTCACGGTGGCTCTGCCTGTCGTGAGAGGTGACCAAAAGGTCAACGTCGTATGACCTTGACCTAGCTGTCGCGAGTACGTCGTAAAACAACAACAAATAATAAAATAAATAAATAAATAATCGGGACTTTAGGTCATATTAGTATTTAGGTATTTTTTGTTTTCAAATTTCGAATAAATACTACTGGCATATAGGCCTACTGGCATGAAGTTTATATAGATCATTGTCCCTTAATTCAAATGCCAGACTTTTCGAAAAGCAGAATGTATCAATGATTGCAGCTGTACTTGTACATTTACGTCACATCCAGCAACCAATTACTGTGAACTGTTGCATTTCAGTGGCTCAATTGGCGCGAGCTGAGGAGGCGGGTCTCGACCCAGGCTAGTCAGCGAAACTACAATAGCTAATTAAAACCCTAGCTAGCTCTCTGCGCTAGAATGTGGGTCACAATTAGTCGTGTTCTGGGGTCCGCCACTTCTTTCTCAGCTCATGCACTAGCATTGTGTATTGCGCATTACTGTTATTCTTGTAATGTTGTGATATATCCATACTCTGTCAAAACCGGTGTGAACATGTACGGAAATAAAATGTCAAGTATTTCCATGTGCTTACTTAAATCTAATAAAATATATCATTGTGCATATTATTTTCTCCAAAACAAACCGTAGATGATAATATTATGTAGGGTATTGTAACAGTACCCACGCCCTCTTACTACACTGATAGGGCCTAGCTCAGCCGGGAAATAAACCAACACTTAGAAATTTGAGTTGTACTATTAAATTATATTGTATCACATAGACAACGAATGCTCACAGTAAATAACTTGTCACAAATAGGTTTACAGACAATACCAGCTCCAGTTATAGGTGAATCCTTCTTCTAACCTTGGTTTCTCAAGCAGGCGTCCATGGTAGGATTTCCAAGATGTCCTTCATGGTAGGTTGAATTCAGTGGTGGATCGTGTGTAACCGACGCTTCGAAAATCACCGTCCCATTTAACGGGGCAGGCGTAGTTGGCGTCTGGGTAATACTAGTTTGGATAACTAGAGAAATCGTAAGGCTCAAAGACTCGAGTTCTTGAAGTTATTCCGTGTAGCTTTCAACACCACATCCTCTCTCTAGGCTTACTTTTCCACCATCTTCCTCTTGATAGTCCTTGGTTACCAGTCAACAACCGTTGCTATGCAATGTAACAATGCTTGTTCTTTATTGATATAACCAAAGCTCTCTACAAATTCACATGTGCACAAAGTCACTGCATTCTAAGCACAGCCTAGTGGATAATGCACAAACTCACTGCACTCTAAGCACAGCCTAGTGGATAATGCACAAACTCACTGCATTCTAAGCACAGCCTAGTGGATAATGCATATAGATGGTACTTTACAATACCCCTTCAAATTTTTTTATATTATGAATTTATTAATTGAGATTATAAAAAAATTTCAAAAAAATTATCTCCAACGTTCTCCACTTTTTAAAAATTCCATGGTCGTAGGTCGTTCTATCATACCCCTTCCAAAAATAAAAAAAATGAAGATGACAAAATGTCTCTATATTTGTTATATTTTTGTTAACATCGAAACTCAGAAATAAACCCTTTAAATCTATAATTGGAAAACCGCATTACCCCTTCAAATAGCCTTACCCCTTCTAAACCTGTAAACTACAACAATGTCGTTCACTGACCCCTTCAATTGACAAAATCTATAATTGGAAAACCGCATTACCTCTTCAAATAGCCTTACCCCTTCTAAACCTGTAAACTACAACAATGTCGTTCACTGACCCCTTCAAATTTGATGCTAAAATGAAAGTTTATGAAACCTGAAACCCAAATGACAGCACCATGCAATGTTAATAGTACAATACACTTCTAACAATTGGATATCAATCCCCTCTTCCAGAATCAACATGTGTCAACAATTAACAATTTTAAATTGTTGATATTAAAAAAAAAACACATTAATAACTTTGCACCATAACCAACCTATACCTATAGGCCTAATCCTATTAACAATGTTACTACAGAGTCGACAACAATAGGCTACATTAGGGACCAAATCATCACCTGTCAAAGAGATTCCATACATTGTTGACCTGTGTCAAAATAAACTGTCACTTTCTGTGAAATAGCCCGAGCCGTTTGTTGCTTTAACGTGTACAACGACACCAACTTTGAAAAAACATCAATGAACACCAGTTCATATCGTACCCCTCCAAAGCCTGTAGATAAAGGACCATCAGTTGCCACCAATTCACCAATGTTAGTAGGCAAAATAGGCTGAAAAATCCCATGTGACGTTCTATTTGCATGTTTCGTACGTTGACATGAATCACAAAATGCAATCAACTTTCTATTCAATCGCGCCATATTACTGAAAAAGAAGTTCTCTAATAACACCATTAAACATTTTCTAGCACCAAAATGACCAATCTCTTCGTGTACACTCATGATCACTTCCGACACCAGACATTGTGGAATACATAACCTCCAAATCTCCTTACTATTGTCCAATTTGAAGAACAACATGTTGTTGAAAATCATATAATTGCTATGAGCACCAACATTAGTATGAATATCACTCCAAATCGTTCCAAACTTATCATCTTTCTTCTGTAAATCAGGCAATTGTCGAAATTTTTTACGCAATTCTGAACTAATTCCCATATCGGAACTTCCTTTTATTTCTCCGACCTTGTTATCTACATCTCTTTTGAACATCCCTAATTCCTCAATTACTTCATTGACCTTACCGCCAACCTTTACAACCTTATCTCCAATCTTTTCTGACCTACCTTTAAAATCCACTATCTCTTCTACTAAACCACCTACTTTATTGTCAATAACCTCGATTTCATCCTCATCCTTAGTCCTCAAAGCTGTGAATTTAGTTTCCAACCCATAAAACATTTTATCACATTTTTCATCAAAGCTTTTCTTCAATTCGGACTTCATTTCCCCCATTTCCTTCCGTATTCCCTCATTGTCGTTACGTAATCCCCGTATTCCCACATTCATATCCTTCATATCACCATTCATCTTAATCATCATCTCCATTAAACTGTTCAAATCAACAGACCTGATCTCTACCTCTTGAACACTCTCCTCTATACTCATATCTACTTCATTCTGAACCTCCTCCCCCTGCATCCTGTCCATAGTCAGCAGTGACTCTGCGAACGTTCAAATTAATCGAGCTTATAATTACACCTCAAATTTTTAAGTGTTTGGTTCAAAAAATTTTTTTTCTCTCGGGGTAAATGCAATTAGTATGGGCCCCAGCGTTGGTGTGCCAAATTGTAACAGTACCCACGCCCTCTTACTACACTGATAGGGCCTAGCTCAGCCGGGAAATAAACCAACACTTAGAAATTTGAGTTGTACTATTAAATTATATTGTATCACATAGACAACGAATGCTCACAGTAAATAACTTGTCACAAATAGGTTTACAGACAATACCAGCTCCAGTTATAGGTGAATCCTTCTTCTAACCTTGGTTTCTCAAGCAGGCGTCCATGGTAGGATTTCCAAGATGTCCTTCATGGTAGGTTGAATTCAGTGGTGGATCGTGTGTAACCGACGCTTCGAAAATCACCGTCCCATTTAACGGGGCAGGCGTAGTTGGCGTCTGGGTAATACTAGTTTGGATAACTAGAGAAATCGTAAGGCTCAAAGACTCGAGTTCTTGAAGTTATTCCGTGTAGCTTTCAACACCACATCCTCTCTCTAGGCTTACTTTTCCACCATCTTCCTCTTGATAGTCCTTGGTTACCAGTCAACAACCGTTGCTATGCAATGTAACAATGCTTGTTCTTTATTGATATAACCAAAGCTCTCTACAAATTCACATGTGCACAAAGTCACTGCATTCTAAGCACAGCCTAGTGGATAATGCACAAACTCACTGCACTCTAAGCACAGCCTAGTGGATAATGCACAAACTCACTGCATTCTAAGCACAGCCTAGTGGATAATGCATATAGATGGTACTTTACAGTATTTTAAAAGAACATATAACAGATCTCGTAACTTTAGTTATAATGTCTTGTAGATACCCCTACTCAGGGACAATTCTTCACCCGAATGAAAAGCCATGGGATTACCGGTGTCCGGAATCGAACCGGTAACCTCCCTAATTAGTTCAGCGTTTTACCTCTGAGCCATGCACATATATCGGTAACCCCACAAGGCTGTATGACTTATGGATCGGTAACCCCACAAGGCTGTATGACTTATGCTCGCATGGAGTTCAAGGGCTAGGTGACGTCAAGCAAAACAGAAGAAGAGGTAGTACAGTAATGTTTTAAATATTTGTCAGTACTGGCGAGATTATCGATGTTCGAAGTCATTTCTGAGTCAACGTGGCCAGAAATCATTTGTTCGAAACAGGAAAATATTTGTAAATTACCATTTTTATTCTTATTGATGGGTGCAATAATTTAAAGAAATTAACACATTTAAAAACATGAACACATTGTAGAAGCGACATCAAATCTCATGCATATCTATCGGAATGCGAATCAATAAGAACAGACTACTTCTTGGCCAACATGCGAGCAAGACTGTCCCAAGAGACATTCAAGTTGATTGATGAGACTATTTTCTTACCCTCCGTCCCGACAATACGAAACCTGAGTAGAATGTTGCGTAAGAGCGCATTATTGATTTGAGTTTGATTTTAAACTAGCGAAGTGAGAGATTCCACTCCAAATGTGTCGAGCGTATAATATGCGTCTATACACAACATCACATTGATCAACAGCAACAGGTAAGTATAGGTAAGACTTGATGTCCAGTAGATTAGGACGGCTCGGCACCAACAAAATCATCGACAACAACAAGACAACGACAACGACCACGACAACGACAACGACCACGACAACGACCACGACAACGTCAACGACTACGACAACGACGACAACCCCTACATACATATGATATGATATCACATTCCCAATGTATAGGCCATCATAAGGGCCGGTCTTACAATCTCCTAATAAGAAAGTTATTTGTAACAATTAAGATATTTGGAGGATTTCAATGGCTTTTATTGATGGTTGCCATGGGGAAAACAAGCTATTGACGAATAAATGGTTATTGGGGCATTTTAAAGTATAGGCCTTACACGATTTTATAATAATAATTTATAATAATTTTTTAGTAGGAAACGTCCTGCCCAGGGACAATTCATGTCCCATCTTCAGATGTCTAACTAGGGCTGATAGCATGACTCAATCCCAGCATTCGCCTTCTGACTGCATGAGGACTGCTGGTGGCCGGTATGTAACCGGCGGTCTTCCGAATTAGAGTATCGCGTCTTACCTCTGTAATTCTTCGTACACGCATCTACCTGACTCTACTCAATGGCTCCAGGGAGAGGCTCCGAATGGCTCCTCTTTAGTTTTCGATACCTGAATATTCGAACATTCGACACAAATTTGTCTTCAGTCGAGAGTGGATGAACCAACAAGCTGGCCACGGTCGGACGAAGCTTCCTTGCAGACAGGTCGCGAAATATCCTCATCCTCATTATGACCTCATACCATCCTCATACCAGTGAACGTTCTGTCTACAAAATGTGTAGCTCGCGAGCAGCAACATGACCCACCAAGAAGTGACGAGCTCGCGCCAGCAGCTCGGGAGAAGCTCGCGATGAGTTCGTCCAGTTAGATGTTTAGATTCGAACCACATGTCAGTACACCTATTTATTTCATCTGTTCCCATATTTCACTTTTATTATAATCGCTTGAGCACGAACCCTTCGGTATTGGACTAAAATAACTGATACGTTGCGTTCTATTTCTTCTGCTGGTGCAACAGCAATCTCTTGTTATATGAGTTTGTCTTTACGTTCTTTTTCTTGTGTTTTGGGTTCCACAAGTTGGGTACTGATGTTAAGCTCTATTAATTACGAATATCTTGTTCAGTTCACTTCAACTTCTAGTAGAAGCGCAAGATGTATGATTTTGGCTCTCGTAGGCTATTCGTGGAAGAGTATAGCGGTAAACGGAATTATGCAAAGGCATGTATAATAATGTTTTTGGACCAGGGTTACATCGGCGGAATTACTGCACACGCCACCGAACGTTTTGGCTTATAACGTTTACACGGTTCGTTCTACAGGAAAAAAATGAATGATTTCTCGTTCAGTTTTTAAATACAAATCGATTGATATCAAAAACGTTACGATTAGATGAGCGTAGCGAAGCGCAGAGGATCTCTCATTTGAACTCGATCGGCGCTTTGTCTATGTGTGTGTACAAAGCTGTTTCGTCGCGCACAGATCAAACGGCTTGACAGATTTTGATGAAATTTTAAGTCAATACTTGTGACTACTAATCTAGATTCTGATAACATAATCAGCAAAATCCGTCCAGATGCCAACCTACAAAAAATTAATTAGTGAATAATATCGAGTTTTAATGTTTTGTTTGTCAAATTTAAAGTCAACATTTTTGTAACTTTTCAACTAGACGTTTTTAACAAAACCAGAAAAATCCGTGAAGTTTACAACCTACAAAAAATTAATTAGTGAAAAATCAAGTTTTAGTTTTTTTCTAAAACTTATAGACGGATTTAAACATGTTTTTTTTATATTATTTCCAAAATAACAATGTCAACGCGTGGTAAAATGTTTGAAGTTTTAACTTTAACCGCCATTTTGTAAAAAAATATTGTTTAGTTTCTGTGCAAAAGTTTGTTCGTCGCACACAGCTTGCAATGGCTTGACGGATTTGGTTAAAAGTTTCAGTAAACACTCGTGACTACTACGCTATGGATGTTATTAACATAACCAGCAAAATCCGTGAAGATGCCAACCATAAAAAAAAAATCTGAAACAAATCCAATTTTTTTTAAATTCTTTTTAATGAAAACATACCGTCGTATTTGATAATTTTGTATAGTGGTATGCGCAATAATGGTGTCAACACATGACAACAGTTTTCGAATTGTTTTGTTAACCACCATCTTGTAACCAAATATTGTTTATTTACTGCAATATATTTTCCAATTTTCAACTTTCTTGCTATAATAACTGTACCCCCGTTTGGGCCCTAGGTAAAATTTGGCCCAGGTTATACCTCTGACGATTGTAAGAGGCAACAAAATAAGGGCCCCCTTTCCCTGTCATCCAAGGAGATTGAGAATTAAAAACACGCATACCTAACCATCACGATAAGACGTATTAGGTGCTGACGGGAGCGTATGCGTTTGGTAGGGCCACACTAGCCGAACAGGTCGAAGCCAAACGAAAGGAAGGATAATATGTAAATGCTTTGTTTGATTCATTGAAAAAAATCGCTCATCCTTCAACGCAGACCCTTTTCCTAGTCAGTAAATAATTTTGATATGTTATGTCATTACAACGCTACAAAACCAACATTTTAAAGTATTGTGTACTATTGGCAGTCACTGTCTTGGGGAGGTACCCCCGAGCCGCTAAAATTATAATCGTTATGTCCCTGTTACTTAAATACCTGTATACGTTGGTTCCTCCACGACATGGTGACCGGTGCGCGCAAATAGTGTAACCGCGCATACATTAAAAAATTAATAATATTTTATTTTCCATTCACATCCTTACACCGTTGTCTACGCAGTTTCATTACTCCCCTGTTCATACTTGCTAACCATCTAAATGACCTGTAATCCTACCCTGTTTTTGTCTAGGAAGGCACACAGTCACGTCGTCACACTGACACAGTCACAGTCACGAATATCGATACTTCTAAACCTATCTCCACGACATATGACAAATAGTGATCTCCGCCACAATTGTGGGTAACGTCTTAGGGCAAGGACGAGAACATAATTATGTATCACGAGAGATGATAGAAATTTGTGTTGCACTTGCACCTCTTGAAGTAGAATCCATCGAATCATTTTTGTATATGCTTCTTTCTGCAAACTAGCCAGATGTGTGAGAGGTGTCTTTGTGGTTTGGATTTGATCTGATCATGCCAAAACTGCTTGTCTCCGATAGTCTTCACTTGCTTTTATGACTTTCGCTGCAAGATAGACAGTGTTAGTTCATGTTTTGTGTTAGCGTGGGCTGATGTTTCCAATAGGCGTGCTATCACTAATACGGTAGAGGCAACTGGAGGTTTTCCTCCTTGCCGCACGTCGCGCGTTGCCGACTTTAGTGATGAGCTTATATCATATCTATCAAAAACAAGGTGCACTTCGGAAAATGAGCAATATTTATGTTCTATCCGGTTGACAAAGAGAATAGCAAACTGCTCACAAGTCTTTAAGTCTGTATAGTTTTAGGTAGGGATTTATGCGTGTTTTTAATGCTCCTTGGAAGACGGGGAAAGGGGGCCCTTATTTTATCGTCTCTTAAAATCGACAGAGGTATAACCTGGGCCAAATTTTACCCATAGCCCAAACGGGGGTACAGTTATTATAGCAAGAAAGTTGAAAATTGGAAAATATATTGCCGTAAATAAACAATATTTGGTTTCAAGATGGTGGTTAACAAAACAATTCGAAAACTTTTGTCATGTGTTGACACCATTATTGCGCATTCCATTATAAAAAATTATGAACATCCGACGGTATGTTTTCATAAAATTTTTTTAAAAAATTGGATTTGTTTCAGAAATTATTTTTTTGTAAGTTGGCATCTTCACGGATTTTGCTGGTTATGTGTATACATCTTAAAGAGTAGTGGTCACGAGTTTTTACTGAAATTTTCAACCGAATCCGTCAATCCGTTAGACCTGTGCGCGAGGAACAAACTTTTGCACAGAAACAAAACAATATTTTTTTTTTTAAATGACGGTTCAAGTTACAACTTCAAATATTTTACCACGCGTTGACATTGTTATTTTGGAAACAAATTTAAAAATGTATTTAAATCCGTCTATCATGTTTAGAAAAAAAAATTAAAACTTGATTTTTCAGTCATTAATTTTTTATAGGTTATAGCAACTTCACGGATTTTTCTGGTTTTGTTAAAAACGTCTTAAAAAAAAAAGTTACAAAATTTCAGCAAATCCGTCAACCCGTTTGACCTGTGTGTGACAAACAAAACATTAAAACTCGATATTATTCACTAATTAATTTTTTGTAGGTTGGCATCTAAACGGATTTTGCTGATTATGTTATCAGAATCTAGATTAGTAGTCACGAGTGTTGACTTAAAATTTCATTAAAATCTGTCAAGCTGTTTGATCTGTGCGCGACGAAAAACTTGTGTACACACACAGACAAAGCGCCGATCGAGTTGAAATGAGAGATCCTCTCCGCTTCGCTACGCTCATCTAATCGTAACGTTTTTGATATCAATCGATTTGTATCTAAAAACTGAACCAGAAATCATTTCACTTTTTTTCTGTAGGACGAACGGTGTAAACGTTATAAGCCAAAACGTTCGGTGGCGTCGTGTGGCGGCGTCAGGTGGCGTCGCGGCGCCACCGACGCCGTCTGCAGTAATTCCGCCGATGTAACCCTGGTCCAAAAACATTATTATACATGTCTTTGCATAATTCCGTTTACCGCTATACTCTTCCACGAATAGCCTACGAGATACACTTTGCTGCTCTACTATTCGCTTACTTTCCACTCGCTGCTGACCGAGGAATGAACAGTAAACATGTAAAGCAACCCTTAAAAGCCGTCGACACCGACACTGAGCTCGCGAACCCCGTGTACGCTATAGCTTGCTTACCGGCCCTTTCGTAGACTTTCGCACGATGAGCAGTCTCGCGGAATTGGGGGGGGGGAGGATTGTTAAGAATATACGTTTGTGTATAGTAAAATGGTAAAATTGAAAGAGGTATCCGTAAATTTTTGTTCGACAGTAATAATATGTGTGCGACAGTTGTATCTTGTTATCGATCCGTGAATTAGCTTGAAACTATATCATTTTCTCTTTCCTCCCAGTATTTATATTTCTTTTTACATACCATTTTACAACGAATATATTCCAATAGATATTGGTCTGACTCCACTATTTCACTTCCATTTGCCGTCCAATTAACGTTCTTTGGAGTGACTCAAAATGGTGACTATAATAACTACTTTTTAGTAGTACATAGTAGTCGTTCTACGTTAAAATGTACGCTCTAATATCCGGGAAGCCAAATTTTGTTTTCAGTTCAAAGATTTGAAGATGGAAAATGATCAATCTTCAAATGATTTCAGTTAAAAAAAAAAATAGTAGTCGAATACTTTGATCTTTTACGATACCAAACATCAATTAAATAAACTGATTCATATTTTCTATAGGCCTACTCTAGATTTTCTCAGTGTTCACATTGTAATATTGTTGTATTGTATTTACAGACAGCCTTTATGCTATATATAGTTCTACTACTATAACAAATGTATTACAGGAACCAAGTGATCGAAACTAATCGTTTAAAATTGGTCTAACCAAATCGTTATCCAGCTGTTCACAGCATTACACAGAGGAAATAACCAGCTATTAATTTACCAAGCCAGGCTTGCACTCACAATCGACTTCCGAATCAGATCCATTATACATCGCGGGGGTTGTCATAATGGGAGTCCAGCAAAGGACGACAGGATTAAGTGGGAGGAGGAATCTAAGTGGGGGGAGGGTCTCGTTTGTCGCCTCTTACGACTGGCAGAGTCACTCTGTGCCAGACGGGCCTTCCCGCTTCCAAATAATAACAAACATGCAAAACAAATTCGCGTGTCAAAATAATCTCATTCGTATTCATTATTCCATATTCACACGATTCAATCTACTCTTTCTTCTGCCACACCTATTCCTTCCTCTTGCATATAAATACATTATCACAAGGGTGTAATAAAATAAAACTAGGGTGTATCATTTTTTCTCCTCGCCGCGCGACCTCGCGGCACGGGCGAGGCGTGGCCGTGAATCATCTCCCCCCCCCTCCCCCCACCCCCTCACTCAGTCGAGAAGAGGGAAAAACATAAAAACATCAACAGCGGGAGAGATGACAGACGCGCGCGCGGGCACTAACATCTGTTCTGTGCTGTCTGTGCGCTCTGTGCATGCGAACAAATAGTGTGCGCGCTCCTTATTCACTCATTGGATAATAACGACGACCAGTCTTCATCGGTGCATCGTCTCGACAACCCTCACGTGACGTGAGTATCTGTGTGCAATATTACGTGATGTATCACGTTGCCATGGTGACATCGTGTCACGTGCCGCCGTCGGAAAAAATAAAAGTCTAGTATTACACCGAAATCGTGTCGCGTTTTTTATGGACACGCCCATTCACAGCACAATGGAAACGGGAGTGTTTATAAATAATTCAATATAATTCATCTGATCTTATACCCACATCGAGACGTGGCGATGGATATCGATTATTTGTCGTTGTTTAACGAAACGAAACGCATGGCAACGTCGCAGGGTACACTCAAGAATAAGAGGGGTGAATAACCCATTCGATCAACCCTTGTGTTGTGTGTGTGTATGTGTGTGTGTGTGTGTCCGAACTGAACTGAAAGCGTTACGCATGCAGTTTAGTGGATGGCGATCCTTGAGTGAGTTGAGACAGAGCTATATAGCATGACCTCAACTTCCTGCCTGTCCATTAGCCTGTAGCCTGTCTGGAATAGAAATGGTATTCAAATAGCCGTTTATATAGTTTAGTTAGGGCTACACACACAGTCTACTCAACTCGGCTGTGAATGATGTTTGAGTTCCCACATAACAATTGGACATGATGTGAATGTCTACAGTTGAGGACACCGAAGCTTGCCGACATCACTGGGAGATGATGATGACTAACTCGAGGACAGGGACAGAATTAGGTTGGGTGACCGCATCGTGGTTTGGTGGTAAATATCACACGTTAGTTCATAGAGGCTGGAATGTCATTTTGGAGAGAGAACGGCGGAAATAACCCTAACGTCCGTTATAATGAGTGGCGGGAGTAACTCGGATTTGTGAGTCAGGTGACGGAATAAGTTATGAATTATGATACGTTTCAAAAGTAGTGGGAGTAATTTGCGGTTTGTTTCAAAGGTCGCGGAAGTAATGGGACAAATTTTCGGGAGTAACTTGGGATTTTGTCGGGAGTAACTCACTCACATGGTTTCGTTGGATACATTTGATTTGACGGTCACAGGGCGGGAGTAATTTATGAGTTGTTTCGTAAGTAACGGGAGTATTCAGGGGAAGAGGCCAATTGGAAAGAACGACGGGAGATACTCACAGGTAATTGTACTAATAGAGCGAGTAATCGTTGGCCGATTTAAAATATATGCGGGAGTAACTCATAGCTTTGTTGCACTAATGTTGGAGATAACTCATCGCTGAATTGAAAAAAAAAATTGCGGGAGTAATATTACATGTTTTAAAATTTGGGGGGTAGTTTAAGTCATTGGTTGATTGCAAAGAGAAACGGGGGGGGGGAACTCACCAGATTGTTTCACTAATGGCGGGAGTAACTGAAACCTCACCTCACCGAGCGCTGAGCATTACAGACGATAACTTGTTGATTGATGCAACTTGTTGCTGGAGCGAAATTGTGTACGAGATTGGAAGGGAACCGAAATCTCTTAGCTTTCGGTTCAATACCTTGACAAAAATATACGACACGCAAAGGCCAAATCATAATTCGGTTCAAGACAAGTATTTCGCTTCTATCTTTAGTGGTCGGTCACAAAAAAAAAAACAGTTTTGATGATGATTTAGCGTCAGCCCTTGTATAAAAATCACAGTAATTGTGTTATTACATACACGGTTCTAACAATACTTCATTAGTATTTGTATTTTATAAATGTATTTTTAATGGAAAACCAACACCGAATTTGGAAAAAAAAACGATTTTCGTATCGGGAAAAGTTTTGGTTTATATTAGTATCTTTGTATAATCACTTATTCGAACAAGTTTAAAAATAACTGCTTTTCCTATGAGAAAGTTCAAAATCCCCCAGCTAGATTATTTGTTTATACAACTTCCAAGTATGTTTATATAAGATATTATAGTATCGGCTGTGTTTGCTTCAAGTCGCTCTTATGCCAGTTGCCAGTTGTAAGTCGGGCGTGGTAAAAATACCACCATAAAGTTGACACCTGTCATTCAGGTGACCATCCACGGTGACTCATAACTCATAACTCATAAGGTTGTGTTCGCAAGTCCGAACTACGTGATTCGAATTGATCGTCTTTCATTCTTCTGCAGGCAACGTTCCGAATATCAATCAGCAGCAGCAACGACCATTGGCGGACGTATAGTTATGATGATTCTTGTTGTTTTACGTCTCTATTATTACAATCATGCTATTCGAGATTATAAGGGGTGATGGGTGAAGCTGAAGGAATACAAAAATGTATGTCTTATGCGGGACTCGAACCCACGTTCGTGGGTGTCGTACGTTTAGGACCTGCGCCCCAACCGCATGAGCGACCTTGGACGGCGTAGTGGACATAAGGGGGGGCTTTCGAGATCACCCCCCTCCTTTCCAGTGGTCTAATTTAGGGGGAGGAGGTGCGAGGGACGATGCTTACCCCACAAGAAAGATTTTTTGTTTTACCATCCCCCCCCAAAAACAAATTATGCTATTAGCATCTGCCCCTACAATTTTTAAATCTACAAATTGACCTTCCTTTTTTATCAATACCTATGTCAAATTCCAGGAGCTCCTACGTCTCACTCACCAAATAGTTGGCATCGTATTTTTCTCGTCGCCAAGTTGGCTAACACAACAGCATCGCATTAGCGCGAGACCGGCTGGGAAACGAAACGAGGTTGCCTAATTGAGTCACATTTCATCGTAATTGATTAAGCGAAATTTCGTGGAAGGAAGGATGAGTGACAAAAAGCATAATAAATATCGCTGACGACTCTAATGTGGCCTCCAAAGACCGCCGGCCGGTCTAAGATGCGCAGATGCGAGAAGGCAAAGCTGCGCAGCGATGATATTATGTGCATGACGCTTTTAGGTATAGGTTTTACCACGTAGTAATTGATATTCTGGTAGTATTGTTACCGTTGGCGATCTTTAACGAGACATGAATTACAAACAAGAGTGAGGATAGAGTAAGGGGGATACTCGCGTCATAGGCGCAGAGTACAGGGGGGCGACGGGGCTCGAGTCCCCCCAACTTTCAAGCTAGGAGGGCTCAGCCCCCCTAAGTTCTAAGCAAATAAATTAAAACATCCAGTCAGATGCTAGGTTACCTAGTTTTCTTCTATTTTATACTTGTTTTATATGACATTTAGCTCATGGTGTAATGGTGTAATGGTGTAATACGTATTCAACATACGTAAATCAAGGACCAAGGACAGGACAGAACACGTATTTACTGTAACAACTCTTATGCACTCATTTTGTATCCAATATGTTGACTGATCGGCTGTTATCTCTCATCAACCATGTTTCTCATTGATTTGTAAATAAGATTGAGCCGACAAATAATGACCGGAGGTTGCAACATCAACATTTGTATTGTTATTTGATAACAAATTTATTGGCTTGTTATACATTTCCTGAAATAGCAAACTTATGATTACAATATTTAAAACGTTTTGAATCGAGTTTTTATTTCTTACGAAACGGCATATTGGTTATATTAATTGGCTCTTATTAATTTCGCGTGATTTTAATATAGTGACTTTACCAATGGCAACATGGCAAAATGACAAATGGCAACGTGGCAAATGGCAACGTAGCAATCCCGTGAGTGCTTCACATTACGAGGGAAAAAATAATACGAGATTGCGTGGAAAGAAACAAATGAGATGGACGGGCAAAATTAATGGCATTGACTCCCCCCCCCCCCCATCCCTATGTGCCAGCCCATGTGATATTGTGTAGATCCACTTTTGTTAATTAATTATATACACATTACATAAACTCGTGTTAAATGCAAGGATAAAAATGCAGAAATGCTAATCTGACATAGTTAATGAAGATTCGTTCAAGTATATATTCCTCTTCTATTGACAGCTCAAATGTCAACACATGTTTTGCCCGTTGTGATGTCACGTGAATACTCCCCATACAAATATAATGATAACAAAAACTAAAGCATCTCATGTGAAAGCATGTTTCAACAAAGTAGAAGGGCTAAATTACACCTTACCATGGTTTCAAAAATAAAATATCATCCGCGGCGTCTCATCCCCTAAAAATAACACACTTCACGCTAATTTACACTGTTATCGTTCAGAAGCAAAACAAGCCCCGGTATAGGTCTATTTTTACCGCCCGCGTTTCATGTATTCAAAACTAGAAACCACCCTCTCGTCGCACACGCCTCTTGATCACGGTTATTATTTCCAGAAGGTGTTGATGTATGAGTGTTTGGTTTGTTCACTCAACCAGAACTGGTGGCGATGCAGTGGCGGTATAATTAGACCAACAGCGGGAGATCGTTATCTACCCCCCTCGATAACAGCTGCAGGCTTGATAGGTTGGTGCACAAGTCATTAGGAGAGATTGGTGCAAATCCGGTAATGATATAATCTTGTGTGTGGAACGCTGAGAATTAGCTGCAGAATAATTGGATTCAAAACGGCACAAGAAACATGACAAACAATCAAATATTTAACTTTGAAATTGAAAAAATCTAAATCCAAATAAAATCTTAAAAATAAGTAGTCCTATGATTCAACAAGAGGCTCGACAGATAAGGGCTGGTCCACACAGATTTTTAAGACATAATGCATAAGGTTTCAACAATGAAAACAACGTCTTAAAACTAAAAACAACGTCTTAAAACTAAAACTTGTGTGAACGCCAGTACGTGTTTCCTATGATCCAACTTTACGACTACGCGTTAAACCTTAAATCTTATGCTTAAAAAATCTGTGTGGACCATCCTTAACAAGATAAAATTAAGGCAGAATAAAACTTAACATAATAATAAACCTATAGGCCTATGAATGGTCAAAGTCAAGGTCCACTAGATCGCTTGTAGAGCGCGCGCAGCGCGCACTTTGCGCTTCGCAATTACTCCGCTAGGAGTAAATCCAGTAGACCTTGGTCAAAGTTACACCGTCCTTTCGGATGGGACGTAAAGCCGAAGGTCCCCCTTGGTACTTTTCGACAAGTAAGTATACATCATCATACCCACATAGCTACTTACTCACTCACTCATACTTACCTGGCGTAGGGGTCAAGGTCTACTGGATTTACTCCTAGCGGAGTAATTGCGACGCGCGCTACAAGCGATCTAGTGGACCTTGCGTAGGGGTTACCGTGATCAACAAGGCGGTGACTCTGGCCAATTAAACTGCCCTCTCGATTGCAATATATCGAGGAGCAATTAACCAAACAGCTTTGGGATCCGCCTGTTCTGAGTGGTTCGAACGCAAGATTACTCTCAGACAGGAATCCAATAAGCAGAAGAACAGAAGATTAAGGGGCCTCACCCCGTGTCCTTTTCCTTCAAGTTTTAACTTCTTCCCCTTCCTCCCTTATCCTTCTCCTCCCTTCCTCCCTTCCCCTTTCTCCCCTTACCACCAACGCGATTGCGGAAATTCCCCCGCGATCGTGACGGTGCTGGGTCTTACACCCTCCCTCCGTTCCCTTATCCCGCTCACCAACGCGACCGCGGAAGGGTTCTGTCCCCCGCGCTAGTGGCGGTGTCGGGTGTTTAACCCTCTCTCTTCCCCTTCCTCACCCCCTCCATCCCCTCCCAGATAGTAAACTATCACATTCATAGCCATGGTTTTCCCGCCATTTCACCCGAAGGCCACGCCCGCCGCTGGTCTTCCCCAGTTCTTGCCTCATAAGAGGTCTACAATTAATAAACAATCGCACCCTGGTACCTCCACCGTGATGCTACCCCCGATAATCCCGCCCCTTATGGCAGCTACAACATCTAAACCACGCACTCCTGAACCACCTCCAGTGTGGACTAAGATCCCACTGAAGGTGAAGGAGCCACGAAAGGGCCGTTACTCCTTCCCCATTATTTCAACTGACGCAGGAGTCCCTACATCAGCTCCACTACCCGATAAACCAGTCCCAGACAGGCCAGTTACGCCCACCGCAAATCGGTTTCTGGCCCTAGATGTCGACTGCGACATCATGTCGGACGACGACAACTCCCTGGTCATAGACTCCGGCGCTGAAAGCGAGATGGAGCTATGCCAGTCTCAACCCTCGACCAGCCAAACAGTGCGTCCGAAACGTCGCCGGACTCACTCGATTTCCCCTGACTCAGACGCGTCTTCTGTCCGCTCTACCGCATCCAGGCCACCGAAACTCCATGCACAACGTGCATCTCCCAGCTCCGTAATACACAAACCGGTAGCCCAGCATCCCCCAGCCACTCACTCGGACCAAGCAACCCCTGAGACTGCCAAACAGCACTCCTCAGACTCAAAACCCCCGCCCATCCTCCTATACAACATCGAGAACTATTCCTCTTTGGTCACCCTATTGGCCAAGGCCACCAAAGTGGCATACACCATCTCGGCGACAGCGGAAGCGTTTCGCATTAAACCCAATCTCCGACAAACCTATGACGAGATTTTCAAGTATTTAAACGTGCATAAACTACTGTTTCACACTTTCCCGACTGTAGAACAGAGACAGAAACGTCTCGTAATTCGCGGTCTCTCCTCCTCTGTGCCAGTCGAGGACATAAAAAGTGATTTGACGGAGCAGGGCGTCAATATCGTTGACCTCCGTCAAATCTTGCATAATGGCGACTCTCCGTCCACTCGTCGACCCATGCCCTTGTTTGTTGCCACTGTCTCTCTCTTTGACACCGGCGTCCCCCTTCATACAGTCACCATTATCTGCCACCACAAAGTGACGTTTAAACGTTACCGTGGCCAATCAGGTCCACGGCAATGCTTCAATTGCCAGCAATTTGGCCATTCATCGGCCTTCTGCCATCTTCCGCCGGCGTGCTTTAAATGCGCCCAGGCCCACAAGTCAGCGCATTGCCCCAAATCCCCCGACTCACCCGCCACTTGCGTAAACTGCAAACAAGCCCACCCAGCCTCGTACCGTAAATGCAAGGCATATTTGGATGCCACTGATGCCCGAGCACAGAGCAACCAACATCAGCCAGGCCGTCCGGTAACAAACCGCCGCCAAAAACAACCACCTCCGCCGCCTGCTAGCTTCCCCACAGCCACCTTCAGTGCCGCATTTCCCCCACTAGTCTCGTACGCGCAAGCTGTCCAGGCCTCGACACCACAACAGACTCCACCTGACCTAACTGATGTACCACACACCAGTCCGTCACAGTCTTCTCAACCCCATGGCCCAGTTCCCGCCCCACGGCGTCCACGTGGCCATGTACCACCTTCACAACCGCCGCCTCCACTGCTGCCGCCTCCACTTGCTCCCCAAGGTCGTAACCCGGCCTGGACTATCATCGGCCAAATAGCCGATGCCCTCATTGCCTATTCCAGCGACTCCATCATTTCCACCCTAGCTACCCTTCTTAAAACACTCATCTCCACACCCAACAATGGCTAAGCTGGAATTGAAACTACTGGCGTGGAACGCCAATGGAGGAGTTCGCCGCAAAACGGCAGAACTCATCCACCTTGTCCATCAACTTTCCATAGACATCATTCTCATCAATGAAACTCACCTACTCCCTTCTGACAACTGGTCTATTCCCGGCTTCCAAATTCTCCGTAACGATCGACTGACAGCGTCTAAACGTACGAGAGGGGGTGGTACTGCCATTCTCTCTCGCTCTACAGCCGCCGTCGTTCAAGAACCTACCCCCCTTCTTTCTGCAGTCGAAGCCACTATCGCAATTGTGAAAACGGCTGCTGGCCCGATGCGATGCATCGCAGCATACTCGCCCCCAAATAAACATTTCAGTGGCACCGACTTTATTTCCCTCTTCACTTCACAAATGCCGACTGTTCTGGCGGGTGACTTAAATGCCAAACACCATCTTTGGAATTCGGCTGTCAACAACACACGGGGACTTGCTCTTCTTCGTTTCATCACGTCTACCAACCTTAGACTAAATGTCACTGGGCCTGTCGAACCAACATACCACCACTATCGTGACACTACCCCTCCCGATGTGCTAGACATTGCCATTATTCGGAACATCCACACATCTTACGATATTTCGACAGTCCAGGCACTCACATCCGACCATAATCCGATCCTCATAAATATTGGTAACAAAATCAATTACCAACCACCTACCCCCCGGTTCTCATACGGCAAAGCCGACTGGCAGCGCTTCCGTAATCATATTCACAACCGCCTCACTGCCCTCCCACTTCCACTTCTCGACTCATCTTCAGCTATCGATACGTCGATCTCCTTCCTATCGGCTCTTATCCGTCAGGCAGCTACTATTGCAATCCCCAAATACACACCGTCGCCCTCAACACATCTGTCTTTACCACCTGCCCTTCGTGCATGTGTGCGACAGAAAAATCGAGCCCGTCGGCGCTGGCAAGCGTTCCGAACGCCAGACTGCAAGGCCGAATACGACAGACTGCAACGTGCACTTGACCGCGATATTGCCGACCATTTGTCATCGCAGTGGGAGGCAAAACTCTCCACCCTCTCATACTACGACAACTCCATCTGGCGGATGGCCAAGACGCTACAGAAGTCGAAAGCACCCAATCCCCCGATCCTCACACCTGCAGGCTGGGCACTCAGTAGCCCGGACAAAGCCGAGGCAATCTCGCGCAGTCTGGAGATGGCCTTCATCCCTAATCCTCCAGTTCCTGGCGAACCAGATCTGGATAGGTTGATGAAGATCTACTTTTCGAAAACTGTGCGCCCGGAACCCCCACCAGAGTACAACTTACAGCCCTTTGAACTACGTACCATCTTTTCCAATTTAAACCCCCGTAAAGCCCCTGGTCCCGACGGTATAGGAGCGGTGCTCATTCGACAACTTCCTGGGTCAGCTGTGGCAGTCCTCTTCCATATTTATGAACGGTGCCTCACTACGTCATATTTCCCAAAAAATTGGAAAATGGCCAGAATTATCTCAATCTTAAAACCCGGGAAACCGCCGTCAGACCCGTCCAGCTACAGACCAATCAGCCTTCTCAATGTCATGGCCAAAATGCTTGAGTCACTGGTCCTAACTCGCATCAAGCGACATTTAGCCGAAAACACCATTATCCCCCAGTATCAATTTGGTTTCGTAGCAAACACCTCTACGGAACATCAACTTTTACGTCTCGCAAATCGCATCACCCATGGTTTCAATAACAAGAAAGTCACAGCCGTTGCTTTTCTCGACATTGCCAAAGCTTTCGACTCAGTCTGGCATGCTGGCTTGTTATTGAAACTAGCCCGGTACAAATTCCCCCTGCATATCATTCACTTTCTCCAATCATTCCTCCACAAAAGAAGTTTTCGGGCATCCTGGCTGGGGTCACTGTCTTCACCACGCAAAATACGCGCAGGAGTACCTCAGGGATCAGTACTCAGTCCAACCCTATTTAATATTTACACGGCGGACATGCCAGAAATGCCCAAGGGTGTTGATGTGCATCTCTTTGCGGATGATGACGCCATTGCTGCCACCTCTCGCTCCGCAAAACTTGCTGTAAACACCTCCAAGCTGGTCTGGATTTAATGTCCCCATGGTATGCCAAATGGCGATTCAAACTTAATGTTGGCAAAACTTCAGCCACCATGTTTACTACTGGTCATGCCCCCAAACATTCTCCCCTCTTTCTGGACGGTGTCCCGATCGCATGGTCTAAAACAAATCTGTACCTGGGTGCATTATTAGACCGCCGTCTTAGCTGGAACCATCACGTAGACAAAGTGATGCAAAAGAGTCGTAACAAAATGTTTGCTCTTAAGTCAATACTGAGATCTCCAGCTATTGCTGAGAAAGACCGTCTTCGGATCTACACGACCGTTATCCGTCCCACATTTCTATATGCCGCTCCCATATGGGGCACCACATCATATACTAATTTTCTAAAATTACAGCGCCTCCAAAATACTGTCCTCCGAGTGGTGATGCACCTGCCCAAATACACCCCCATCGTTCCGCTCCACACTTCTCTGGATCTACCTTTGGTAGACAAGTTGGTTCAGGATCGATCCCTTAAATTCTTTAACTCTTTATCACGGCACCCAAACCCTCTCGTGAGGTCTCAGTTGGACTTTATGCCCAACCCTCATGATAGATTTCTCCGTCCAGTCGCGAGCATAAACACCCTTGAATTCAGGCCTCCCAACCCAAAGGCATGTGGACGCCACCGCAACATTCGCCTTCCCCTCTTCGCCAAGAAAAGACGGGTGAGGTAGTACCTCTATTCATTCCCATCAGGACCCTTCCTGAACTTACCTATTTATTCCTAGTAGTTGTAAACCCAACCTCTTCTATTAATTTCATACTTATATCACTCTAAATTCTTTCTGCCTTCGGGCCATTTCATTCTTTTTCCAAACGTTCTGCCTTCAGCAACAAAACCATCACATCTGTATTCTACTCATACTTCTCTTAAGGACACTGTCCGGTCGAGATTGTCAAGCAAAAGGAAACTGTACCTTATTGCCACCATCCAAAGCTCCAAAGCTGAAACTTACGGGTTAGGCATAACCCTCAGATCCTGGGTGATCTAGGCCTGGTCATTTCAGCCATGGCCCTAGGCTAGACCCTAGTAGGCCTACTAAAGCATTGCCTAAGTCTAGGCCTAAAGTCTACTTTAAACCAAAGGTCTAATGCCTCCAAGGCGCTAGGTCTAAGTCTAGATGTAGGCTGCCTAGACTCTACACCTCTAGGGCTGGCTCAGGCCAAATTTACACAGCAAACGGGTTTCAATAATTTCCCATAGCCCTAATAGGCCCTAGGACTATGTACCACAGTGTTAAGTTTCTTTGCAATTTCCCCCCCCCCTCCCCCCCATGCACATTGTGTTACTAGGCCTAGTGCATAAAGTGTGTTTTCTTGATAGCCTCCCTAATTTTAAAACATTCATTCTAAAATTACTTCGGCATTCTTACAGGTTCCTGCTAAAGATTCCGGAGCTCTTGGCGAAGTGGATTCATTAAACATATCAGCAGTTTTGTACCAAATACCTATACATTTATTTATTCGGACCTTTTCTCGAGAACAGGAGGAAATCGAAGGAGATTAAGGTGAGGTCGAATAAGAAATCAAACTGTAGACACAAGCTTCGTTCGCATGTCACAATGGAGCTTCGTTCGCCTGTTCTACACTGGGTCTTACACTGGTCAGTGTAGCACTGGCCAGTGCAAACAGGAAACAGAATTACATACAGAGACGTCAGTGTCAGTTCCAAGTACGCTACTTACAAAAGAACGGGTAGGCCTATATTGAATCCGAAGACTAACTGAGCAGCTGAGGTTTAAATCTGTAAGCCTACTTTAAAATAGAATGGAGTAAGAGCTGTAATTATGCATATGCCCAGATGTTGTGCAATCAAGTATTATTTAAATGTTGTTTTAGGCCTATACTAGCAGTTACAACAAGTTATGTGAGTCTGATGAAATGCATTTATTTTCCAGGCATGGTGCTACTCCAAGCATATTCCAGTCTCCACACACCTTATCAAGACTGTCTGCGAGCAAGATAATATTTTCCATGTTGTTGCGTGGTGCAGTTAGGGGTTGCATTTTGTGTGTGTAATGCTACGTTTACAGCTACGCGTTGCGAGCGAAGCGAGGGCGCGAGCTCCAATCAGCGGCCGAGTTTCATGCAAAGAAGTTACAAACTCGGCCGCTGATTGGAGCTCGCGCCCTCGCTTCGCTCGCAACGCGTAGCTGTAAACGTAGCATTAGATTTGAAGTTTCATGACATGTCGTCATGTGCAATCATGTAATTTTTATATTGTACACTATATTGTATGCAACGATTTGTTTGGTTTCTACTTTTAACATAATTAAACAATAAATATTAAATTGTAAAATTGAAATTATTAATTAAAGTGTTATTCAACCTCTGCATATTCTCTCCCTCGGGTTCCATCCCTTTCAGCACGGCCAGAAATCGGCACGGGAACCCTATAACTTTTATCCCGCAGTAAGTCTGTTCCATTCCACGTCTTCCCTGTCCAGTAACAGTAAGTCTAGAAACTTGCCTCCATGCCCTAAGGTCTTCTTACATTTATATGTCAATTCATAGCTTGGGGGGGGGGGGGGGGATTTTTGTCATGTTTTCTTTTATTCTATTTTCATTATCACGACCACACATCACATTCCCTATGAAATGAGTTGCGTATAGCATTTTTTTTTTAATTCAACTGCCTAACATACTAGTAGTGGGCCTGCAATAAACTTATATAAACCCGGTTTTCCATTGAAAAATCTGGGGGGGGGGGGGGGTAGTTGGTTCATTAAGCTCGGTTGGCATTATCACATTGTACACAACAAATATACGATTAGAAAAGTTTAACCTATTATTTGTGATACTGTGTTTAGAACCTCTTTTTCTATCCTGTCTAGTATTTCCCCCTTTTAATAATATACCATTAACGTTTCACTTAAAAAACGGTCTTTGAACTACAACTAATTTAAAAAGTTCATAAGTGATACGATTGGATAAGCTGAAGATCAGTATTCAAGCCGATACAATACCGGCAAGTACTTAGAAACTGCATTCAGTTTGAATTCCGCGCTGCTTTATGCCACACAAAGAAGCCATCTTGATTTCTTCAAACTGCCAATGGCGGCCCATGCTACGGAGATGGGAGTAGGGACTCTAGCGTTGTATAGTTGTCCCAACGGAAGTACTCTGATGTTTACGTCACAGCCGAGTCCAAGGTGACAACTAATTTTCTACTTCCCTAATTCCTACAATCTAATCTAAACAGGTCCATTGGGGATAATTTAAAACCTTCCGTTGGTTACGTGGGTAAATATACACATAACTCTATGGTCTAAGCTCGGAAAGCGATCCAAAAAATGTTCTATAGCATGGAATGTGGTGGCACGCAGTGGCGAAGCGTTGCCTAGAAATTAGGGTAGACATAGATAATTTGGTCAGTGAAATATTTCGCAATTTAGAATAAAAACAGTTTAGCTTTGGGTGGAGGGGGGGGGGGGGGGACGCAAAACGTACATTTGTGAATCGCCCAGGGCGAGAATCAACAATATCACTTTCGGCGGAGCACATCGTTAGTCACTAACAGTTTACACAATAACATAAAAATAAGGGTAGAAATCACCACACGCTATTTGGACATTGTACACTTTTGCGCTGCACTACTGTACTGTGTTGTACACAATCCACGACGCACGCACCTGGCATTGTCAAAGCACAGATAACTAATTAACTTGCGTAATTAGTTATCTGTGGTGAAAGGATTGCCTTGAACTGGTTACTGAAGTATCCATCGTTTTACCCTCAAACATAAAAATGTGTAGACAAGACGTATGGGGTTGGTTTGGGTCATCAGATTTTACAAAAGCAGACCGTGAAGGTTTATTACTGAAATCTGTTACGGCCGCTCCTTTAAATTAATTAAAGTCCCATTGTGTTATGAAACGAGTGTCTGGCATGTGCCCGCGTTCACAGCTGAGTTGGTGTGTGAGACAAGTCTCAAATATTCTTGAAAAACGGACGAAAATAGCGTTCTGATCATGCGCGAAAGAGACCAAAAGACGGTTTGTCTCCACACGTTTAAATTTAAATCTCGTAACATTAATAAATAATGCGTCATTGTACACATATATTCCTAGCCAGGAAGTGTTTGTAATAGAGAATTACAAAATTAATTTACGTTATAGGTAAGAACAATGAAAAACAATGTTGGTGAAAAGGTTAAAATAGAAGAATAAAATATCTTAATACTGGGTATTTTAATCTTCCCTTTCAAAATAATACCTCAGATCGCTTCTAAGGCCATCTGGATGGCAATAGTACCCCAAAAAAGTTTGCCTCCGGCGGCTGGGGCTTCGCCCCAGACCCCAGACTTCCCACGCAGATACTGTTGATCGTAGGTTGAGCCCCTCCAAGGAAAATTAAAACTCGGCGCGGACGCATCTCCGATACCCCACCTATCTGTTCAAGAAGCCCATGCTACACCTCGTAAAATAAGCACACGCGATACATTCAAATATTATAAATACATTCTCTATTGAACAGCCGTGTTTCGTTTTCAAACTAGCCTGTATTATTAAAGGAGATATTACCCCCAAATATAATACTACCCTAAAATATAGTATAATACTACCCTAACCTAATAATACTACCCTAACCTAACCTAACCTTACCTTAACCTAACCTAACCTAACCTCTATCCCTACCGCTTACCGCGCAGTGGACGTGCGATTAAATTGCGTGGTGTAACATGGGCTTTAGAAAACAGTTAGAGCAGTGAGTGGGGTATCGGAGACTAGAAAACTTGGTGGGGCATCGGAGAGCACCCTCTCGGCGCCTATGCAGGCTACGGAAACTCGTTACTCTCACTAGCCCTACAGGCTGTACACCCCTTGAGTCATGGTAAGATAAGAATGAGGGGAGGAACTGTCATGTCCAATTAGTGTGGTTGATTGGAACTGGGAACACTATTGTAATTATTGCAGACGATGTAACGCTGACTTATGGCTAAGTAAACAAAGCACAAAGGTTGTCCGCGGCGAAGTCGACGATAGGTGGCCCGTGGGCTCCACCTGTTTCGTCTAACCTGTACTACGGGTAAGACCTGTTGTAAAGTCGGGGGGAAACAGGAAGTCCCCGGCTCTTATATATAGATTATAAATATAACACCTAAAATATAGATGGATATTTATTTTAAAAATATTAATAGTGATAAACAATGGTTTGTAATAATCAATAACACGTATAGTTATTAAAGCACGCCGAAAGAATTAAGGATACCTAGTGACACGATCTGGGTTACGTGAACACAACAAATACTAGTACTTAATTATGGATAAGAATATCTCCAACAGAAAATAAATAATAAAGAGCAAAATATAATAGTATTCAAACATGTGTTCGATAAACAAATAGTTCATAAAGCAGCTGGCCGCCTATTCACTTTCCGCTAGATCTTAGGGTCGGTGACCGATTGGACGATTGATAAGGGCTAGGCTACATGCTCCTCCACCAACGTGGCTCCACGAAATGTCCAGGCATGGTCGTCATTATATTCTAAAGATAGCTGTTAAATTATATATGACATATGAATAGTATATGTCTATAACGTCTAACTAGGGTCCACAGTTAATACGGCACGGTATGGTACCAAATACCAATACTATACGATGACTTATTGTAACGCACTCGATCACTATTATACCGCTGCTCGGGCAGCTCACAAGCGGTGACGTAATCTGGTGGCACGCTACACGTCAGCGCGCAACCTACTGCCACCCTGTGGAAGATACACACAAGAACACTACAGCTACAACAAGGCCCTGCTACAGACTGCTTTCCCGGTACTACCAACAGGGGCACTTAGCTTTACTCACTCTCCCGGTACTACCAACAGGGGCACTTAGCTTTACTCACTCTCCCGGTACTACCAACAGGGGCACTTAGCTTTACTCACTCTCCCGGTACTACCAACAGGGGCACTTAGCTTTACTCACTCTCCCGGTACTACCAACAGGGGCACCTAGCTTTACTCACTCTCCCGGTACTACCAACAGGGGCACCTAGCTTTACTCACTCTCCCGGTACTACCAACAGGGGCACTTAGCTTTACTCACTCTCCCGGTACTACCAACAGGGGCACTTGGCTTTACTCACTCTCCCGGCACTACCAACAGGGGCACTTAGCTTTACTCACTCTCCCGGTACTACCAACAGGGGCAGTTAGCTTTACTCACTCTCCCGGTACTACCAACAGGGGCACTTAGCTTTACTCACTCTCCCGGTACTACCAACAGGGGCACCTAGCTTTACTCACTCTCCCGGTACTACCAACAGGGGCACCTAGCTTTACTCACTCTCCCGGTACTACCAACAGGGGCACTTAGCTTTACTCACTCTCCCGGTACTACCAACAGGGGCACTTGGCTTTACTCACTCTCCCGGCACTACCAACAGGGGCACTTAGCTTTACTCACTCTCCCGGTACTACCAACAGGGGCACCTAGCTTTACTCACTCTCCCGGTACTACCAACAGGGGCACCTAGCTTTACTCACTCTCCCGGTACTACCAACAGGGGCACCTAGCTTTACTCACTCTCCCGGTACTACCAACAGGGGCACTTAGCTTTACTCACTCTCCCGGTACTACCAACAGGGGCACTTAGCTTTACTCACTCTCCCGGTACTACCAACAGGGGCACTTAGCTTTACTCACTCTCCCGGTACTACCAACAGAGGCACTTAGCTTTACTCACTCTCCCGGTACTACCAACAGGGGCACTTAGCTTTACTCACTCTCCCGGTACTACCAACAGGGGCACTTAGCTTTACTCACTCTCCCGGTACTACCAACAGAGGCACTTAGCTTTACTCACTCTCCCGGTACTACCAACAGGGGCACTTAGCTTTACTCACTCTCCCGGTACTACCAACAGAGGCACTTAGCTTTACTCACTCTCCCGGTACTACCAACAGGGGCACTTGGCTTTACTCACTCTCCCGGTACTACCAACAGAGGCACTTAGCTTTACTCACTCTCCCGGTACTACCAACAGGGGCACTTAGCTTTACTCACTCTCCCGGTACTACCAACAGAGGCACTTAGCTTTACTCACTCTCCCGGTACTACCAACAGGGGCACTTAGCTTTACTCACTCTCCCGGTACTACCAACAGGGGCACTTAGCTTTACTCACTCTCCCGGTACTACCAACAGGGGCACTTGGCTTTACTGACTCTCCCGGTACTACCAACAGGGGCAGTTAGCTTTACTCACTCTCCCGGTACTACCAACAGAGGCACTTAGCTTTACTCACTCTCCCGGTACTACCAACAGGGGCACTTAGCTTTACTCACTCTCCCGGTACTACCAACAGGGGCAGTTAGCTTTACTCACTCTCCCGGTACTACCAACAGAGGCACTTAGCTTTACTCACTCTCCCGGTACTACCAACAGGGGCACTTAGCTTTACTCACTCTCCCGGTACTACCAACAGGGGCACTTAGCTTTACTCACTCTCCCGGTACTACCAACAGAGGCACTTAGCTTTACTCACTCTCCCGGTACTACCAACAGAGGCACTTAGCTTTACTCACTCTCCCGGTACTACCAACAGGGGCACTTAGCTTTACTCACTCTCCCGGTACTACCAACAGGGGCACCTAGCTTTACTCACTCTCCCGGTACTACCAACAGGGGCACTTAGCTTTACTCACTCTCCCGGTACTACCAACAGGGGCACCTAGCTTTACTCACTCTCCCGGTACTACCAACAGGGGCACCTAGCTTTACTCACTCTCCCGGTACTACCAACAGGGGCACCTAGCTTTACTCACTCTCCCGGTACTACCAACAGGGGCACTTAGCTTTACTCACTCTCCCGGTACTACCAACAGGGGCACCTAGCTTTACTCACTCTCCCGGTACTACCAACAGGGGCACCTAGCTTTACTCACTCTCCCGGTACTACCAACAGAGGCACTTAGCTTTACTCACTCTCCCGGTACTACCAACAGGGGCACTTAGCTTTACTCACTCTCCCGGTACTACCAACAGGGGCACCTAGCTTTACTCACTCTCCCGGTACTACCAACAGGGGCACTTAGCTTTACTCACTCTCCCGGTACTACCAACAGGGGCACTTAGCTTTACTCACTCTCCCGGTACTACCAACAGGGGCACTTAGCTTTACTCACTCTCCCGGTACTACCAACAGGGGCACTTAGCTTTACTCACTCTCCCGGTACTACCAACAGGGGCACTTAGCTTTACTCACTCTCCCGGTACTACCAACAGGGGCAGTTAGCTTTACTCACTCTCCCGGTACTACCAACAGGGGCACTTGGCTTTACTCACTCTCCCGGTACTACCAACAGGGGCACTTGGCTTTACTCACTCTCCCGGTACTACCAACAGGGGCAGTTAGCTTTACTCACTCTCCCGGTACTACCAACAGGGGCAGTTAGCTTTACTCACTCTCCCGGTACTACCAACAGGGGCAGTTAGCTTTACTCACTCTCCCGGTACTACCAACAGGGGCAGTTAGCTTTACTCACTCTCCCGGTACTACCAACAGGGGCACTTAGCTTTACTCACTCTCCCGGTACTACCAACAGGGGCACTTAGCTTTACTCACTCTCCCGGTACTACCAACAGGGGCACTTAGCTTTAGCTAGCTTTTAACTTCATAGTTTGACACAATACGAGACTTTTTTTCTCCACGAAAAGTAACGAAACTACGATAATTAATAAACTTTATGCCAACCACGGCTAATAATATCTTCATCCCAGAGTCTTATACACGCAGTATTACCCGAACAAGAACTCGAAAAACGCCCCCTTTTCCGGTCGCCATAGGTAGCTTACCGACAGGTCTTTACTGCACTCGTTTACATAGAGTTCCCGCCGCCCCCGCGAAGCGGGGGGGCCCGCTCCGTAGGGGGGCCCGGCTCGCCAGACGTACAGATCTTGTTTTTTCGTCATCAAATTTTAATTGTTGTCAAATTTGACCTATTCTTCTTCTCCGGGGCCATACAGGGGAAGTTGGAGGAATGGGAAAATTAAAAAAAAATATATTTAAAAAGGCTTATTGGTGGAAGGGCTCAGGGGGTTCCTCTTTTCTCTCGTATTGCGATCGGCACTGCCTAGAAGAAACTATATTGAATCCTGAATATATTTAATCTTCTTATTACTTAGGCCAAATACTACCAGGGGCCTGGACGGGGGAAAACTATCATATTATATCTTGTATCATTGTCCGATTCTGAAACGTGTTTACAGGCGTGTTAAAGTCTTATATGAAGAAAAAAAATCGCCTTCGGCGAATGGGCCCCCGCTGGCTGGGACCTTCGCCCCAGACCTCCTACATGCTACGCATGTTCAGCCCCCCTCCCTCACTGTGAATTTCTCGATACGCTACTGGGCCAGTGGGGTGCTTTTTCTTACTATTCTGGTCACAGTGCCAACGTACGTAAAAGTCATTTTCAGATTTTTAAATAATTAAAACAAACTATTTGAGTAGCAGCGCCGAAGCATGCCTCAAGACAGTCTTAAAGCTCTCTCAGTATACTCAGCTTAAAGTGTAAACTGTGAGCAGGTTAAACAGTTGAACACGGACGCAATAATTGACAGTTTACAGCTTTGCTCCCGTACCACTTCTTGTGAAATTACTGCACGTTTTTAAGTACTTTACATTAAGTAACCTAATTTTGAGGACTATGTGGGGGTATATAAGAGCTCAAGTAAAAGTTTACTTCGTTAGGTAATCGATTTGGCTCTAAATTAACCACATATAGGGGCCCGAAACGATTCTTGCGGGGGGGCCCGGGCAATTTGCGTTACGCCACTGGGTGGAGTGAGTGTTCGGACTTTTCCGTGCAGCCAACCTCGGTCGAATTCCTGGAACTCGATGGTGGCACTGATCATGCGCATTACGTAGCGAACCGTGTGGCGGTAAGGTTTGAGCTCGTGTTCCGCGCACAACTGTACGTCAAGACTCGGGAAGAAAACGTTTCATTGATGAGTTATATTTATATTTATATTCATAATACAATAATCCTTGGTATTTTGCACTTCTTTAATTCCAAAGAACTGAGAGATAAAAAAATTAATTACTTAATAAATTTTTCCTTTTATATCTGCTCCCTGTGTCCAACAATGAAGTCGGGTAGGGGATAGGAACTGAATCCCATCATATTCTGGCCCCTAGGTACATCGAAGCCGGCTGGCCATGCCTGACGCTTCCCTCATGTTAACTTCCTCCGGCTCCTCCTCTTCACTTGCTTCTTCCTCTGCTCTTTCTACAAATTCTGTCCATACTTTTCTATCTTCCCACCATCGTTCCTGATTGACCTCTTCCCAAGTTGCATTTCTTCTTTCCACGTCCATTGCTATCACTTTTTCCCACCTCAGTCTTGGTCTTCCCCTCTTTCTTTTCTTTTTCCCTGCTTCTTTCTCAAACTCAATTTTCGGGATCCTGTCTTCCTGCATTCTTTTCATGTGGCCAAACCACCGCAATCTTTCTTTTCCCAGCTTAAAGTTTAGACTCTCCACTCCAAGTTCCTTCAATATCTTTGAGCTCCTTATCTTATCAATCTGGTCACTCCTGCCACACTCCTTAGGAACTTCATTTCTGCTGCTTGTATTGCTTTTTCTTCTTTTCCCCCAACTGGCCAAGTCACCGCTCCATACGTGAGTACTGGTACAAAATATGCTTTATATATTAACGATTTGCATTGCCTTGGTATCTCTTTTTTCCAAATCAGTTTCCTCACTAACTGGAATAAATTTTCAGCATTCCCCGTTCGTCTTCCAATCTCCTTGTCAAATAAAAAATAAAAATGAAATATATACGTAATAATGACCACCAAAACCCAAACAAATATTAAGTTCAAAACAGATTTACCCTTTACATGAACCATTGTTAATTGCTAAGTAAATAAGCATAAACCTAAACGTAAACTTACATTTACAAAAGACTACAAAAATTATATTTCCAATCATCTACACTCAGGAAATTACACTTTTTTAAAGATTCAATACTCATGTGCTATATAATTTAGAAAACAAATTGCCATATATAAATAAAATGCCATAAAATAAATAACAGTAGTGTTATGTGTTTTCTACACGTTCTTATTGGATCTTTTCCTGAGTCTAGTCGTACATTGTGCGCGTACAGTTGTCTTACGACCACGCGGTACACTACGCAATGCGCATGCTCAGTGCCACCATCGGGTTCCGAGAAATGTTCCCCTACTCAGTGGGAGGGCGGGGTGGAAAGGGGAAAAGGGAGTGAGGAGGATGTGGACTGCATTTCGTCTGGCTTCTCCTCGACCTATCGGGCTAGGGAGCCCCTACCAGAAGCATACGCTTCCGCCGGCATAGCCCCAAGAATCATCAAAGCGCACTAACCTGCCCACCACGATAAGCAAGCAGTCCCTCATGTTTTCCGTCGATACTTCCTACGCAATTGGAGAAATTCCATTTCGTAAAGAAGCCTTCTGCTATTTCGGCAAATTTGTTTGCATCCAATATAGCAAGACTTGCTCGTTTTAACCACACCAAATGTCCTCACACGTTTCTTTTATAAGTTTTGAAACGGTGCTGTCTCCATGGGTGCTTGACATCATAGAGTCCCCACATGCAAGATATCTGAACAATAATGTAGATCATTATTCTATAGGCATAGGAAATGGCCTAGGCCTATCCAAAGATTATAAAGGGTTGTATAGATATTTATTCCCCGTGTTAAGTTTTCTGCGCTTGAGGTTTTCTCTCCGCTTCCCCTGGCCGACAGCCTAAACTCGAATAATGCACAGTTGATAACGGAATTGTGCAAGGTTTGAACCCACATTAAATAGAATGATGTCAAGTACTGCATAGTTTAAGGGTCAAACAACTGACATTGGTAGACCTACCAATTACAACTGATTGAAGTAGGGCTTATTTATAGGTCTAAAAAAAAACGTTAAGCAAATTTGTACGATGTAAAAATGTAACGTAAATTTAAAAAATGTTAAATTAAAAATGTAAATGATAAAAAATGCTTTTAAAGTAGGTTAATTAATTACGTGTCAAATTGTTATTATTTTGGCATGTTACCGAAAGATTGTTCACCACTAAGAATGGGATGGTCCATACAGAGCCTCGGTAACAATGGTTTGTATTTTAATTTGTGTCCATGCTTTCTTGGCTGGTTCAATTTTGTCTAAGCTTGGAGCAATTTGGACTGAAGAAACATTTGTGTAAAGGTATAATCCTGTAAAAAAGAAACATGAAACCATTTTAATTATTGATATAATATCCTAGAGCAGAGGCCTAGGCTTACCTATCTGGTTTCCACGTTGATGGTGGGGGGGCGGGGGCTGGGGGACGCCTTCCCCTCATCTGAAACCACGGCGGGGGCATTCTATGTAAATCCATCATCAGGGTATCGATGAACCCTTACTTATCTTTCATGTTTCTTTTGGTCTTTCACGCTACCCAGCGATCTTGGGTTCGAACCCCATTCGTTTCGTTTCAGTCTTTATGATTTATACGTGCGCGTCATCCCGTCTCATGATAACAGCTCTCAATGTGTTGCACGTGGGTGTATATCACTTGCAGGGTTGCGCTCGCGCCATGGCTTTCATGCACTATAGAGACATTGCAGCTGTTTCAATGTCATCCTGTCTCATGATAACAGCTCTCAATGTGTTGCACGTGGGTGTATATCACTTGCAGGGTTGCGCTCGCGCCATGGCTTTCATGCACTATAGAGACATTGCAGCTGTTTCAATGTCATCCTGTCTCATGATAACAGCTCTCAATGTGTTGCACGTGGGTGTATATCACTTGCAGGGTTGCGCTCGCGTCATCGCTTTCAACACTATAGAGACATTGCAGCTGTTTCAATGTCATCCTGTCTCATGATAACAGCTCTCAATGTGTTGCACGTGGGTGTATATCACTTGCAGGGTTGCGCTCGCGTCATCGCTTTCATGCACTATAGAGACATTGCAGCTGTTTCAATGTCATCCTGTCTCATGATAACAGCTCTCAATGTGTTGCACGTGGGTGTATATCACTTGCAGGGTTGCGCTCGCGTCATCGCTTTCATGCACTATAGAGACATTGCAGCTGTTTCAATGTCATCCTGTCTCATGATAACAGCTCTCAATGTGTTGCACGTGGGTGTATATCACTTGCAGGGTTGCGCTCGCGTCATGGCTTTCATGCACTATAGAGACATTGCAGCTGTTTCAATGTCATCCTGTCTCATGATAACAGCTCTCAATGTGTTGCACGTGGGTGTATATCACTTGCAGGGTTGCGCTCGCGTCATCGCTTTCATGCACTATAGAGACATTGCAGCTGTTTCAATGTCATCCTGTCTCATGATAACAGCTCTCAATGTGTTGCAATTGGGTGTATATCACTTGCAGGGTTGCGCTCGCGTCATCGTTTTCATGCACTATAGAGACATTGCAGCTGTTTCAATGTCATCCTGTCTCATGATAACAGCTCTCAATGTGTTGCACGTGGGTGTATATCACTTGCAGGGTTGCGCTCGCGTCATCGCTTTCATGCACTAGAGACATTGCAGCTGTTTCAATGTCATCCCGTCTCATGATAACAGCTCTCAATGTGTTGCACGTGGGTGTATATCACTTGCAGGGTTGCGCTCGCGTCATGGCTTTCATGCACTAGAGACATTGCAGCTGTTTCAATGTCATCCTGTCTCATGATAACAGCTCTCAATGTGTTGCACGTGGGGGTATATCACTCGCAGGGTTGCGCTCGCGTCATGGCTTTCATGCACTAGAGACATTGCAGCTGTTTCAATGTCATCCCGTCTCATGATAACAGCTCTCAATGTGTTGCACGTGGGTGTATATCACTTGCAGGGTTGCGCTCGCGTCATGGCTTTCATGCACTAGAGACATTGCAGCTGTTTCAATGTCATCCCGTCTCATGATAACAGCTCTCAATGTGTTGCACGTGGGTGTATATCACTTGCAGAGTTGCGCTCGCGCCATGGCTTTCATGCACTATAGAGACATTGCAGCTGTTTCAATGTCATCCCGTCTCATGATAACAGCTCTCAATGTGTTGCACGTGGGTGTATATATCACTTGCAGGGTTGCGCTCGCGTCATGGCTTTCATGCACTAGAGACATTGCAGCTGTTTCAATGTCATCCCGTCTCATGATAACAGCTCTCAATGTGTTGCACGTGGGTGTATATCACTTGCAGGGTTGCGCCGGCGCCATGGCTTTCATGCACTATAGAGACATTGCAGCTGTTTCAATGTCATCCCGTCTCATGATAACAGCTCTCAATGTGTTGCACGTGGGTGTATATATCACTTGCAGGGTTGCGCTCACGCCATGGCTTTCATGCACTATAGAGACATTGCAGCTGTTTCAATGTCATCCCGTCTCATGATAACAGCTCTCAATGTGTTGCACGTGAGTGTTTATCACTTGCAGGGTTGCGCTCGCGTCATCGCTTTCATGCACTAGAGACATTGCAGCTGTTTCAATGTCATCCCGTCTCATGATAACAGCTCTCAATGTGTTGCACGTGGGTGAATATCACTTGCAGGGTTGCGCTCGCGTCATCGCTTTCATGCACTAGAGACATTGCAGCTGTTTCAATGTCATCCCGTCTCATGATAACAGCTCTCAATGTGTTGCACGTGGGTGTATATCACTTGCAGAGTTGCGCTCGCGTCATCGCTTTCATGCACTAGAGACATTGCAGCTGTTTCAATGTCATCCCGTCTCATGATAACAGCTGTCAATGTGTTGCACGTGGGTGTATATCACTTGCAGGGTTGCGCTCGCGCCATGGCTTTTATGCACTATAGAGACATTGCAGCTGTTTCAATGTCATCCCGTCTCATGATAACAGCTCTCAATGTGTTGCACGTGGGTGTATATCACTTGCAGGGTTGCGCTCGCGTCATCGCTTTCATGCACTAGAGACATTGCAGCTGTTTCAATGTCATCCCGTCTCATGATAACAGCTCTCAATGTGTTGCACGTGGGTGTATATCACTTGTAGTTTGTAACAACAGTTGCAAAAGATCATTCTATTATCGTGTGTAACATTAGGATCGCCATTCACCAGGAATATGTATCCAAGTAGTTTGCTAACCGAGGAGAAAGATACCCCACAACAACAATTGTTTGAACACCCGTATTTTTCAAGTGGTTTTAATGCGTTTTAGAAGTAGCCACTGTAGTAGAAACGTTCAACAACAGAAGTAACTACTTATGTTTTATTAAAATAATATGAAAACGCTCTGTGTGACGCGTTGATAAGCGAGCGGGTTCATATCTACGAACTCTCTGGCGAAAAGCTAATAAAAACAACGTTTAACACAATACAATAATGCGCATTGGAAATATTTTTCTATGGCTATTATACTTCCCGACATTCTTGAATGCAGTGCAATGTACGTTTCTAAAAATTTTCGCTGTTCTTTAGTCTTATGTTTTCTACGCGGTCTGCCTCAGGTACTAACACTTTTTGACAGCAATACAAATGTAATTTATTCATCAAATACGTATCATATCAGATCGCGATTAAATTAGTATATTCGTGACAGGCCAAAAATTTACTATACCTCACATTTTGCCGTTAATGTGTAACTGTGTTTCGACTAACCTTGGCGTCACTTTGCCAATACTCATTAGATCGCCATAAACGAACATATTTGTGTTCGGAAAAATCTTTATAAAAATATGGCTATCTCCCATTTTGCCGCTATTTTGTTTCAGAAAAATATTAAACAGTAACTTTGGTGTAATTTTGTATGTTTTCAAACGATGTTGTCACAAAACTACACACCTTCAATTCACATCGAGGCTTGTAAATGGTCCAAATTTCAACTTGATCAGACTTTCCGCTCGACTACTATCGACAGAAATAATAACAATAAAAAAACAATCAAACAGAACGAGTGTCATAAAAGTCAAATGGACACGCTCGCTTCGCTCGCCTACTTATTCCTCATTAAGTGGAATACAGATAGTTTTTTTAGTTTCTTTAGTTATTGCGCCTTGGCCGAAGCTTTGAGCGCAGATAACGGAGTCCGCTGTCTGAGCTTTGAGTATATGACCACTTACGTTGGGTAGAGTTACAACGCCAGTACCAGTTTGTCTAGCGCCTCGTACAACCTCACTTACGCTTGTTGGCTAGTAGAAGATCACCGCGCACGCTTGGCTAGATTATACTACCCGACTACCATACGTTGACCGGTATGACGTAGCAGTTTGTCTACCGCCTCGTACAGCCTCACTTACGCTTGTTGGCTAGTAGAAGATCACCGCGCATGCTTGGCGAGATTATACTACCCGACTACCATACGTTGACCGGTATGACGTAGCAGTTTGTCTACCGCCTCGTACAGCCTCACTTACGCTTGTTGGCTAGTAGAAGATCACCGCGCATGCTTGGCGAGATTATACTACCCGACTACCATACGTTGACCGGTATGACGTGGCAGTTTGTCCACTGCCTCGTACAGCCTCACTTACGCTTGTTGGCTAGTAGAAGATCACCGCGCATGCTTGGCGAGATTATACTACCCGACTACCATACGTTGACCGGTATGACGTAGCAGTTTGTCTACCGCCTCGTACAGCCTCACTTACGCTTGTTGGCTAGTAGAAGATCACCGCGCATGCTTGGCGAGATTATACTACCCGACTACCATACGTTGACCGGTATGACGTAGCAGTTTGTCTACCGCCTCGTACAGCCTCACTTACGCTTGTTGGCTAGTAGAAGATCACCGCGCATGCTTGGCGAGATTATACTACCCGACTACCATATGTTGACCGGTATGACGTAGCAGTTTGTCTACCGCCTCGTACAGCCTCACTTACGCTTGTTGGCTAGTAGAAGATCACCGCGCATGCTTGGCGAGATTATACTACCCGACTACCATATGTTGACCGGTATGACGTAGCAGTTTGTCCACCGCCTCGTACAGCCTCACTTACGCTTGTTGGCTAGTACAAGATCACCGCGCATGCTTGGCGAGATTATACTACCCGACTACTATACGTTGACCCGGTATGACGTAGCAGTTTGTCTACCACCTCGTACAGCCTCACTTACGCTTGTTGGCTAGTAGAAGATCACCGCGCATGCTTGGCGAGATTATACTACCCGACTACCATATGTTGACCGGTATGACGTAGCAGTTTGACCACCGCCTCGTACAGCCTCACTTACGCTTGTTGGCTAGTAGAAGATCACCGCGCATGCTTGGCGAGATTATACTACCCGACTACCATATGTTGACCGGTATGACGTAGCAGTTTGACCACCGCCTCGTACAGCCTCACTTACGCTTGTTGGCTAGTAGAAGATCACCGCGCATGCTTGGCGAGATTATACTACCCGACTACCATATGTTGACTAGTATGACGTAGCAGTTTGACCACCGCCTCGTACAGCCTCACTTACGCTTGTTGGCTAGTAGAAGATCACCGCGCATGCTTAGTGAGATTATACTACCCGACTACCATACGTTGACTAGTATGACGTGGAAGCCAAACAACCACTAACGTTGGTTCTCTGCCCTGAGTTGATACTCAAAGGTCGATGGTCTCGAGATGAAAAAAGTTGTTATTCTCGAACACAAATATTGACGGAGGCAAATAACGCTATCAATGTCATAGGTCAATGACGTACATCATTTATTTATTTATAATTAAGCACAGTGTAGGGCTTAAGGCCCTGTTTAGCTTGATGAGTGATAATTGATGAATAATAATGGGGAAGGGAGGAGGGGATACCTGGTACTGGCACGTAACCTACTCCTGTTGATTAGTACAAAGGGGACCATCGGCTTTACGTCCCATTCGAAAGGACGGCGTAACTTTGACCAGTCATATAGGTTCCACCACTAACCTGGTCTGCCGAGCAGTTGACGAGAAGAGCGAAGCTGTTACACAAGCTTTCGAACCCTCCAATCCGCTTTAACCAACGGCAACTAGAGTTTCAGAGGAGAGTGGTCATCCATCCACCTCCTGACCTAGCCCGAGACTGCTTAACTTCGGTGTTCGTATGGGAACCGTTGAGTGAGTTATATAGGTTAGAGATTCGCAACGCAATCAGCAGTTTGTCTACCGCCTTTTACTGCCCAACATGGTTTAGCTGGGTAGTAAAGGTGTGTGTGCGTGTGCGTGTGCGTGTGCGTGTTTGTGGGTGCGTGTGCGTGTGTTCGTGTGTAGTCACGCCAGTGATACACAGTTCTAGTCGGTGGACACATATTGGCAATATGATCTGTGTTTATTCGTATAGGCGGGTCTGAAAGCCGCGCAAGACGAATAAAGGTCATTGCCACTAATAAGAGATAAGCGACTTAGATGCAGTACTTCAGTTCTGTTAATGGTGTAGGCCTACACCCGGACTATGACAATTCAGATTTTTTATGTTAGGCCTAGACACATACAGATAATTACTTGGCGTAGGTTAGCTCCCTGGCAATAGTCCTATGCCTACACCTTTGCCTTTTTTTTATTATTACTATCGTATTTAATTCTAGCTTCATGGCCTAGGCGTATGCAGGATTTTCGTGTCTTGCTACCATACGCAATTTTAAAATGTGCCAAATGAATATCAAATCCCTTGCACGCAGGGCTGGTTTTAGGATATTTTCTTGTGTCCGCGAGCAGTGAAAATGCCACCTATATGGACTTTTCACTCGTATGTACTTGCGTTGGCCACAAGGGGTCTAGGGCAATGCCCCAGCCGCCGGAAATGGGACATTTTTTTATGCTTTTTTCCTTCGAGATAGCCTGTAGTGAGATCTAAGACAGGATGGGTTTGATTAAAGTGAGTAACAAAACGTGCAATTTTGTTTGATAAATAAATACAAAATAGTTTAAAATAGAAACATAACTAATGATGGGTTAATTAGATTCAATGCTATTCGTACTATTATGTATACAATTTTTTTGTTATCTAACATAAAAAACAACTTACGTTCGTTAGTGAAGTACGGGCGGGAATATTTCCCGATCCCATATAAATTCCCAAAAGTAGGAAATGTATGGTTTTCTTTTAATAAAATCAATTTACAAATGAATGTATTCATCCCAGGTCATTATACATAAGTAGTAGGCTTAGGCCTACAACAAACCCGCTAGATATTGTTGTCGGTGGAGTGGAGGGGGGTGGGGGGGTAGGTGCTGTGTGTTTTGCAGTTCACGGGTGTCGCGATTGTCCTCGTTGGAGGGAGGTGACGGCTAGTGTATCTTCATTGATATCGCGTCGTCACGCTTAGCCTCCTTGCGTGGTTAGGCGGTTTTTACATGGCTGTATGGTTGCATGTGTTTCTTGTATGTATGTTTTATTTTTGCTTGTTTGTCTATTTGTTTCCTTAAAGTTGTTTCGTTTTCTTATTGCTGATACGTGGATTTGTCTCTGTGCCCAATCACGTGGCGTTATTGTAACATTTGTTGTGTTATGTGGAATGAGTGCTTCGTAGCAGAATAGTGTTGTTACGCAAGTATGTTGTTCATTGTTGTCAGTGATTACGGATTGCTGAGTTGCTGATAGTGAAATCCCTTTTCGTAATGGCACAAGGGGGGGTTCGATGTTTTGACTGCCCTGGTAGCTCGGATTTCGTGAGCTCGGGCGGGTTGGTCGCTACAGCGGCCAGGAGTCTTTACCTCTTTATTGAGGTCATTTGATACGGCAGGCGGGACCACAAGGGGTTCATTTTAACCTCGTGGGGTGTTGTCGCTGTATGGGTGGCTAGTGCTCGGTTGGGACTGTGTAACATTGTCTTTGGTTCGAGGCCCGACGCGAGCTTAGTCGTACCGCGCGCGGACGCTGTCCAGCAGGCTGGTGTTCCGTCGGTTGCGATAGTCGAGTTCGTGCGTAGTCAGCACTTAGAGCATAGATAGTTGGGAAGAAGAAGGACGACAGCTCAACCGAAAAGTCTCAGTTTATTTATTTGTCTTCTCATATGTTTCTCAAAGCGACCTATCTACTTTCTCAGGTTAGCGGTCGTCCTTCTGTACCTTTTCCCTCACTAGAACATGTTCATCTTGTTCTGAGTTCCAATTACATACATACGTAGGTCTACATATAGATACAATTAATACAATATACACAATACAATACAAAAGGTACCTTCTTGAATTATGTATTATATGTAAGTTAAATATTATTTACCTGCTAAGCCTAGGCTAGGCTAGGGCCACGCGCCACGCCCAAGGTAGGCCTTGGCTCTTGGTCTATTTATATAGTTTAAATATCATATATTGCGTTTAAAACACATATACGACTGTTAGGAATACAATATATAGCAAATTATTCAGTAAAACTTACCTGTGGAAGGTAACAGGAGCCCGATTCTCTAAATCTGTGGTAAATTTCTCACCGGTTTCTGTCGTTACGGAAGGCGAATGGATGGCTGTGATTGGGTCACAGCCTTCTCATAACGACCAAAACCGGTGATCACCTTATCGTTGACCATAGAGAATCAAGGCCCAGATCCTTCTTTAACGTAACGTTCTTTACAACCAAACGCACAACAAGTGTTTACCATTTTCAACGTTGCCTCAAGTCACGTGGTTTCACGATTTCGATGTTGGTCTCACCCGGAGTGACGTCATTCTTCCTCTACCCAACTATACATGCTCTTAGAGTCAGGAGCTGTATACCCTGTGCACGGTTAGATCAGGCACTGCTGTCTGTTATGGTTGGCGTTGGTTTTCGTTTTGACTCGACTCTCGTAAGTGTAGTTTATTACTGTCGAAATGTCCATAGTGGGTTTTAGGTTATACCTAGGTTATGTTAGCGTTATAGCCTTCAACTACATTGTTGGGCATGCAGTCGTTTTGTTGAAAAGCTAGGTTTATTTTTACACTTTGTATTGACATAATGTTTAAGTTTGGGTTAATTTAGGTTTAGGTTTGTTGGACATTTCTGAGTTTGCCAGACTTGATCGTTGACGCGTGTCGATCAGGAGTGGGGGAATTGATTGCTTATCGGAATCGAGCTTGCGGATTCCGACGTAGACGCAATCAGTGCTCGAAATAAGGAATTATAGACAGCAGCCCTTCAGGCTACTGTCTTATAGTTTGAAAGCAGCCCGGTTAACAATTTATAAGCCCGATTTTTATTATTAATATTTTCGTTTTATTACGTAATTAACACTTTGAAATAACATTTTTTGTTTTTTAATTGTTGCGAAGAAAATGTAATTTTGTTCTTTTTTTATGTAATGACAATAATGACATCCAATTACAATGTAAAGAATGAATATAAATTATATGATCATGATTAATTTGCCATGTTATTGCAATTCAGTGTCATCGTCTATGATGCGTTCTTGGTCTTTTTCTTCTGTTTGGTCGATCTCAAGGTCGTAGACGGTTAATTAAAAACATTAAACACTTTGATATTTGTTAAAATTATACAGGGTGTTGTGTTAACACATGGCACTTTTGATTTTAGAAAAAAAAAAATATTTAATAATGTGTTTGTATGTGAAATTTAAGGCAGCCCGTCGGGCTGCCTGGGTATATACAAGTGGCAGCCCGAGTACGTTTTGGGCAGCCTCGGGCTGCCGGGCTGCCGTAAATTTCGAGTACTGGACGCAATTAGATAGCTGAAATGTACAGTTTTCTCGATGGTTCTTTTTGTGCATGTGAGTTTGGGTGCTGTCAGTCGTGCATTGGTTTTTGTGTTGATCACTATTCGCTCTACCCGTACGTCATGGACAGTTGGTCGTTTGTCGAGAACTGCAGAATTGGGCAGGTTCCGAGATGGTGTGCGGCCCGGGTTATGAGCCAGGCGACACCTGCGCAGTCGGAACGTGTGAGGGTGTGGACCAAGGCCCAGGGCGCCCTGTTGGGCACCGAGGTGTTGATTGCGGTACGGGGTTTGTTGGGAGGGGGCAAGGGGGCTCCTTCCAGTCAGGAGGCGCAGTGAGCAGCGAGATACCGGTATTGTTGGGAGGGGGCAAGGGGTCTCCTTCCAGTCAGGAGGCGCAGTGAGCAGCGAGATACCGGTATTGTTGGGAGGGGGCAAGTGGGCTCCTTCCAGTCAGGAGGCGCAGTGAGCAGCGAGATACCGGTATTGTTGGGAGGGGGCAAGGGGGCTCCTTCCAGTCAGGAGGCGCAGTGAGCAGCGAGATACCGGTATTGTTGGGAGGGGGCAAGGGGGCTCCTTCCAGTCAGGAGGCGCAGTGAGCAGCGAGATACCGGTATTGTTGGGAGGGGGCAAGGGGGCTCCTTCCAGTCAGGAGGCGCAGTGGGCAGCGAGATACCGGTATTGTTGGGAGGGGGCAAGGGGGCTCCTTCCAGTCAGGAGGCGCAGTGAGCAGCGAGATACCGGTCTTGTTGGGAGGGGGCAAGGGGGCTCCTTCCAGTCAGGAGGCGTAGTGGGCAGCAAGATACCGGTATTGATGGGAGGGGGCAAGGGGGCTCCTTCCAGTCAGGAGGCGCAGTGGGCAGCGAGATACCGGTATTGGGCCGCTCGGTATCTGGAGACTTACCAGGTCCACCCAGAGGATGATGTGCCGGTACCAGGCACCGTTGGTGAGGCGGTGGTACCCGTTCATTACTACAAGTTCTACTTGTAGCGCCTCTGGGTCGTGAAAGGGGGGAAGGGGGTAGTTCATGGTTCTTTTGAATTTTGCTTGTGTTTTGTTTTGTTATTGAATTATCCTAGATTTGTTCAACATTAAATGTTATTTATTATTTCAGGCTTTCAAGTTTTTGATTGATGAGTCGTCATTTTGTCGGCTGGAGGGGGGGCGGGGGGGGGGCGTCTGACAGGTTACGGTTTCATGGTGTAGTTTGCAGTAGGACATCTTCTCTTGCTCCTAGATTTTTGAATCAACGCGGTGGCATATCGTTGACAGCTTTGGTTGACAGCTCGACGGTCTATTATAGAGATAAGATCCTTCACTGCCTCTCTTCGTCCGCGCGCGGGCACTGGTGGGGGTAGGAGGGGAAGACACTGGTGGGGGTAGGAGGGGAAGACATTCGCATAACTCGGATGAACTGTTTAGTTGACGGCCACTTTATGTAGGTTTGTTTAGAATGAATAGCCTAGTTCATATATTAGTATTTGTAATTGTTATTTATAATACCAATTATTTCTGTGACCATTACAAATACTATAAAATGCTACGTTGTACATCTCTTTACGTTGATAGCCTACTTATCACAGACAGTGATATTCTTGTATATTGGTAGATATACAACAATAGGCTAAATACTTGATATTTGATACCCAATATCATACAATTTTGATGTATTTTTGTATATGATGCAATTTTGATATGATGTAAAATCATACAATGTGTTGTGAAAAAAGCAAACCTGCTGATAAAAAAGATGCTACTAGTACCAGTACCCGTAGTCAAAATAACGGATAACAGAATATATTTTTCTAATCAGGTTGACTCAGTGTGATATATTCTCACATTTTCTTTCATCCACCACCACCCCCCCAACTTAAAGGTAGAGCACGATGCTCCACCTTCTACATAAGGTTCGTCACTAGTTAATCAGGCTGTGGTTTCTAGTGCTGGCTAGCCGGGCTCAGCACCCCGGTTCCAACATATTTCTGGTCGGGGGTGACATGTCACTAGTTTCTCGGGCTGTAGATTCTAGTGCTGGCTAGCTGGGCTCAGCACCCCAGTTCCAGCATAAGTCTGGTCGGGGGTGACATGTCACTAGTTTCTCGGGCTGTAGATTCTAGTGCTGGCTAGCTGGGCTCAGCACCCCAGTTCCAGCATAAGTCTGGTCGGGGGTGACATGTCACTAGTTTCTCGGGCTGTAGATTCTAGTGCTGGCTAGCTGGGCTCAGCACCCCAGTTCCAGCATAAGTCTGGTCGGGGGTGACATGTCACTAGTTTCTCGGGCTGTAGATTCTAGTGCTGGCTAGCTGGGCTCAGCACCCCAGTTCCAGCATAAGTCGGGTCGGGGGGTGACATGTCACTAGTTTTTCGGGATTTGGCTTCTTGTGCTAGCTAGCAAGGCCTTCATTACTTATGGAAAGTAGCATGTAAAAATACAATTCCTTAGCAAAAAATTCTGTGACACTAAACTTGACTCTGCATACGGCCCTAAGCGTCCTACAGCGTGGAGGAGAACGTAGAAGGTAAACATGGCCTGCGTTATTGCGCAGTTGAGGGGGTTAAATGCGTTCTTCAATTACGAAGCATCATAACTGTTGTATAGAGCGACATATTCCACAACATTAAACTACAGTGCAAAGCTCTAAACACAACAATGTTTTTGTGAATATTTTAGAAAATGCTGTGTGGAAGAAGTTAGTTGTTTATGTCTTGTGGTTTACAACGCGTGGAATCTGTTCCTGTATGTTGAAACAGCGTGCTCGGTGGATAAGGATCTGAGGTCGGCATGAGACTAGTTACGTTGGGACTCGCACAATCGAAACCTACCTAGAAGAGCTAACTTGAACCTGTTCTGCAACACATGGTCGGTAACCATTGCAATGAAAGCGTTTGCTCCAAGCCGACAACATCTAGAGAAGTGTAGCCGCGATAACCCGTAATGTGATGTCCACACGAGCCAGGTCGACAGAGTTGCAAACATTATCTCGCGGTTTGAAAGTCCACATGTGGCGTGATGAGAGGAGCGCAAAGTCCCGAGTCTCGATCATGACCCCTGGCGGTCGGCAATGACCCAACACGAAGCAACGGTCAACATAACATGATGTACCAACGTTTCAGATCAAGGAGATCAAAGTCTTGTACCATAAAAATCATCCTGTTGTCAAGTCAATGCTAAATTTATTAATACAACTATACTATCACTTAAGTAGGTATTCCCATGCCGGCCTGAAATCCTTATCTTCTGCCCATTTCACAGGCGATAATTCACCGAAATTCACCGGATTTCTGCAATCATTCACACATTCGTAAGTGCAATGTTCAGTTTCTAGGTGTGTGTTTGACGGGCACATACAAATATACATACATTCATACATACATACATACATACATACATGCATGCATGCATACATACATACATACATTCATACATACATACATACATACATACATACATACATACATACATACATACATACATACATACATACATACATACATACATACATACATACATACATACATACATACATACATACATACATACATACATACATACATACATACATACATACATACATACATACATACATACATACATACATACATACATACATACATACATACATACATACATACATACATACATACATACATACATACATACATACATACATACATACATACATACATACATACATACATACATACATACATACATACATACATACATACATACATACATACATACATACATACATACATACATACATACATACATACATACATACATACATACATACATACATACATACATACATACATACATACATACATACATACATACATACATACATACATACATACATACATACATACATACATACATACATACATACATACATACATACATACATACATACATACATACATTCATACATACATACATACATACATACAAACATACATACATCCATACATACATAAACATACATAAAGATATATCAACATACAGTCATACATCAACATACATTCGTATATACACATACACGTACACAATACATACATACAAACATACATACATACATACATACATACATACGAAAATACATACATACATACATACATAGGTCTACTTACATAAATGCTACTTTAATATTCCTCTCATTTATACATACACATAATACTGGCATTAACGTAATTGTTTTCTATGCATAATTTTTGATGCTGTAGGTTTCAATTATTGTTTTATGGTTTGGAATTTGGATGAAAGGATAGGTAAGGCATTTTTGTACAGTGTTTTCTTTGTTTCGTTCTGTAATATATTGTTCATTCTATTGTTTTATTTTAATATTGTTGTGGTTAATTGTAGTTTAGGTTATTTCGTCCATTCTTTTTCGTTTCCCTCGGATAAGCTGTCATTTCGGAATGTAGCTTATTCCTACGTCAGCAGTCCGTAGTATGTGTAGTTAGTTGCGCTATGCATGCAAGTCAGCTGGTTGCTGGTTTTTTCAATGTTGTCTTGGAGGGCTGACTAGTGTTTTCGCATCAATCGTGACGACGATTGTTGCGTCGGTTTACGTTCGGGGGGTGGGCTGTAAATTACTGCAGAGTAGCGGTTCTTTTGGGGCCTTCCCTTTGTTAGTGGTTTCTGCGCATTATGGGGTTGCAGCTCCACGTGATCTATTATGACTTATCTCGTCAGAGATGGGGGGAGGTCACGTGTGAGTCATGCATATTGGAGTTCTCGTGGTGGGAACAGTGCTACGGTACCACTCGGCAGACATTTAGACTCTGAGTGGTGCCTGCGCATTATGGGGTTGCAGCTCCACGTGATCTATTATGACTTATCTCGTCAGAGATGGGGGGAAGTCACGTGTGAGTCTTGCATATTGGAGTTCTCGTGGTGGGAACAGTGCTACGGTACCACTCGGCAGACATTTAGACTCTGAGTGGTGCCTGCGTGCATTATGGGGCTGCAGCTCCACGTGATCTATTATGACTTATCTCGTCAGAGATGGGGGGAAGTCAAGTGTAAGTCATGCATATTGAAGTTCTCGTGGTGGGAACAGTGCTACGGTACCACTCGGCAGACATTTAGACTCTGAGTGGTGCCTGCGTGCATTATGGGGCTGCAGCTCCACGTGATCTATTATGACTTATCTCGTCAGAGATGGGGGGAAGTCAAGTGTAAGTCATGCATATTGAAGTTCTCGTGGTGGGAACAGTGCTACGGTACCACTCGGCAGACATTTAGACTCTGAGTGGTGCCTGCGTGCATTATGGGGTTGCAGCTCCACGTGATCTATTATGACTTATCTCGCCAGAGATGGGTGAAGGTTACGTGTGAGTCATGCATATTGGAGTTCTCGTGGTGGGAACAGTGCTACGGTACCACTCGGCAGACATTAAGACTCTGAGTGGTGCCTGCGTGCATTATGGGGTTGCAGCTCCACGTGATCTATTATGACTTATCTCGCCAGAGATGGGTGAAGGTTACGTGTGAGTCATGCATATTGGAGTTCTCGTGGTGGGAACAGTGCTACGGTACCACTCGGCAGACATTAAGACTCTGAGTGGTGCCTGCGCATTATGGGGTTGCAGCTCCACGTGATCTATTATGACTTATCTCGTCAGAGATGGGGGAAGTCACGTGTGAGTCTTGCATATTGAAGTTCTCGTGGTGGGAACAGTGCTACGGTACCACTCGGGAGATATCTTGGCTCTGAGGGGTGCCTGCGCACTATGGGGTTGCAGCTCCACGTGATCTATTATGACTTATCTCGTCAGAGATGGGGGGAGGTCACGTATGAGTCTTGCATATTGAAGTTCTCGTGGTGGGAACAGTGCTACGGTACCACTCGGGAGATATCTTGGCTCTGAGGGGTGCCTGCGCACTATGGGGTTGCAGCTCCACGTGATCTATCATGACTTATCTCGTCAGAGATGGGGGGAAGTCACGTGTAAGTCTTGCATCTAGTATGGACCACGGGTTTTGCCCAAGCCTGATTGAGTCAAAGGTCAATTGATAACGCCTTGCTATATATACACGCTGGGCTGGCGGTCCAACA